>OZ007594.1:31767735-32129962 GCA_963931845.1 Maratus michaelseni | reverse complement strand
GGATAATTCTGCACGAAAAACCCATTTATTTAAATTAGGGGGAGCATTAACCCCTTTTCCCCCTTTTATACTTAACCAAAGAACCCCAAAGCTAATCAGGGAAGCGCCTAATCAGAATGAACTTATATACCAAATTTGAAGCAAATCGGATAATTCTGCATGAAAAACCTATTTATCTAAATTAAGGAGGGGGGGATTAGCCTCCAGTTCCCCCCCCCTTTATACTTAACCGATGAACCCTCAAAACTAATCAGGAAAGAGACTTATCACAATGAACCTCATACAATATCTGAAGAAAATTCGATAATTCTGCATGAAAAAACCATTTATCTAAGTTAGGGGGGATTAGCCTCCATTCCCCCTTCATACTTAACCAATGAACCCCCAAAACTAATCAGGGAAGCGCCTTATCAGAATGCACCTATATTCAAAATTTGAAGCAAATTGGATAATTCTGCATGAAAAACACATTTATCTAAATTAAGGGGGGATCAGCCCCCGTTCCACCCCTTTTATACTTAGCAATTGGACCCCCAAAACTAATCAGGGAAGCGCCTTATCACAATGAACCTATATGCAAAATTTGAAGCAAATTGTATAATTCAGCATGAAAAATCAATTTATCCAAATTACGGGGGATTGGACCACGTTCCCCCCTTTATATTTAACCAATGAACCCCCAAAACTGATCCGGGGAAGCGCCTTATCACATCGAACCTATATATAAAAATTGAAACAAATCTGATAATTCTGAATAAAAAAGTCATTTATCTAAAGTAAGGGGGGGGATTAATCACCGTCCCCCTCTTTATACTTAACCAATGAACAACCAAAACTAATGAAGGAAGCGCCTTATCACAATGAAGCTAACACATGGGCTGATAAGTTCCCAGTCTAATAAAGAAAACACAACTTTTTAACAAAACATTATGACTTTTATAACTTTAATAAATAACATAACTTTAATAATAAATAATAATAATTTAATAATAATAATTTAATAAATAAATAATAATAATAGTTTAATAATAAATAACATAATTTTATAACGAAAAAGCTCCAAACAGTGTTCTAAATCATTGACTCGTTGTTGTTTTTGGTCAAAAGTCAACACGCGCGGCAGCCACTTTGACAACAGCTTTTTCATAGACAAATGCTCATTCAAAATAAAACCTACACGTTTCTTGGATATCTTCAGAGTCTGAGCTATCGCCTGCAACTTCACTTTACGGTTCCCCAAAACGATTTTTTGGACTATTTTTATGTTTTCCGGAGTAACCACCTCTTTTGCGTGGTGCATCACTGGTGTCCGTACGACCATGTTTAAATTCAGCAAACCAGTCAATAATGTTTGATTTACCTGGTGCAATGTCCGGATAATGCTTATCAAGCCAAGCTTTTGTTTGAACGGTGTTTTTTCCCATCAAAATACAATTCTTGAAATTCTTGTTTATCCATTTTTTTTGTTTATCAACAAAGTTGTTCAAATAAAACCACTCTAACGTTTTATCCACACGGCGAATCATCATGACATCTTTTCTGCTACCTTTTAAAGGTTCGTATTTACTAAAAAAAAACATCGGTTCGGCAATTGCAACGACATCTGTGTGCCAGACCGGGAACTTATCAGCCCATGTGTTATATACAAAATTTGAAGGAAATTGGGTAATTTTGCATGAAAAACCCATTTATTTAATTTAGGGGGATTAGCCCTTGTCCCGCCTATATATTTAACCATTGAACCCCCAAAACTGATCAGGGAAGCGTCTTATCAGAAACAATCTATATACAAAATTTTAAGCAAATCGGATAATTCTGCATGAAAAACCCATTTATGTAAATTAAGGGGGGGGGGGAAGAATCACTGTTCCCCTCTTTATAGTTTACCATTGAACTCCCAAAACTAATCAGGGAAACGACTTATCACAATGAACTTATGTACAAAATATGAAGAAAATTGGATAATTTTGCATGTAAAACCCACTTATTTAATTTAGGGGGACTAGCCCCGGTTCCCCCTTTATATTTAACCATTGAACCCCCAAAACTGATCAGGGAAGCGCCTTATCAGAAACAACCTAATACAAAATTTTAAGCAAATCGGATAATTCTGCATGAAAAACCCATTACATAAATTAAGGGGGGATTAGTCCCATTTCGCTCCCTTTATACTTTACCATTGAACCCCCAAAACTAATCAAGGAAGCACCTTATCAGAATGAACCTTTTATAAAAAAAATTTGAAACAATTGGATAATTCTGCTTTAAAAAATCATTTTTCCCACTAAAAAGGGGTTGGGGGAATTAGTCCCTGTTCTCCCCTTTATACTTCACCAATGTACCTACATACAAAATTTGAAGCAAGTTAGATAATTCTGCATGAAAAACCGTTTTATCTAAATTAAGGGTAGGATTGGCCCCCGTTCCCCTCGTTTATACTTTACCATTGAACTCCCAAAACTAATCAGGGAAGCGATTTATCACAATGAACTTATGTACAAAATACGAAGCAAATTGGGTAATTTTACATGAAAAAACCATTTCTTTATTTTAGATGGGGGGATTAGCCCCTGTTCCCCCTTTATATTTAACCATTGAACCCCCAAAACTGATCCAGGGAAGCGCCTTATCACAATCAACCTACATACAAAATTTGAAGCAAATCGGATAATTCTGCATAAAAAACTTATTTATCTAAATTAAGGGGGAGGAATAATCACCGTTCCCCTCTTTATACTTAACCAATGAACCCCCAAAACTAATAAAGGAAGCGCCTTATCACAATGTAGCTCTATAAAAAATATGAAGAAAATTGGGAAATTTTGCATGAAAAACCCATTTATTTAATTTAGGGGGAGATTAGCCCCTGTTCCTCTTTTATATTTAACCATTGAACCCCCAAAACTGATCAGGGAAGCGCCTTATCGGAATGAACCTATATACAAAATTTGAAACAAATCAGATATTTCTGCATGAAAAACACATTATCTAAATTAAGGGGGGGGGGGGATTAGCCCCCAGTTCCCTCATGTAAACTTAACAAATGAACCACCAAAACTGATCAGGGAAGCGCCTTATCAGAGTGAACCTATGTATAAAATTTGAAACAAAACGGATAATTCTGCATGAAAAACCCATTTATATAAATTAAGTGGAATCAGCCCCCGTCTCCCCTCCCCCTTTTATACTTAGCAATTTAACCCCCAAAACTAATCAAGGAATCGGATTATTAGAATGAACATATATATAAAATTTGAAAATTTAAAATCGGATAATTCTGCATGAAAAACCTATTTATGTAAATTAAGCGGGGGGGGGGGGGATTAGCCCCCAGTTCCTTCATGTAAACTTAACAAATGAACCCCCAAAACTGATCAGGGAAGCGCCTTATCAGAGTGAACCTATGTATAAAATTTGAAACAAAACGGATAATTCTGCATTAAAAACCCATTTATATAAATTAAGTGGGGATCAGCCCCCGTTCCCCCTCCCCCTTTTATACTTAGCAATTTAACCCCCAAAACTAATCAAGGAATCGGATTATCAGAATGAACATATATATAAAATTTGAAAATTTAAAATCGGATAATTCTGCATGAAAAACCTATTTATGTAAATTAAGCGGGGGGGGGGGGGGGGGGGGGGGTCCGGCTTTGATAACCTGTGAGCTAAAAAAAATTCTATTACAATGATATTTCGGGTTCTGTGAACTCCAAAAATAGCAGAATTTTCAGAACATTTATGATTTATATGTTGACATTATGACTCATTTGAACATTTTTTTATTTCTTGAAATTTGCACAGAATTAACACGTGCATTTAAATACATGACAAGATTTAGTTAAAGGAAAGCACAAATATGAAATATAAAATCAAATTAGATTTTTTTTTTTTGTTAGAAACCCACATACAAGATAATTTTTATATAAATTAGGATGAAAAACAATACAGAAATGTAACAAAAGCTATTACAGGTTTTCTTTTTCTTTCTTTTTTTTATTTTTAAATGAAGAATTGAAGCTTTATATTTTTAAAATAAATCCCCCCCCCCCCGCACCTCTACTGACAAAAATTCCCTGTTTGCTTTTTTTTATTCTGTTTATTTTAAATTATTAGAAAAGATTAAAAGTCATTTTTTATTTTCAAAATAATGTGAGAAAAATAAAATTTAATCAATTAAATTTGAATATACAGGGTGGGGCAGTTGAAAGCTTCTGCATGCAAGCTTTTACAGCATGAATATAGGTAAAATCAACCTCAAGGTATTAAGCATATTCTACTTTACGTTTTTCACAACTAAAATATTGTCTGATATTAAAAGACTACTGAAATTTATTTTACCATATACCATTATAAATTTCGTTATAGCACCCTGACATACATTTCTCAATTTTTTAATCAACATTATAGAATTTAATGGACATTCCTTTTTAATTGAATTTTAATACACTACAAATAATAAAATGTTAAATTGATTCTATAATAATGTAGTACCTGAAAAAAAAAGACAATATATGATTCTGATATGGCATCGAATACAGAAAAATCTCATGAATTTATTTTAAGATCATAGGTATGTTATTGATATCTTCAGTGTTGAATTCAGGCATTTTTCTCCGAGAGGGATTTCTGTGGCTCCTGGGGGCATATTATAGAGTTCTGAGGGGGGGAGGAAGAATCACCGTTCCCCTCTTTATGCTTTACCATTGAACTCCCAAAACTAATCAGGGAAACGACTTATCACAATGAACTTATGTACAAAATATGAAGAAAACTGGGTACTTTTGCATGTAAAACCCACTTATTTAATTTAGGGGGACTAGCCCCGGTTCCCCCTTTATATTTAACCATTGAACCCCCAAAACTGATCAGGGAAGCGCCTTATCAGAAACAACCTAATACAAAATTTTAAGCAAATCGGATAATTCTGCATGAAAAACCCATTACATAAATTAAGGGGGGATTAGTCTCATTTCGCTCCCTTTATACTTTACCATTGAACCCCCAAAACTAATCAAGGAAGCACCTTATCAGAATGAACCTTTTATAAAAAAAATTTGAAACAATTGGATAATTCTGCTTTAAAAAATCATTTTTCTCAATTGAGAGGGGGGGGGGGGGAATTAGTCCCTGTTCTCCCCTTTATACTTCACCAATGTACCTACATACAAAATTTGAAGCAAGTTAGATAATTCTGCATGAAAAACCGTTTTATCTAAATTAAGGGTAGGATTGGCCCCCGTTCCCCTCGTTTATACTTTACCATTGAACTCCCAAAACTAATCAGGGAAGCGACTTATCACAATGAACTTATGTACAAAATACGAAGCAAATTGGGTAATTTTACATGAAAAAACCATTTCTTTATTTTAGAGGGGGGGATTAGCCCCTGTTCCCCCTTTATATTTAACCATTGAACCCCCAAAACTGATCCAGGGAAGCGCCTTATCACAATGAACCTATATACAAAATTTGAAGCAAATCGGATAATTCTGCATAAAAAACTTATTTATCTAAATTAAGGGGGAGGAATAATCACCGTTCCCTTCTTTATACTTAAACAATGAACCCCCAAAACTAATAAAGGAAGCGCCTTATCACAATGTAGCTCTATAAAAAATATGAAGAAAATTGGGAAATTTTGCATGAAAAACCCATTTATTTAATTTAGGGGGAGATTAGCCCCTGTTCCTCTTTTATATTTAACCATTGAACCCCCAAAACTGATCAGGGAAGCGCCTTATCGGAATGAACCTATATACAAAATTTGAAACAAATCGGATATTTCTGCATGAAAAACACATTATCTAAATTAAGGGGGGGGGATTAGCCCCCAGTTCCGCCCTGTATACTTAATCAATTAACCTCCAAAGATAATCAGGGAAGCGCCTTATCAGAATGAACCTATATACAATATTTGAAACAAATTGGATAATTCTGCATGAAAAACCCATTTACCTAAATTAAGGTGGTGGGGGGATTAATGACCGTTGCCCTCTTTATACTTAACCAATGAACCCCCAAAACTAATGAAGGAAACGCCTTATCACAATGAAGCTATATACAAAATTAGAAGCAAATTGTGTAATTCTGCATGAAAACCCAATTTATTTAATTTAGGGAGGGGATTCGCCCCTGTTCCCCCTTTATATTTAACCATTGAACCCCCAAAGCTTATCAAAGAAGCGCCTTATTGGAATGAACCTATATACAAAATTTGAAACAAATCGGATATTTCTGCATGAAAAACCCATTTATTTAATTTAGGGGGAGATTAGCCCCTGTTCCTCTTTTATATTTAACCATTGAACCCCCAAAACTGATCAAAGAAGCGCCTTATTGGAATGAACCTATATACAAAATTTGAAACAAATCGGATATTTCTGCATGAAAAACACATTATGTAAATTAAGGGGGGGGGGGATTAGCCCCCAGTTCCCTCCTGTAAACTTAACAAATGAACCCCCAAAACTGATCAGGGAAGCGCCTTATCAGAAAGAACCTATATAGAATATTTGAAACAAATCGGATAATTCTGCATGAAAAACCCATTATCTAAATTAAGGGGGATTAGCCCCCAGTTCCGCCCTGTATACTTAATCAATTAACCCCCAAAGATAATCAGGGAAGTGCCTTATCAGAATGAACCTATATACAATATTTGAAACAAATCGGATAATTCTGCATGAAAAACCCATTTACCTAAATTAAGGGGGTGTGGGGGGGGGGGATTAATGACCGTTGTCCTCTTTATACTTAACCAATGAACCCCCAAAACTAATGAAGGAAACGCCTTATCACAATGAAGCTATATACAAAATTTGAAGCAAATTGTGTAATTCTGCATGAAAACCCCATTTATTTAGGGAGGGGATTCGCCCCTGTTCCCCCTTTATATTTAACCATTGAACCCCCAAAGCTGATCAGAGAAGCGCCTTATTGGAATGAACCTATATACAAAATTTGAAACAAATCGAATATTTCTGCATGAAAAACACATTATCTAAATTAAGGGGGGGGGGATTAGCCCCCAGTTCCCTCATGTAAACTTAACAAATGAACCCCCAAAACTGATCAGGGAAGCGCCTTATCAGAGTGAACCTATGTATAAAATTTGAAACAAAACGGATAATTCTGCATTAAAAACCCATTTATATAAATTAAGTGGGGATCAGCCCCCGTTCCCCCTCCCCTTTTATACTTAGCAATTTAACCCCCAAAACTAATCAAGGAATCGGATTATTAGAATGAACATATATATAAAATTTGAAAATTTAAAATCGGATAATTCTGCATGAAAAACCTATTTATGTAAATTAAGCGGGGGGGGGGGGGATTAGCCCCCAGTTCCTTCATGTAAACTTAACAAATGAACCCCCAAAACTGATCAGGGAAGCGCCTTATCAGAGTGAACCTATGTATAAAATTTGAAACAAAACGGATAATTCTGCATTAAAAACCCATTTATATAAATTAAGTGGGGATCAGCCCCCGTTCCCCCTCCCCCTTTTATACTTAGCAATTTAACCCCCAAAACTAATCAAGGAATCGGATTATCAGAATGAACATATATATAAAATTTGAAAATTTAAAATCGGATAATTCTGCATGAAAAACCTATTTATGTAAATTAAGCGGGGGGGGGGGGGGGTCCGGCTTTGTTAACCTGTGAGCTAAAAAAAATTCTATTACAATGATATTTCGGGTTCTGTGAACTCCAAAAATAGCAGAATTTTCAGAACATTTATGATTTATATGTTGACATTATGACTCATTTGAACATTTTTTTATTTCTTGAAATTTGCACAGTATTAACACGTGCATTTAAATACATGACAAGATTTAGTTAAAGGAAAGCACAAATATGAAATAAAATCAAATTAGATATTTATTTTTTTTTGTTAGAAACCCACATACAAGATAATTTTTATATAAATTAGGATGAAAAACAATACAGAAATGTAACAAAAGCTATTACAGGTTTTCTTTTTCTTTCTTTTTTTTTATTTTTAAATGAAGAATTGAAGCTTTATATTTTTAAAATAAATCCCCCCCCCCCCCCCGGCACCTCTACTGACAAAAATTCCCTGTTTGCTTTTTTTTATTCTGTTTATTTTAAATTATTAGAAAAGATTAAAAGTCATTTTTTATTTTCAAAATAATGTGAGAAAAATAAAATTTAATCAATTAAATTTGAATATACAGGGTGGGGCAGTTGAAAGCTTCTGCTGTTGTGATTTAATTAAATTCTTTTTTTTTAGTTCAAAGAATAAAGGTGAGCTGCATTATAATTCATAATGTTCTAGTAATACCCAGGTAATTGTTCTTTATTTTTTTTTAAAGAACATATAACTTTAATTATTTGAGCACGCAGAACTTATTTTCTATTTTTTGTTTCCTCAGAGGATTCTTGTGCTAAAAAAAAATAACTTAGATGATTAATATTTTTATTTTTATCCACTAATATATATAAATAACAACAAAATTACATAAAAAAAAAGGAGACTTAATGAATATTGAAACAGTTTATTCATTTTTTTTTTGGCGAAAATAGTTATACTTTATCCTTAAAAATACGTTGTCAGAACAACACTAAAATGGTTAAGTAATATATATATTTTTTATATATAATACACCAGTTGTTTTATTCGTGTGACAAAAATAAATTCGTAAAAAAAGTATATTAATTCTATGTGAAACAAAAATAAGAACAAAAGACATTATACTTATCAGCACTTCTTGATATGAGAAATTTTAACATGATATGCCAATATTATCTTGGCTACATCCAATTGGACCAACACATCTAAATTTTATTAGTTATGCCATCTCAAAGTTGATTTAATCATCGAAGGCCGACGAATTTGAGCATCTCTCTCCTTGAACATTCGACGAAAAAAAAGACACAATTATACTGTGCCTTTTGCTTATAGACCATATTTCCGATATATTATTTAAAACAGGTTTAAGTCTACATCATACTTATTTAATATACAAGCTGACAGAATATAATCGAAAAAAATTACGTATTTTATAATACACTTCATCTCCAACCAGAAAACCAAAGAAAAACTCCGAAATTCAAAGGAAAATGTGAACCTATCATTGGCGCAAGGACAGGGTTGCCGTAACATGGAAAAACTCGCCAAACAGATGACAACTGCCAATACACGCACGGAAGCTTCATTGAGAAGATGTAAAAAAAAATAAAGGAATGCCAACATAGGGCTAAATATATGCCAAAGGGAGGGTATAATTAAAATTTAAAACAAACGGAAAAAAATATGAATCTGATTTGTTAAAAATGAAATGAAATCAACCTGACGTCACAAAGACGAAATTGAAAATAAAGAATACTAAATAAACGTTTTGAAGCCGATGGGCTAAATAGGATAACTTAATCAAATAATAATTTTTAAACAAAAAGGAAAACTATGATTAAAGTCTGCCAGGCAAATAAAAAATAAATAAATAAAAGGAGAGAGAAGGGAAAACAAAAAATAAACTGTGCCATATGGAACCTGAATGTGGTAAAATTACCACATCTGCATGCAAGCTTTTACAGCATGAATATAGGTAAAATCAACCTCAAGGTATTAAGCATATTCTACTTTACGTTTTTCACAACTAAAATATTGTCTGATATTAAAAGACTACTGAAATTTATTTTACCATTATAAATTTCGTTATAGCACCCTGACATACATTTCTCAATTTTTTAATCAACATTATAGAATTTAATGGACATTCCTTTTTAATTGAATTTTAATACACTACAAATAATAAAATGTTAAATTGATTCTATAATAATGTAGTACCTGAAAAAAAAAGACAATATATGATTCTGATATGGCATCGAATACAGAAAAATCTCATGCATTTATTTTAAGATCATAGGTATGTTATTGATATCTTCAGTGTTGAATTCAGGCATTTTTCTCCGAGAGGGATTTCTGTGGCTCCTGGGGGCATATTATAGAGTTCCGAGGGGGGGGGGATTGCACTTTTTGACCATTAAATCATAAAATCCGAAATCTTCAGAGGGGGTGGCCATTTCAATGCTCCGGGAGAGAGGAATGTCCCCCCCCCCTCCCCCGGCTATCTCCTGAATTCAACACTGGATGCCTTACAGAATTAAACAAATAAACAAGTACCTGAATTTAGAATAAGTTAAAAACTACTTAAAAAGCACTCTACAAAAATTGAGTTTTCATTAAGATAATATCTAAGTTAGAAATTTCTGGCACATCAAAATATTTTTTTGATTGGGGATATTTTTCTCATAAAAAATAAACTGGGCGAGAAATAAGATAATATGCATTTTATTTCAGGCTACGCAGCTCCTTAAACATGTTATTCGGTTTGATAATCATGCACTGTAAATATATGGACATATCAAATCCCAAATATTAAAAATCACATAAATTTTAGTACTTACCATTGCGAAGTTAGAACTACGTAGAACAATTGTCCAATATTTAACAACATGGCGGACATCTTCTTCATCGAAAATCTCGATTCTGTTCTGTTATCAATCACGTGACGCCACGCCTTTCATACGTCAGCAGAGAGCGAGACTGCGCAGTAAGTCCGGTGAAATTATTTTCCATCATTTCGGAAACTAATACGATATAAAAAGATTATTTTTATGACTGTAGGAAAACTTTCTGTTGTGATTCGGAAAAAATATTTTATCGGTTGTTTTCCGTATCGTAAAGGAAATTTATCTTTTACGAAACGGAAAAGGGTTGGAAATTTTTTACAGTGTTGAACATGTGAATGAGTATATATTCAATTTACTGCATGAGAAATAAAATGTATATAAAAAATGCGATCATAGATTATTCTTTATTTACTGTACCATATTTGTGATAGTTTATGCACACATACACATGTTACCCGTGTGTAGAGTGGGTCGTGCCCATTATTCAGAGGTAAAAGCGTACAAATATATAAGTGTTAGGAATTGAAAAGTGTTCGCTAAATAGGAGTGCCCGCTTTTCGAGAATACTCTTTATGGAGGTTTTATTGTGTATAGAATTTTAACTTGAAAAAATATTTTGAACATTCTTTCGAGAAATCGGGTCACCCGACTTTTCGAAGAGTCAAAACATAACCAGAAACAATGAAAGTCAACCGCACCCGAAGCAGATCCGCAACGAAATAAGTGGGATGTGCCAATCCCAAAAACTTCCTTCTATCTCATACAAGTTTCTCATACATCATAAACGAATCAGCACCAATTTATGTCAAAGTCGAACTGAATCTAAAGTTTTATTAAATTCCGTGCATTAGTTCTCGAGGTATGACTATCGCTAAAATCGTGTAAATAAAAAAAATGCAGCATAGCAGCGCCATCTATTGGGAGATTTACACCAAACCCTAATTAACAACAATTTATGTCAACGTCTAACTGCATCTGAAGTTTGATGAAATTCTGTGCATTAGTTCTTGAGACATAGATATCGTGAAAATCATGATTAAAGTAGCATAGCAGCGCCACCTGTTGGGCTGTTCACACCAAAACGTAACCATCATCTATTTATGTCAAGGTCTAACAGAATCTGTTGAAATTCTGTGCATTAGTTTCTGAGATATAGCTATATCGTGAAAATCAAAAAAGTAGTATAGCAGTGCCACCTGTAGGGCTGTTTACACCAAAAAGTAATAATCGTCTATTTATGCCAAGGTCTAACAGAATATGAAGTTTGATTAAATTATGTGCATCAGTTCTTGAGATATAAGCTATCAGGAAAATCTTGAAAAATGTAGCATAGCAGCGCTACCTGTTGGGCGATTTATACCAAAAACTAATCAGCAGTAATTTATATCAGGGACAAACTGAATCTAAAGTTTTATTAAATTCCGTGCATTAATTATTGAGATAGAGCGCCCAAAAATTTTTGTTACATACAGACAGACAGACAGACAGAGTCACAGACTCACAGCTAGACATTTTCTAAAAACAATCAAATCGTGTTCAGGACCTTCTAAAACGTATAAACCCGTCGAAAATTGGAAGTCTAAAACTTTCACGAATCCAATACTTTCTTCTTGTATAGATAGAAGAAAGTAAAAAGGAATAGCGTAAACTGGACCCCGATCTACTATGTTCTTTTATCTACCTGCGCCAATTATCATCTTAATTATCATACTTCGTTATTTTTAACAGTTACAGAAGTTGAACTCCAGTCACCTGGAGTTTCAATTGAGTTTTTTCATATATTAATTTCCGAAAATTATGACTCGCATAGATAAAATTGTCACAATGGCATAAATGTCATGTCCAAAAGCTTTTTTAAACACTTCTTAGTGTTTTGAAATTAATTCCAAATCGTCATTATTTTATTATAGGCATTTTCGCTTATAATGCCTGGTTATCTTTCATATTTGATAGTCTCAAAATCTTATCTAAATTAAATAAAAAAAAAAAAATATATCGAACCGATATAGAACTTACATTGGAATTCATTAATTGGCATTTCACTTTCTTCAATTTCCAAACAAATCCAATTTAGAAAAACTCATCTAGTCTAAATTCTGGTATTTCGTACAATTTTGAATTAGAAGCTCATTCAGTGTCGTGCCGAGAATATTCTGTCAAGTGCAATAGGTTCGCAGTCCCCTGATCTACACTTTTTCGAAAAATAGGGTCAACCCTAACCCTACCCGAAAAAATCAAACCCCAAATCGAACCACAACAACAAAAAAAGGACCCGAACCGTGGATAGGGTACCCCCGATGCAGGACTCTACATAACAAGACCATGATTTTTTTTTTTTTTTTTTTTTTTTTTTATTAATATTATTATTATTATTATTTTTTTTCATTTAAAGTTGGATTCCGTTATAAGCAGGATCCGTTTTGACAGGTTTTATTATAGTTGTGAGTTTTAAAACTCTCAGCATTTTTAGATTCATTGCTTTCAACAACATTGTAACTTGTAACATATGGGTTAGATTTCAAAATCATTCTGCTCTTTTTATTTATTTTTTCCCTTTGTAATCTAGAGTATCATTGAAGATTCTACGCACCCCACGTTTTAGATGTGAAGATACAAGACCCACATAAGGGTATAGAGGTCGCAAGGACGCGGGGCAAGGACGTTTGCAGGGCATAGATCTTATAAGGTCTATGTTACAGAAGGGGAGGGGAAAGGAGGGGGTGAGCTTAGTGATGTGCTTAGAAAAGGGAAAACGATATGGTTGTCGTAGAATCCCTCAAAATAATACAGTTTCAGAAGCTCAATATTTTTTATCTGACAGATCACATACGTTATTTAAGGAAAAGTCACGTACGTTCATTTTTATTTGTTTATTTACTGTAGAGCCTTGCATCGGGTCGAGTAACCCAATTTTTTTTTTTTTTTTTTTGTTGGTTGTGTTTGGGCCGGGTTTCGGGTTGACTTTAAGCAGAAAGTTCAGGTTCGCGTGCTGGACTCTAATTTAATCGGCTTCGAAAATTGCTATGGGAGTAAAATTTATTTTAGCTGTTCAAAAGGAATTCATCACGGAAATAATAATAGTAATAATAAGGACACGGAAATTAGTGAAGCTAAGTTAAAACAAGTGAAAAACGAGAAAGCACAAACGTACAAACGGTCATTATTCCATGACGTTGAAGTGATGGAAGGGTTTTGAAAGATTGGTTCGGATAACAGGATTTTAACCGAATATCACTCGGTTCTCGGGTAGAGTAATGTCCGGGCTAAGTTGTACCAGGCCCGAATCCGGAATGTCTGTTTAAATTCAACACCGAACCCGACAAACAAAATTTCGAACCCGAAACCCGACCCGAATCTGATACACTTCAACCCAAACCCGAACTGAACCCGACGCGAAACTAAATTCATCCCCAGTTTATTCCAGTTATGAAAAAACAATCTACAATTAATTACATATCTAATATCAATTTTATCTTTTTTGTATAAAAATGTACACACATACATTCATTAATATTCAATATGTTTCTTTTTTTTTTGAAAAATATTCAAGATTTTCTACTAAAAATTCAATCCGAACCTGACCCGGAAGAGTCAAAATCTAATCCGAAACAAAACATTTAAAATCAATCCGACCCGAACACGACCCGCAACGAAAGAAATTAGCGTCAATACGAACTACGGGTCGGGTTGGGCTCGGGTAAATTCGGGTTACCTGACCCGATGCAGGACTCGACTCTCGGGTCAGGCTGACAAATTTTTTTCGTTCTGAGGGGTTCGTCTCGGGTCGGATGGACTAGAAATTTTTCCGTTTCGTGCTGGGGTTTTTATTTTTGTGTGTCGGGGTTGGGGGGTATAACCTGATTTGCTAAAAAAATAACAACATATTATTTCAGATTTAAAATATGAATGAGTATATTATACATACACACACACACACACACACATATATATATATATAATATTAGCAAATTTTGCTCATTTTGCATGTTCCCATTTTTATTTCTTTTTTTAATCTATTTTTATTAGGCTTTTTTAATTCATTTTTATTGGGCTTTGTTATATATACGATAGTCCAAATCTTCCAACCTTTTTAGCTTTTAGCTCGTTCAACGATAAAATCGTACGTGTTTTGTAGAATCTATAGTAATTTGGGCTGGATAATTCTACTTTATAGTCCACAATTTTTCCAATTTTTTTACAATACTTCCAATTTTAGATAATTTATCATAATAAGTATGTGTTTCATCTTTAATTTCATTTTTTCCTTATTTGTGCATGTTGAATTATATTGTCATTTATTATGGTTATTATATATATCTATATATATGAAAGAATAAAAGTAAACCCCCTTTTTTTTTTACTTTAAAATTAGCATTCATAATTTAAAATTAAAATTTTTAATTATTTTTTTTTAATTAAAAATTCCCAGCCCTCTTTTCTAGCTTCAAATTTAAAGCTTAATTGCCCCTGATAACTTCGTTTTCCTGCCTAACATTTACGACTTTTATCTTTCAAAATTGAACCCTCTTTAAGATAAAAAAGAGCTGAGTGGGTGCTTCTTGCAAGTGTTTGTGGTTAGTGGTGCACTCGGGTCTCTGCCAGACCTGTCGTCATAAGACCCAAGACATCAATCAAGAGTTAATTGACTAATTAAAGGTAACGTATCTTCCCATTTTGACACGTGCGTCCCTACTGGAAAAATATCCCAAATTAACAAAACTAAGCATTAACTAAACCAAAATTAACAAATTAACAAAACTCACGTGCTCTCGCCAAGAGTTCAGATTTTGCAGATTTGAGAGGCCGGCTAAACCTAAGACCATATAGGTCTCTAAAATTAACGTAAATGGCTCACGGGGTGCCTGATCGAACTCAAAACTACAATTGTACGATGGAAAGGCTAATAAAAGAATTTGATCCAAAATATATTCGGACAGACGGACGGACCAGAGGCGACGATTGTAGGTGTAGGTGTTACGTATTTAAATTACGAACGCACCTAAAAATTAGGAAGTTATGACCCATTAAACAGTGTATGTATACATTTTCTGTCACTCTGTATATATAAAATATACCTACGAAAACCAAAAAATAACGTACAAGTTAGTATAACAAAAATGACCGAATCTCTATTGTTAATGTTTATGTTTCAATGGTTAAATTTTACTTAAAGTTTTATATATATATATATATATAATATCTTAATAAATAGACCATCAAAAATTCGTGTTATAAATATTCGACTTACTAAGTACAACTGCAATTAGTTTGTCAAGGTGCGATATCTCGAAGTGCAAAATAAATAAGTAAAAATAAAAATAAATAAATAAAAGTAAGTAATATTTAAAAGTTTTTTTTTTTTTCCCACGCGGATACAGAAAACTGCTTCGAATGGTCAAACAATTAAATTATAGGAGTTCGACTGACACAAATTTATTTGTATGGGCGTTAATTTTTATGAAAATCTTCATCATTAAAGTGTTAACTAAAGTAATATATTATTAATTAATTAATAATGTAACTAATTAAAGTATTATCAGCTGATGATTAATATGCGTAACAAAATTTACATGATTCTGCGATACTTTCATTAGGGTTTTGCTAAAAACTCTTTACATTATTATATAGCTAAACATGGATATAATTTTCCAAACCATGAAAACTGCATGAGATAAATTCCCATCACTGACGCAACGAACATACAGTGTAAACTGGCTCATATTATTTTAATTACTCAACTTACAAATTTAATTATCTAGTCAGTACGCTTCATATATAGTAACTATAGTAACTACCCGCATAGCAACAGCTTCAGTTTTCGTACATCCTTGATACAGCTGAGAGTGAGAGAGGTTACACAGAGGAGGGGGAGGGGGGTATTTCCTAAACGCACTCTACCGAGTCATCACCTCGATTTTCATATGTTACCTCCTCCCCCGTCAGATGCCCCCCCTTACCCAGCGGGGTTTCTCAAGCGAAAAGGAACCGAGAGGGAAATCCCCTGGGGGGGGGGTCAGAAGAGGGGGGGGGGTTACGAATTACGCAAGGGAAGAAGAAAACGGTACTTTCGTATGATGGTGAAAATAAAACATTTTTTAATGGGGATTATGCCGCTGGGAGAAATGGTCCTTTCTCTACTTTTTTTTCCTCTCTCTAATACCATTACAATGCATTATACACTACAGAGTAGAAAAAAAAAAGCATTCTAAAGTATGCTAAATAAACATGCATTAGGACAAAGTAAGATAAACATAAGAACATACATTTTGTCCCTTATAAAGGCTTATATTTAATCCTACCAGTGGTATAGTGATAGGGTTGCTATGTATGCTTCCCCCTCCCCTCCCCCAACCTTTCCCAAAGTCCTAGGGCTAGGAAAAACACTAAAATGTCCAGGATTTGTTGAATACAAGTGCATTAAAATATTACACTTTAAAAAACTTATTTCGTTTTAATCACTACAATTTATTTATACTCACTAAAATATAGTGTATTGAGTGGTTCTCAAATGATCTGCTGAACAACTGGAAACTTTCTGATTCGATTTCTGATTCATTTTTAAACGCAAAGGCAAAAAATTGACAGGCCTGGACTATTAAAGCGATTTGGAATCAAAATCGAGTTTTCCATTTTTTGATGATAAATAAATTACTTACCAAATTATAAGCGATTCGTGTCACGTGACAACATGTTTTTCTTCTTTCTGGCGATGAAGCATATTACTATGAATATAAAGTAACATTCCTGGCATCATAATTACAGTTTAGGAAGGGGAAAAAGAAAAAAAAGAAAAAAAACTACCTTTCCAAATTTTTACCTACAAACACTTGTATAATTTAGAATTTTTATTCCTAAAATAAACATGAGAAATGAAACATTTATTTTTGATTTGAGGAGTTTGAACAGAGAAGGAAACCTCCTGTTATTTCGCAGCATTCTAGTACACTTATAATTATAAACCAATACCGCAAGGAAAAAAAGAAAAAAAATCTGAAATTTTACAACCCCCCTCCCAAAAAAAGAAAATTAATTAATTAATTAATTAATTAATTAATCAAAAAAGATAAATTTTTGTTTTAAAACATATTTATGATTTTATGACTTTAATCAGACAATGTTTTCGCCACATAAAAATCCCATTCATAAAATAAATAGTTAAATAAATAAAAAATCCATGATTTAGCAACCGCAATCAGAAAATGTAAGCATCAAGCGAAGCATTGACGAGTTTTTCCTCCCATGAAAAGCCTACATTATTTCCACAAATTTTAATTTTTTAAAATGCTATATCCTAAAGCTTTTTTATTATTATAAAAAAAATACTGTAAAAAAAAAATCTTTATAAATAAGCGACACTCGTAAAATATAGATGCCAAATGAAGCTTTCAGTTTCGATTTGGCGAGCTTGACCAAAGAAGAAAACCCTGTAATATTTTATTTTCTCATAAACCAAATTGTTTCGGTTTTCATATCTGTCGAAATGTCTGACCTTCTGTACACCTGTCTGCCCATTTGTCTAGTGGAATTTGTGCTAGTTGTTTTGGCGACTGCCAAGTTTTGTTTCTATCTGATACACTTATGGAAATGATAAAATTCATGCGATTTGGAGGTTTACATTCAACAGGACCCGAATGACTCTACTTGGAGTTCTGGAACAGAGATTCATTTTAGGCCTCCATGACCCTGCACTTTTTTCTTGAAAGTCAAAATAATTTCGGTTTGCATGTCTAGGTCCTAGTCTGTCGAAATGTCTGACGTTCTGTACACCTGTCTGCCCATTCGTCTGATGGAATTTTGCGACTTTCCTTTTGTTTTGGCGACTGACCGGTTTTGTTTTTATCTGACACAGTATGGAAATGAAAAAATCCATGCGATTTGGAGGTTTACATTCAACAGGGCCCGAATGACTCTACTTGGAGTCCTGGAACAAAGATTCGTTTTAGGCCTCCATGACCCTGCACTTTTTTCTTGAAAGTCAAAATAATTTCGGTTTGCATGTCTAGGTCCTAGTCTGTCGAAATGTCTGACGTTCTGTACACCTGTCTGCCCATTCGTCTAATGGAATTTTGTGACTTTCCTTTTGTTTTGGCGACTGACCGGTTTTGTTTTTATCTGACACAGTATGGAAATGAAAAAATCCATGCGATTTGGAGGTTTACATTCAACAGGGCCCGAATGACTCTACTTGGAGTCCTGGAACAAAGATTCGTTTTAGGCCTCCATGACCCTGCACTTTTTTCTTGAAAGTCAAAATAATTTCGGTTTGCATGTCTAGGTCCTAGTCTGTCGAAATGTCTGACGTTCTGTACACCTGTCTGCCCATTCGTCTGATGGAATTTTGTGACTTTCCTTTTGTTTTGGCGACTGACCGGTTTTGTTTTTATCTGACACACTATGGAAATGAAAAAATCCATGCGATTTGGAGGTTTACATTCAACAGGGCCCGAATGACTCTACTTGGAGTCCTGGAACAAAGATTCGTTTTAGGCCTCCATGACCCTGCACTTTTTTCTTGAAAGTCAAAATAATTTCGGTTTGCATGTCTAGGTCCTAGTCTGTCGAAATGTCTGACGTTCTGTACACCTGTCTGCCCATTCGTCTGATGGAATTTTGTGACTTTCCTTTTGTTTTGGCGACTGACCGGTTTTGTTTTTATCTGACACACTATGGAAATGAAAAAATCCATGCGATTTGGAGGTTTACATTCAACAGGGCCCGAATGACTCTACTTGGAGTCCTGGAACAAAGATTCGTTTTAGGCCTCCATGACCCTGCACTTTTTTCTTGAAAGTCAAAATAATTTCGGTTTGCATGTCTAGGTCCTAGTCTGTCGAAATGTCTGACGTTCTGTACACCTGTCTGCCCATTCGTCTGATGGAATTTTGTGACTTTCCTTTTGTTTTGGCGACTGACCGGTTTTGTTTTTATCTGACACACTATGGAAATGGCAAAATCCATGCGATTTGGAGGTTTACTTTCAACAGGGCCCGAATAATTCCTACTTGGAGTCCTGAAATAAAGATTCGTTTGAGGGCTCTATGTACTTTTTTCTTGTAAGCCAAAATAATTTCGGTTTGCATGTCTTAGGTTCTTGTCTCTCGAAATGTCTGACGTTCCCTTCACCTGTCTGCCTATTTGTCTGGTGGGATTTGTGCCTTTCCTTTGCTTTTTAACTAGTTGTTTTGGCGACTGCCAGGATTTGTTTTTACCTGACTCACTATAGAAATGGCAAAATTAATGTCATTTCTCAACAGGGCCACGTCTTTTCCTAAGGTGGCCGTGCTTAGGGCTGTTCTCAAATCAAAAGAAGCTACTTTCTGACACATTTTTTAGTTAATTTTTGTTCAGAAACGCATGAAATTGGCAAGTGTTGCAAGGCGTTAGAGTTGTATGGGTTCGTGAGGCTCGAGCCCCACCAATAATTTCTAAAATGGACACTTTTTTTCCTATTAATATATCTAAAAAAAGTTTATTTTATTTTTATTTTTTATTATTATTTTTTTTTTTACTTTCATTTATTATTATTATTTTTTTTTACTTTCATTTTTTTTTTTTTTTTTTCTAGTATTCTATAGAATTTTTTAATGTTCCATTTTTACCTATTTTTCTTTTGTTATAGGAATAAACGACATTAGGAAAACTCTTCTTTTTATGTTTTTTTCTTTTTTTTCTTTCTTTTCTTTCTTTTCTTTCTTTCTTTCTTTCTTTTTTTTTTTTTTTTTAAGAAATGTGTCAGAAAGAATCGCGTTATAAAGCGTAGATTTTTTTTTTCTTTCAGAACCGCTTAAATTACTTTAAAAGAAAATGAAACAGAATTATAAAAAAAATAAATTTGCATATAAAAAGACCTTCTGAAATCTATTCTCAGACACGAGACCGTATCAGGAACGCGCAGTCTTGAATTTTAATGCACGCATTTTTCACTTCCCCATTCAATTTTTTATCTCCCTGTGTGATGTATATATGCAGTGTCATTATATTGAAATCAATGTTTTTTGACAAAGGTCTTAATTTAGACCTATTGTTGAAAACGTGTGCTACATTTTTCAATGCCATTTATGCGATCCCGCCGATTGTCGGAGAGTCCCGGATAGCGAGATTGCGTCAAAATATCCGTTTTAAGACCGGATGTTTATGACACCATCCCTCTTTTTCTAATAGGTGCTGCCAAAGAATCGTTAATAACTATGGTCTTGTTAAATGTCTGTTATTCCAGACTGATTAAATTATTAAAATGTATTTTTGGAAGTTCTGTTTTTAGATTAGGGTAGTATTGCCACGTCTTAATCCTTTGTATCACCGCGTGGCATATCTGCAACATACCCAAATATCAATGTTATTAGTGTGAGGTATAAAAGCCGATTTTATTTATTGCTGCTATCTTCAACGCAGCAATTAATATAAATTGGTCGTAGAATCTTACACAGACGACAATACTCAGTTAATTTTTCGTGCCAAAGATTTATTTATTATTTGTGCAATTTCGCATCGTTATTGCTAAAATGAACTTCGTAAATTTTGTCAAATTAAAAAATCCCTGACGGCTCGCCCTACAGGCACAGGTAGATTTCGAAGACGCAGACCGTGGGGCGCCTGTTTATAGGGAATTGCAGAAGAAATGACCTTTTTGCCATGATGCGGCAGTTGGGACCGCCCACTTTGAAATCTACCAGTGTCTGTAGGCGGAGCCGGCAGGGATTTTTTTATTTATTTTTGTTTATTTATTTATTTATTTATTTTTGCTGTAAGGGTTAGTTCTATAAAAAACTTGTCAATATAAAAGTTGTAGATAATATTAAGAGGTTTTATAATAAATTTAAGAGGATTTGATATCTTGTGAGTTGACAAAGTTATGATTTTTTTCTTCTGAACCCCCTATCCCTCCCCCCCCCCCTTTGAGACTATTTTTAATGATATCAAAAATCTGTCCTACATAAATTTTCGGCAGTAGTAGGATAGTGGGGGTTCAACGGCCACAGGAAGAGCGAAGAGATGCGCAATTGCGCAAATGCGCAATCAACGCTCAATCCATGATTAAAGTCACTCTTCGCTTTACTGCACGGTTCTGTTAATCACATTTTGCTGATATATCCGATATTTCGTTAGAAAAATTTGTATATAAGAATATGTTTTGAGAAGTATATAGATAATACATTTTATCATATGTAATTTTCTTTGTGTGTAATGTCTGTCTGTCGGTTTAGAACTATGTTTATATGTATTTGTGTATGTTTATGCATAAAATTTATAAGTTTTTATAAAAAATGTGTGATAATTAAAAAAAAATTAAAACTTAAATTTATAAAAAAGTTTTAAAAAAAAATTAAAATTAAAATTAAGAATTAAAAAGTTAAAAAAATAATAATAAAAAGTAAAGTTAAAAAAAAATTAATTAAAAATTAAAAAGTAAAAAAAAAAGTTTTGCAATATTTAAAAAAAAAAATAATAAAAAATAAATAATAAAAATGTTTTTATTCATTCTCGAACTAACAGGAAAAAAAAAACGTTTTAAGAAAGTTATAAGTTAACAAAAATGTTCTAATCTATTAAAATTATTACTTTAATGTATTTCATAACTTATAAAAAAAATTTACTAAGCTTTTTGCACATGATTAACGCTTTAGATCGATTTAAAATCATTTTGTAATACTTTTAAACAAGATAAACTGTTTTTAAAACATGGTAAACCGTGTAAACCTCATTAGACGGTGTGTGTGTATGTGTGTGCGTGCATGCATACATACGTGTACGTGCATATAGATAATTTTTTATCAGAAATGATTGTATAAAAGTTTTAAATAAGTACACAAAAATATAATTAACGCTTTTTATTAAAACAAAGTAATTTACAGAAAAGGTTTATATACAGAAAGATATTTACAAATCAGCAATTTTCTTCTTCATTACAATCTTGGTTAATCTCATAATGTCCATACACTGTTAAAAAAAATCTGAAATTCACGGGTATTTTTTTCCTGAATTTCACAGAAAAAGTCCTTTTTTGCGACAAAAGGGTATTTTCCGTTAAAAAACAGAAAATTTCCTCATATTTCCTGAAAACAACGGAACAGACGGAGACGAAAGGGGATAACGGAGATATTCCGTTATGTTATCTGCTGCATATTTATTTTCAATGTTTAAAAAACTGACATGTTGTTGCACAGAAAAACTAAAAATTTAATAAATTAAAATTTCGAGTTTATTTAAAAAATAGTACTTTCGAATTAAAAAAAGTAATAATTTTCCCATTCTTTTAAAATTATTTGCAATTTATTTTTTAAAGTTATAAGAAAATATTCGCACTTAAAATATATTCTAAACAAGCAGATTAAAAAAAATATATATAATAGTTAAATTAAGTGAAAAAAAAATCTATTTTACTCAAAAAAGCAACATACAAAAATAATGCTTTCAAATAAAAAGAAAATAATATTTTTCTCATTCCTTTAAAATTATTCGCAATTTAGTTTTTAAAGTAATAAAAAGTACTCGCACTGAAAATATATTCTAAGCGAATACATTTAAAAAATATATAATAGTTGGGAAAAAAAATCGCTTTTCTTAAACAAGCAAACATTTTTTATCGAATTTAATTCAAATATAATATTCATATTTTACATCTAACAATCAAATTAAGAATATATATAATTCATGTTTTTATCCTGTATTAATATTACAATTTTAAAACATCAACATCAACTCATAACGAAATCTCCTCGCAATTAACTTCAAAATTACCAAGCTTCTAAACCCCAAATTATGTCTGTTCTAAGCCGCCATTTTGAGAATTTCCAAATGATCCGTTCAAACTGCTAACCTAGCAAACGCCCGCTGGTCAAACCGGCAAGACGCTGGACTCGAGGCATTATCTCCCCTGGTTCAAAACCCAATGTCGACCAAAAGCTGTTCTTGACGTATGTCAGATAGTAAATACTCCCGCAAAGTCGACAGATGGCAGCACCAAGTGAGATGTCAAGATTTTTTTAAACCGAGTTTATCTAAAACGGAAAATGTCCTTTTCTGTCAGTTCTACGAGGAATATTTCCGTGATTTCTGAGAGCGTTAACGGGAAGTTACCGCTTCTGCAAACGGCGATTTTCCTTCTTTTATTTTTCAAAACGGAAAATCTACTAACGGAACGGAAAAAGTCCGGCAACTTCGCTGCCAGTACTTTTACCGTGAATTTACGGATTTATTTTTAACAGTGTACGCTAAGCTGGATATTCCATTTTCTAAAATGTATCTCTTGTCATCAAAAGGACTTAGACTAATTTTATTTTGGGTTAATGTATATAAATTATGAGAATCCTGAGCGATCCTTATCTGTTTCTCCATGCTTGTTTTTTGCTGTTGGAGACACTCTAAGTAGTCTTCATGCTTCATTTTCTGTCGAACAATCTGCGTAGACACACCCTTTGCACGCTTTTTCTCGTCTTTAAAGGATTTTAGCGAGTACATTTTTGATTTCAGTCCGACAAACTCAAGGCCTAATTCACCATTAAGTTCATCCTTGAACTTGCCGAGAACTTTCTTATTATCCTCAGAGTATAAATCATGTGATTTCGGATACTCGGAGAAGTCAAACAAATTACGGTATTGTTCCATATCCTTATAAATATTGTTTGTTTGAATATGGTAAGTTAAGGAATCTGTATCAGTGAATAATAGGGTTGACCGATCTTTATATGTTTTCTTTATGAAGTTATAATGAAAATCATACATAACTAATTTAGAGAGTTCCAAAATAGCGAACCCAACATAGATAGGCCGATTCATTAAAATACTAGTTTTCAGTCGTTCTACAGCGGTTAAGTCTTCATCAAAGGTTTTAAATGATTTAAAAGTAGGCGAAGCTACTAATTTTTTGGCTCTTTTTTCACCATTACAAAGCACAATGTTTCTCCTTTTTCGAAGATTCTCCATTGTCTTCCCAAAAACAGAATTATTCATTAACTTAAAAAAGTCCTTTTCAAAAGAAGATTTAGCCTCTTTACGTTTCTCAGTATTGAAATTAATATATTTCTGAAGCCAGGGTGTCTGTTTAAATTTTAGGGCTTTATGTACAGCTGTAATTTTTAAACCAAGTTCTAAATAAAATTTAAGATTACGATAATGAGTTAGATAATTTCGTTTATTATTTAAATTAGGTATAAGTTTAGGGGTACCCACGAATTTTCTATTGTTAAGTAAGTTTCTTGCATGAGAAGACAACATAGATTCTTCTACTGTGATCCTCTCGGGAGCAACAGGATATTCATTGTGCAGAGGGTGTAAATGTTTTGGGTATACCAAGTCTACCTCGAAAAGGTACCCAATTTCAGAGCTATCAGATAGCGATAGAATCCACTCTTCTGTGATATGACTTGTTTCACTCCATTCAAAACCACCACAAGGTAAAAATTGGCTCATAGCCCACCCATATAAGTTATTGGCATCCCAGTACATGATGTAGCTGGGTGCCTCATTTTTCCTATAATCGGGTGTATCAGGTATGTTTGCTCGAGCGTATCTTTGACTAATCATACTGATACCCCCTCGTATACCATTTTCAACCATAAGCAGCATATCTATATCACTGAGTAACTCTAATGATGTTTCAGACATCTTCAAACAAGCTTGCCATGCGAGTAAAGGTGCTGTGAACAGGTGAGCAGGGTCAATTTCATAATACTGCTGACATAATTTCCTAAAGTTTTGAAATATATCAGCAAGTAGTAGAACATCTGTCTTAACATAAAGGTTATGGTAATCACCGAGAGTCTTGATGTCAAATGTTTTCCATACATTTTGGGCATGTTCATAATCTTTTTCATCTATTGGCTCATTGGTCAAACTATTAAAAAATGAAGAAGGTGGGGGAAGCTGTTTATCATTAAATTTATCGAAAGAAGTAAAATAATCATAGGGGTAAACCCCTTTACGTATAAGTAAAGATAAATTATTATTTTCTGGGAAATTTTCTTCAAGTATTGTGAATTGCTCAGGTTGAAGGTTTTTAACAAGTTTTTCCAATGACGTGGGCAAAAATTGAAAAGAATCGATAAAAACCATCTGAATAGAAGATGTAGGCTTTCTGATTTTAAAAGTGATATAGTTTTCCATAGAAGTAGCAATCACATCGATTTCATGATCTTTAAATTTTCCAAGCTTTGTCATAATATGATGACCATCATAGTTTTTCAAGTTATGGAATATAACAGGAATTGTTTTACACTGCTTATAATTCAAGTTACATTCCACGTGTGCAGCTCCTCTGAACGCACCTGACAGGTGATCATGATCACGTGTGCGTTTCTCATCTAAAGTTTTCTTGCAAATATGACAAAACTCTGCTTCTCGAAATGCCTTTTCTTCCTCGGTAGAAAGCTTCATAGGTTTAATATTTAGTAACTTTTGTCCTAAAATTTCCTTCTCTTGCATCATTCTGTTTAAAAAATGTTCAACGCAGTTTCTACCACGATATACCTGTGCTTTCTTCACACATGTTCCATCGGGTCCGATAACCACATAGGCATATCCACACGGTAAGTGGTAGGTTGTTTTCTCGGTATAGGATGCTTTAGAAGAGGGCGGGGCTGATGAAATAGGTATAAGTAAACTCTCAAAGTCCGCATAAATCGTATAGGCAACAGGATGTTGTAGATGAATACCAGAAAACTTTAATATATTATCATTTTTATTAGGCATCTTGATAGCTTGCGCAACATGTCGAGAACAATATTCATTATGCCTATCCAATAGATCTTGTCTTGAAAATCGATGTAAACATCGATAACAATAGTAGGCAGCGGCTTTATGTTTGGTAAGATCACCTAAAAGTCTTGAAAAGCTTCTTATCAAACAATAGTGTTGCTTTTCACCATCACCAACCAATAACAAATTAATCACATCTTGATCCTTCTTTTCGGATATATACAGGGGGTAAACTTCATCCTCTTCATATCCGAACACATTAACCCGTAAATTGTTGAGTTGTTCAATAATAGATATCTTCTGAAGGGGTACAGGACATTCTACATTTCCTAATTTAATATCATGTTCATAAGGTCGATAATGTGAAACACGTTCAGGCTTTTTTGTAAAATCTAAGTTCAGTTTAAAAGCCAAAAGGCACCACACCAAACATTTATTGTCTTCGTTTTTTATATTCAACACTGCTTTTTTATCATCCAGTTTTTTAGATAGAGGAATGTAAGAACTCGCAGCAAGGGGATGATATTTAGCAATCTTGAGTTCTAAATAATGAATTTTCCTCAGTTTCCACCCAGAGCCTCTTTGTACAAATTCTTCAAAGGATTTAATAATCTTCGAAAATCCTTCTTCAATATGTTGTGAGATAGTATCTTCTGTAAGTTCTATCATACACGAACATCGAAAATAAGATTGAATTTCTTCAAACTCCTCATTATCAGTCAGACGCTCAAGTGCTATTTTCTCTATCATATACCATTTAATTGAACCTTTTTCATGAATTTCACTTATTAAACGTTCCTGTATTTCTGTTCGTAAATGTCTATGAAATACCTCTAAATCACTTTCCTCACGTTCATCTGGATGCAAAATCACTGTTTTAAACACATTAAGTGCATCAGAATGCTTTGTGGTTTTCGACTTTACATTAGATAAACTCATTTTACGTTTTACACTCGCAAGAGGTGTGTGAGAGTGCTGGGTGCGTACATGTTGTCTCAGTTCATAATTTCGTCCGAACACTTTATCACAATCACGGCAAAAGAATGTTGAATTCTGATGTGACTTTAGATGATTCTTCAAATTATCCTTTCGTGTAAAAACTTGGTTACACATGTTGCACTTTAATGTAGACTGTCCATCAGTATTATGAGTTTTCAAGTGTCTTATCAAGTTTGATTTCTGTCCAAATACCTTCTGACATATATTGCAAACATATAGCTTCTCTTGTGAATGTATCTTCATATGTCGCTTTAAATTAAAAATATTTGTTAAGACTTTGCCACAGGTGGAACAAACATGCTTCTT
Organism: Maratus michaelseni; assembly: GCA_963931845.1. Lineage (NCBI taxonomy): Eukaryota > Metazoa > Arthropoda > Arachnida > Araneae > Salticidae > Maratus > Maratus michaelseni. The sequence goes on along the minus strand of OZ007594.1, from coordinate 32,102,520 downwards.
CTCAACATTCGCAGAGCTCACAGTCCTTTGAGAAATATCTTCTTCAGGTAATATCTCAAAATCCAAAGGACTTTGAGATAAATTGTCCTTTTCTGTAAAAACTTCAGTGAATCCATCATGCTCTGATGGTCTAACACTATCATGTATCTTTAAATGTCTCTTCAAGTCAGATCTTCGGGCGAAAGACTTCAGGCAAATGACACAAGTATATAATTTCTCCCTAGAATGAGTTTTCATATGTTGGTTCAAATTAGAAATAGATGAAAATGTCTTATTACAACTAAGACAGGTAAACATCTTCTTAACAGGTGCAGAACCTACCACAGACATGGCTTCGTCGATAGGCATGAAAATATCCATAATATAGAAACAATAAAAAACTTTAACTCTTAAAAGCCAACAACAATCTTCTCAAACGAATCACACTGATAAAAAGCGGAGGCACTTTAAAACACGTCTAATCACTAGCAATATGTATCATCAAATGATGAAAATCATAATTTCCCCCCTCTATTTATACCAAACCATACACCCCCACGACTCAAAGTCAAAGTTGTAGTATTGTTTGATACGGCTGTTATCAAAACCTAACATATTATGTCACGCTCTACATGCTTTCTTCTAATTTTTGAAATATAACATAATTATTGCATAATCTCCAATGTATAAAAATTTAAATTATTTAAATTAAAATTATTTAATCTCACATAAACAGTAAAACTTAATGTATAGTTCTGGGTCTTTTAAGGTCACTCCTTATCAACACTAACTAAACGAACCCACACTACAGTGACGTCACAAGTCTTGTATAAACTCCCAATCAGGATAAAATTAGCTGATAAGCATTCGTATTAATCAGGCATTGCTCTTCAAGACATCGCATGATACGGTTGTGTGTTCAAGAAGCTGCTGTGTAAGGTAGGAACAGTTTATTTATTATAATATGATTTTAAATTTCTTTGGTAGATGTTAGAATTTTAGTATTTTAAAATATTCATACTAAACGATGTGATTATGATATAATTATACTCATGTTTGTGGTAAATGCAAGTGTGATAACTTGTTTATCCTACTAAATCTATAAGAATGTTTAATCCAAAATAGTAATACTGAAACTTACTAAAATCATAATCTAAAATGAATTAACGAGAATTCATATCATTTTAATGTTAAACTATAACAATTTCTAAAGTGATTCAATAAAATACAAGTGAATTATCGAGGAAAAGTGCAACGTTTATCAATTTACATGGGTGTTAAATACGTTTTCAAGCCTTATCATAGGTAACAGTTTAAGTCATGTAGTCTATCTGATTTGTTATAGGCTTAACTGATCAAGATGATTACACACGATTTAAGATATTTGTGTTTGGAATAACGTGATTTTTAATTTTACCTGTTCAGTTTCAATCATATAGAGAGAGATAATGTTAACTTTTTGTGATTATCTTGAAATAGACTGCTTTCATTAATAGATTTTAGATAGTTTTAGAATTTTAACCTCTTAGGACACAAATATAACATGTCTATGTTGGAATTTTTCTGAGAACATGTCTGTGTTTGTATTTTTATGCCATTTTGAACTATACGAGCTTTTGCTAAGTATGTGTTTCAATTTCAATGAAGAAATAAGTGATCAATCGACTTTTTAAGGGTGTGTTAATACAATCATGTGACTTTTTAAGTCAATAAATATTAATATTTTAAGACGAGTGCCCCCTTATCATTAAATATTCTATTAATACCATACTTCGCTATCGTTGTGAAAGGTTATGTTTTTCGGTTAAGTTAGCTTACATTTAACTAATTATGGAACAAACCATACACTCTCATGCCTTAAGTGTTGGTGATGAAACAAGCTTAACGTGTCAAACTATAAAATAAACATATTCTTAATATCACTCTTATACAAAATATCTTATATTCTTAATACTATTTTCATTTTAAAAAAATCCATACTTCTATTCAAAAATAATATAATCGATCATTCTTATACAAAATATATTGAATAATATCACTTATTAAAAAGTTAAATGCGCACACGCTTTTGTAAAATATAAACACAATTTTTTATCCCAAGAAATATCTTTATATTTCCTCATTTAGCAATCAGATAAAAAAATATAGCTAATCCACATAATTAAACCAAATATGGTATAACAAAAGAATCTTGCAGAAATTCCAGAAAATTCTATATACTTCTACATTAGAAAATCGTCAATATTCAAATCTTAATACTATAAAACATACAAAAATCCTTATCGGAGAGTATTTCCAGTAAAAATATCATATCAGGAAGACTCAAGTTAGAAACTTTACATCTGAAATCATTACCAACTGCCGACCGCAGAATGATGAAACTAAGAATTTTAATTTAAAAAGTTACTTCTAAAACATCTCATAGATGGCGCTGTTGAAAAAAATTAATTCAAAACTTGTTTAAAACACTTTAAAAATTTTAATCAAACTTCGAACTAACACCAACTAGTAGAACATTCACTTACAAATATTTTAAGATATTGGTTACTTCTAAAAAAATCTCATAGATGGCGCTGCTAAATAATATTTTAAAACCTTTTTTAAAACACTTTAAAAAATTTAAATCTAACTTTAAATTAAATCCGAGTACTAAAACAATCACCTACAGTTATAAATAATTTAATATATTAGATAGTTCTAAAAAAATCTCATAGATGGCGCTGTTGAAAAATTTATTCAAAAAATTTTCTAAAACAGTTTATAAAATTTAAATCTAACTTCAAACTATTATCAAGTACTAAAACAATCATTTACAGTTATGAGTAATTTAATATATTTTTTACTTCTAAAACAGCTCACAGATGGCGCTACGGAGAAAAAAATTAATCGAAACTTATAAAAAATTAATTTAAATCTTGTTTAATACACTTGTACAAAAAAATTGAGTCAAAATACCAACTAACACGTAGTAGAGGGAAAAGGAGAGTTCAGCGGCAAGAGGAGCAATGAGGTGGTGGTGGTGGTGGAAGGGGGCTTATTTTTGAGGGGGGCTTATTTTTAAGGGGGGCTTATTTTTGAGGGGGGCTTATTTTTGAGGGGGGCTTATTTTTAAGGGGGACTTATTTTTAAGGGGGGCTTATTTTTGAGGGGGGCTTATTTTTAAGGGGGGCTTAATTTTTAAGGAGGGCTTGCCGGTGAACTCTCCTTTTCCCTCTACTACGTGTTAGTTGGTATTTTGACTCAATTTTTTTGTACAAGTGTATTAAACAAGTTTTAAATTAATTTTTTATAAGTTTCGATTAATTTTTTTCTCCGATTAATTTTTTTTTTTTTAAATGAAAATAGTATTAAGAATATAAGATATTTTGTATAAGAGTGATATTAAGAATATGTTTATTTTATAGTTTGACACGTTAAGCTTGTTTCATCACCAACACTTAAGGCATGAGAGTGTATGGTTTGTTCCATAATTAGTTAAATGTAAGCTAACTTAACCGAAAAACATAACCTTTCACAACGATAGCGAAGTATGGTATTAATAGAATATTTAATGATAAGGGGGCACTCGTCTTAAAATATTAATATTTATTGACTTAAAAAGTCACATGATTGTATTAACACACCCTTAAAAAGTCGATTGATCACTTATTTCTTCATTGAAATTGAAACACATACTTAGCAAAAGCTCGTATAGTTCAAAATGGCATAAAAATACAAACACAGACATGTTCTCAGAAAAATTCCAACATAGACATGTTATATTTGTGTCCTAAGAGGTTAAAATTCTAAAACTATCTAAAATCTATTAATGAAAGCAGTCTATTTCAAGATAATCACAAAAAGTTAACATTATCTCTCTCTATATGATTGAAACTGAACAGGTAAAATTAAAAATCACGTTATTCCAAACACAAATATCTTAAATCGTGTGTAATCATCTTGATCAGTTAAGCCTATAACAAATCAGATAGACTACATGACTTAAACTGTTACCTATGATAAGGCTTGAAAACGTATTTAACACCCATGTAAATTGATAAACGTTGCACTTTTCCTCGATAATTCACTTGTATTTTATTGAATCACTTTAGAAATTGTTATAGTTTAACATTAAAATGATATGAATTCTCGTTAATTCATTTTAGATTATGATTTTAGTAAGTTTCAGTATTACTATTTTGGATTAAACATTCTTATAGATTTAGTAGGATAAACAAGTTATCACACTTGCATTTACCACAAACATGAGTATAATTATATCATAATCACATCGTTTAGTATGAATATTTTAAAATACTAAAATTCTAACATCTACCAAAGAAATTTAAAATCATATTATAATAAATAAACTGTTCCTACCTTACACAGCAGCTTCTTGAACACACAACCGTATCATGCGATGTCTTGAAGAGCAATGCCTGATTAATACGAATGCTTATCAGCTAATTTTATCCTGATTGGGAGTTTATACAAGACTTGTGACGTCACTGTAGTGTGGGTTCGTTTAGTTAGTGTTGATAAGGAGTGACCTTAAAAGACCCAGAACTATACATTAAGTTTTACTGTTTATGTGAGATTAAATAATTTTAATTTAAATAATTTAAATTTTTATACATTGGAGATTATGCAATAATTATGTTATATTTCAAAAATTAGAAGAAAGCATGTAGAGCGTGACATAATATGTTAGGTTTTGATAACAGCCGTATCAAACAATACTACAACTTTGACTTTGAGTCGTGGGGGTGTATGGTTTGGTATAAATAGAGGGGGAAAATTATGATTTTCATCATTTGATGATACATATTGCTAGTGATTAGACGTGTTTTAAAGTGCCTCCGCTTTTTATCAGTGTGATTCGTTTGAGAAGATTGTTGTTGGCTTTTAAGAGTTAAAGTTTTTTATTGTTTCTATATTATGGATATTTTCATGCCTATCGACGAAGCCATGTCTGTGGTAGGTTCTGCACCTGTTAAGAAGATGTTTACCTGTCTTAGTTGTAATAAGACATTTTCATCTATTTCTAATTTGAACCAACATATGAAAACTCATTCTAGGGAGAAATTATATACTTGTGTCATTTGCCTGAAGTCTTTCGCCCGAAGATCTGACTTGAAGAGACATTTAAAGATACATGATAGTGTTAGACCATCAGAGCATGATGGATTCACTGAAGTTTTTACAGAAAAGGACAATTTATCTCAAAGTCCTTTGGATTTTGAGATATTACCTGAAGAAGATATTTCTCAAAGGACTGTGAGCTCTGCGAATGTTGAGAAGAAGCATGTTTGTTCCACCTGTGGCAAAGTCTTAACAAATATTTTTAATTTAAAGCGACATATGAAGATACATTCACAAGAGAAGCTATATGTTTGCAATATATGTCAGAAGGTATTTGGACAGAAATCAAACTTGATAAGACACTTGAAAACTCATAATACTGATGGACAGTCTACATTAAAGTGCAACATGTGTAACCAAGTTTTTACACGAAAGGATAATTTGAAGAATCATCTAAAGTCACATCAGAATTCAACATTCTTTTGCCGTGATTGTGATAAAGTGTTCGGACGAAATTATGAACTGAGACAACATGTACGCACCCAGCACTCTCACACACCTCTTGCGAGTGTAAAACGTAAAATGAGTTTATCTAATGTAAAGTCGAAAACCACAAAGCATTCTGATGCACTTAATGTGTTTAAAACAGTGATTTTGCATCCAGATGAACGTGAGGAAAGTGATTTAGAGGTATTTCATAGACATTTACGAACAGAAATACAGGAACGTTTAATAAGTGAAATTCATGAAAAAGGTTCAATTAAATGGTATATGATAGAGAAAATAGCACTTGAGCGTCTGACTGATAATGAGGAGTTTGAAGAAATTCAATCTTATTTTCGATGTTCGTGTATGATAGAACTTACAGAAGATACTATCTCACAACATATTGAAGAAGGATTTTCGAAGATTATTAAATCCTTTGAAGAATTTGTACAAAGAGGCTCTGGGTGGAAACTGAGGAAAATTCATTATTTAGAACTCAAGATTGCTAAATATCATCCCCTTGCTGCGAGTTCTTACATTCCTCTATCTAAAAAACTGGATGATAAAAAAGCAGTGTTGAATATAAAAAACGAAGACAATAAATGTTTGGTGTGGTGCCTTTTGGCTTTTAAACTGAACTTAGATTTTACAAAAAAGCCTGAACGTGTTTCACATTATCGACCTTATGAACATGATATTAAATTAGGAAATGTAGAATGTCCTGTACCCCTTCAGAAGATATCTATTATTGAACAACTCAACAATTTACGGGTTAATGTGTTCGGATATGAAGAGGATGAAGTTTACCCCCTGTATATATCCGAAAAGAAGGATCAAGATGTGATTAATTTGTTATTGGTTGGTGATGGTGAAAAGCAACACTATTGTTTGATAAGAAGCTTTTCAAGACTTTTAGGTGATCTTACCAAACATAAAGCCGCTGCCTACTATTGTTATCGATGTTTACATCGATTTTCAAGACAAGATCTATTGGATAGGCATAATGAATATTGTTCTCGACATGTTGCGCAAGCTATCAAGATGCCTAATAAAAATGATAATATATTAAAGTTTTCTGGTATTCATCTACAACATCCTGTTGCCTATACGATTTATGCGGACTTTGAGAGTTTACTTATACCTATTTCATCAGCCCCGCCCTCTTCTAAAGCATCCTATACCGAGAAAACAACCTACCACTTACCGTGTGGATATGCCTATGTGGTTATCGGACCCGATGGAACATGTGTGAAGAAAGCACAGGTATATCGTGGTAGAAACTGCGTTGAACATTTTTTAAACAGAATGATGCAAGAGAAGGAAATTTTAGGACAAAAGTTACTAAATATTAAACCTATGAAGCTTTCTACCGAGGAAGAAAAGGCATTTCGAGAAGCAGAGTTTTGTCATATTTGCAAGAAAACTTTAGATGAGAAACGCACACGTGATCATGATCACCTGTCAGGTGCGTTCAGAGGAGCTGCACACGTGGAATGTAACTTGAATTATAAGCAGTGTAAAACAATTCCTGTTATATTCCATAACTTGAAAAACTATGATGGTCATCATATTATGACAAAGCTTGGAAAATTTAAAGATCATGAAATCGATGTGATTGCTACTTCTATGGAAAACTATATCACTTTTAAAATCAGAAAGCCTACATCTTCTATTCAGATGGTTTTTATCGATTCTTTTCAATTTTTGCCCACGTCATTGGAAAAACTTGTTAAAAACCTTCAACCTGAGCAATTCACAATACTTGAAGAAAATTTCCCAGAAAATAATAATTTATCTTTACTTATACGTAAAGGGGTTTACCCCTATGATTATTTTACTTCTTTCGATAAATTTAATGATAAACAGCTTCCCCCACCTTCTTCATTTTTTAATAGTTTGACCAATGAGCCAATAGATGAAAAAGATTATGAACATGCCCAAAATGTATGGAAAACATTTGACATCAAGACTCTCGGTGATTACCATAACCTTTATGTTAAGACAGATGTTCTACTACTTGCTGATATATTTCAAAACTTTAGGAAATTATGTCAGCAGTATTATGAAATTGACCCTGCTCACCTGTTCACAGCACCTTTACTCGCATGGCAAGCTTGTTTGAAGATGTCTGAAACATCATTAGAGTTACTCAGTGATATAGATATGCTGCTTATGGTTGAAAATGGTATACGAGGGGGTATCAGTATGATTAGTCAAAGATACGCTCGAGCAAACATACCTGATACACCCGATTATAGGAAAAATGAGGCACCCAGCTACATCATGTACTGGGATGCCAATAACTTATATGGGTGGGCTATGAGCCAATTTTTACCTTGTGGTGGTTTTGAATGGAGTGAAACAAGTCATATCACAGAAGAGTGGATTCTATCGCTATCTGATAGCTCTGAAATTGGGTACCTTTTCGAGGTAGACTTGGTATACCCAAAACATTTACACCCTCTGCACAATGAATATCCTGTTGCTCCCGAGAGGATCACAGTAGAAGAATCTATGTTGTCTTCTCATGCAAGAAACTTACTTAACAATAGAAAATTCGTGGGTACCCCTAAACTTATACCTAATTTAAATAATAAACGAAATTATATAACTCATTATCGTAATCTTACATTTTATTTAGAACTTGGTTTAAAAATTACAGCTGTACATAAAGCCCTAAAATTTAAACAGACACCCTGGCTTCAGAAATATATTAATTTCAATACTGAGAAACGTAAAGAGGCTAAATCTTCTTTTGAAAAGGACTTTTTTAAGTTAATGAATAATTCTGTTTTTGGGAAGACAATGGAGAATCTTCGAAAAAGGAGAAACATTGTGCTTTGTAATGGTGAAAAAAGAGCCAAAAAATTAGTAGCTTCGCCTACTTTTAAATCATTTAAAACCTTTGATGAAGACTTAACCGCTGTAGAACGACTGAAAACTAGTATTTTAATGAATCGGCCTATCTATGTTGGGTTCGCTATTTTGGAACTCTCTAAATTAGTTATGTATGATTTTCATTATAACTTCATAAAGAAAACATATAAAGATCGGTCAACCCTATTATTCACTGATACAGATTCCTTAACTTACCATATTCAAACAAACAATATTTATAAGGATATGGAACAATACCGTAATTTGTTTGACTTCTCCGAGTATCCGAAATCACATGATTTATACTCTGAGGATAATAAGAAAGTTCTCGGCAAGTTCAAGGATGAACTTAATGGTGAATTAGGCCTTGAGTTTGTCGGACTGAAATCAAAAATGTACTCGCTAAAATCCTTTAAAGACGAGAAAAAGCGTGCAAAGGGTGTGTCTACGCAGATTGTTCGACAGAAAATGAAGCATGAAGACTACTTAGAGTGTCTCCAACAGCAAAAAACAAGCATGGAGAAACAGATAAGGATCGCTCAGGATTCTCATAATTTATATACATTAACCCAAAATAAAATTAGTCTAAGTCCTTTTGATGACAAGAGATACATTTTAGAAAATGGAATATCCAGCTTAGCGTATGGACATTATGAGATTAACCAAGATTGTAATGAAGAAGAAAATTGCTGATTTGTAAATATCTTTCTGTATATAAACCTTTTCTGTAAATTACTTTGTTTTAATAAAAAGCGTTAATTATATTTTTGTGTACTTATTTAAAACTTTTATACAATCATTTCTGATAAAATATTATCTATATGCACGTACACGTATGTATGCATGCACGCACACACATACACACACACCGTCTAATGAGGTTTACACGGTTTACCATGTTTTAAAAACAGTTTATCTTGTTTAAAAGTATTACAAAATGATTTTAAATCGATCTAAAGCGTTAATCATGTGCAAAAAGCTTAGTAAATTTTTTTTATAAGTTATGAAATACATTAAAGTAATAATTTTAATAGATTAGAACATTTTTGTTAACTTATAACTTTCTTAAAACGTTTTTTTTTTCCTGTTAGTTCGAGAATGAATAAAAACATTTTTATTATTTATTTTTTATTATTTTTTTTTTAAATATTGCAAAACTTTTTTTTTTACTTTTTAATTTTTAATTAATTTTTTTTTTAACTTTACTTTTTATTATTATTTTTTTAACTTTTTAATTCTTAATTTTAATTTTAATTTTTTTTTAAAATTTTTTTATAAATTTAAGTTTTAATTTTTTTTTAATTATCACACATTTTTTATAAAAACTTATAAATTTTATGCATAAACATACACAAATACATATAAACATAGTTCTAAACCGACAGACAGACATTACACACAAAGAAAATTACATATGATAAAATGTATTATCTATATACTTCTCAAAACATATTCTTATATACAAATTTTTCTAACGAAATATCGGATATATCAGCAAAATGTGATTAACAGAACCGTGCAGTAAAGCGAAGAGTGACTTTAATCATGGATTGAGCGTTGATTGCGCATTTGCGCAATTGCGCATCTCTTCGCTCTTCCTGTGGCCGTTGAACCCCCACTATCCTACTACTTTCGGCCCTTTTTCCTAGAAGTAATAATAACTTTAAACGGATTCGATACATATCATAATTAAGAAGTTATGGGTTTTTTCTGTTTTCATAAAATGCCCCCCATCCCCCCCTGGTTCGATTTTGCCCATTAACGAACTTGACCGAGATTTTATGCCCCTTTATTTTATGTATCTGTTTGGAAGAGATTTGTGCAGAATTATTGAAGTTATCATGTCCATAAAAAAGTGATATAGATAGATAGATAGATAGATAGATAAAATTTTGAAATGGCGGTGGTTTTGGGTTCTGGGAGACATGGTCGGCGTAGATCTGCAAAAATTTTACAGAAATTCCAACATATAGGGGAGAATGTAATAGGTAGTATTTCTTACGAAATCTACCTAAAAGGCTGGAGGAGTCCAAAAATAGATTTTTTTTTACTAAGGTCAGTTCGTATACTGTACAATTTTGTATTATAAAATTGACACTATTTATGAAAATAACATAATTTTCTGTTTCTTATAGATATGAAAAAAGTACTTTTTAGTCAACAAGTTCTTATTTTCATCTTAATTTCATGTTTTTTTTTTTTTTTTTTTTTTTTTTTTTTTGTAGTAATTGAGTCGGGCCGTGCCTGCTTAAAATGATTTTTGAATGGGCAGTGCGGAGCCCGGGCCTGAAAATTTCGACCCGTGAAACCTCTTACCCGACCCTCAACTATCAAATCTCAATCCGAAACCTACCCAAACCCAAAATAATTAGAGCCAACCCTAAAAGCAATGAAGGGAAATGAGCACCGACCCGACCTGACCCGATGTATGACTCTAATCAGCTGTACAATTGGCAGTTTTGTTTAATTCGAGGTCAATTTACAAAACTAATATGATCTAAAAAAAGGACTGACAGTAGTTCAAATAGCATGAGTCACTGACGCAACGAGGAAATGGCTTTTTTATCATTCTTTGCTTCGGAAGAAAAAAGAAAAAAAAAAACCGTAAGGAATAAAAGTATGATAAACCTCTTTTCTTATAAAATGACTGTTGTCTAAAACCGGTGCTTCAAACTAGTTGAAGCACGAATTCTGATTTACATTTATCAGAATGAGTCATAATACGGACTTTATTAGACATGAGTGAGGTTAGTTTCTTTTTATTTTTGGTTGAAGTTATCATTTCTCTACATACTTATAATAAATAGCTTTTATCAGGCCCGTACAGAAGGAGGGGGGGGGGGGTACAGCTGGTACAAATTACCAGAGCCCGAGTCTTCTATAGGGGGCCCGGCTTCGGTACTGGTTTTTAAATGAATACCAGAAAAAGTAGACTGGTATTTTTTAAATAAAAAAATTAATTAAAATAACTTACAAATAATAAAATTAAAGTCAGAAGTTGCTTGAACGTCTTTACGGACTGGCTAGGAGGGGGAGGGGGAGGAGTGCTCAGGAGGCATTTTACGTTCGAAACAAAATCCAGCTTTTATTAAAAATCAGAAGAACGCACATCATGTAGCAAAGATGCAGACATTTATTTATTTATGTTTTATAGAAAAAATATTTTCTGAAATGTAAAACAGAATAACCAAAGTTGCAATAGCGTCAGGCAAACTAATGAATTGAATTAAAATTTAATTATATTATCAATATTTTAAATTTCTATTTAAAATCCTTATCTGACAAGGTGTTACCAAAATGCAATCATAAACTGTAATACTACTGTAAAGTACTGTAAAAGAAAAATAATAAAATTGTAAGAAAATACTATATAGATTTTCTAAAAAAGTACTATCCAACATATTTATTTTCTAATACAGTAAAGACTGTTTATAACGGAATTCTGCTGTAAACGGAGAAAAAATCATGGTCTAGCCAAAAAAATTCCATGTATTTATGCCTTTTAAGCAAAAAAAAAAAAAAAAAAAAAAAAACTTATTTAAAACAGAATTTCCAGTACGTTTCCGTCTAAGCAGGTTTTATTTTATCAGGCTTATAATGGGGGGGGGGGGATTACCGGGGCCTGCTGTACGGTACTGACTGTTATCAACGAACACTGAAAGAAATGCTATAATAAGTGTTTCATTCTTCCAGAAATGTACATTTTCCGTACTATAGTTTTCTGATTGCATTGAATTTATCAAACATCGCGTCATTTTTATACTCTTTTATTAGATGCGTTCGTAATTATATAAAAACGTAGCACCTATAGTCGTCGTCTGATCCGTCCGTCTGTCCGCATATAACAGCACAAAAACTACCCAACCGAATGGGTTGAAATTTAATATATAGAATCGTTGCACAATTTTGTCCAGTCATTTCAAATTTTATGAAAATCGAATCAAAACTTAAAAAATATATTAATAAAAGTTTTCTTTATTCTTTTAAATCCTATCATACGTAATTAATTCAGTGATATCCCATGATAGGTAATGATTCTAGATTGCCATGGTGATGACGTCCTATTTAAGATGGAGTCCAATTATTTCCGTATTACTGAATTTAAAAACCGAATTCGCATACTAAAATTGTTTAATTATTTGCAATCCTATAATCTACCGACAGTTTTTTGGATAGATGATTCCGAAGAAATAGATAGTCAGTGTAAAAAGAGTCTAAATATGGATTTCAAATTCTGAAATTTTCAAAGCTAGGCTTAAGTTTCCCATTGGAATTTTCAGTAAAAGTCAGCAAAAGATAAAATGTTGCCTACTTAAAATGTACATATTTCATTTACGGAAATTAATCATATCGTAATTTTAATAACATAATAATATCGTAATAACGTAATAACAAACGATATAATTCACTTTTTCAGCGAAATAATAACGATGATTTTTTTATACTGTCTTGCATTGGATATTTGCGCATAGTACTATAATTTTAAACTAATAGAATTGTAATTAATTGTTTGTAAAAGTGTATTGAAACTTAATTTCATAAAATAAAATGAATATCTATAATATGAAAATCTGCACATAAAATAAATTTTGTATTGATGCATTTTTGCATAAGAGTTCAACAGCTATTGCACCAAGGTCCGAATATTTATAAAACTTAGCACGACCGCACCCCCATTTGTTACGTTTGACGTACAATTTTCAACTTGTTTAACTCAACTTCGTTTTTTATTTAAATTTTGTAATTGATGTACAAGGGTATGCTTCCGATGACAATAGCAGATATATGGTGTTGGGTATACGCCGTATACCTTCTGGATAACCCAGTATACCCTCCGTAACCTATAGCGCACCTTACTGTCTGGTGGATAAGCCAATTTTCAAAATTTTACTTAATTGAGGTTTTCAAAGTTTGTTGTCTTAAACAAAATATAAAAATTGACGCTGCAATTTTTGAAAACACATTACTTTGATGTTGGACATAAATTTTACTTGTGTTGAAAATCAAATTTTTGTAAATCATATTTTAAAAATTTCCTGCAGTTTAACCCCTTGGAGACGAGCGACACGTATACGTGACGCATAAGATGCTCAGAATCCTCCTCGATTATTCGCACCAGTTATTTTTTATTGTAAGCTTTGCCTTATTAAATCTTAGCATTCCTGCGATTCAATTAGGCGAAAATTTCTGTTTTGAAAAACCGGTGGTAAAAGATTAAAAATTCTGTAAAGGACGCTCGTCGCGAAGGGGTTAACAAAAGCTTCCACGATTGGAGAGGATCATTGAATCTTGTTAAAAAAGAAATGGGCTGATAAGCATTGATTTTTGCCCACCCTTTCAATGGGTATATTTTTTTCATGTTTAGATTTTTTTCATTATTTTAATATAGTTTAGAATGTATATTCACTGCTTGTGATTGATTTTTGGTTTGAAGATTGTTTAAGTGTGTTATAAAAGATTAGAAACCTAGGTTTATTTAGCAAATCAAAATGTATTTCAATTATATCAATTTGATGATTTTTTTTTCTTTTCCAATATGAAACGCTCATAACAACATTGTAGTTTTATGTATATGTGCATGAAAGTATAAAACGTGTAAAAATTAAGATGGGTGCTATGAGCACTTCATACTAAAAACAAGAACGAAAAATCATGCGTCAAGCATAGATTATGTAACACTTTCCAACGCTTCCAAAATAATTTTACAAATCATACCGTTTAATAAGCTAAAAGATAACATCTAAGTAAACAATTTGGAAAACGCATAACATATTTAAAAACATAATTTCAGAAATTTCCAACATATACAATATTTGGAAAAATATCCGAATACTTTTATTCAACCCTGTATAGGATCTATAGATTTGTATATATACTACAAAGGATGCTAAATTTTAATTCAGTTAGGAAACGCGTAGCACAGTATAAAATTCTCCGTCTGGAGTTTCTGTCAATAAACGGAAATGTGTTCGCGAACTTTTGTGCTTCCCTGTATAGGATCTACAGAATTTATACACACCACGTAATAGACAAAAAGCGAGTTAAAATTAAAATCATGTTCAGTAACTTAAAACGCACTTCCAGGAATTATTGTTAACAGACAGTAGAGAATTCTTTTGTGTGTCCCTGTAAATGAACGATGACTGCTATACACACACTATTCTGTAGTAAGCCTCTTGTAATGCACCTTATATATAAATTTCAATGCGTTTAAAACAGTGAAACAATATTTAAATAAACCGCAGACGATTTTTCTCCATAGACGTAATGTAACGGAATTCTTTTGACTGTCCCTGTAAAGTAACTATAAGTGCTATGCACACCCTATTCCATATTAAGCTTCTTCTAATGCACCTTAGTGATATATATAAATTTCAATGCATTTAAAATAGTGAAACATTATTTAAATAAACCGCAAATGATTTTTCCCCATAGACCGCAATGTAATGGAATTATTTTAAGTGTCCCTGTAAAAAAACTATAAGTGCTACACACTTCCGTTGAAATAGGGAGCATGCTATAGATAACGACAATAACATATAAAAATTGCAGGGCAATCCGAGCATATTTACGGGAGTTAGAGCACGGACAGACGGACAGACGGCCAGATGGCAGATGGCCATACGGCCAGACAAACCAAAGTCATAAACACTTTTCAACTAGGTTGGAAAATGTTAAAAAAAAAATCAAATTGTTATAATTGAAATATATTAAAGTTTGCTAAATAAATCTAGGTTTCTGATCTTGTAAACAATCTAAAAAATCTTATAAAAAAGATTTTTTTCTTCTAACCCTATATTGGGAAACCTAAAATCTATGTTTTCCTACCTGGATCTTTTGGTGTTAAATTTAACCATCTTTTGGTGTTGCAGTAGCTGAAACCATAAGATGGTGAAATTAGTTCCAACATTTGGTGCTACCATAAATTGGTGTAAGGTTGCACCATAAATTGGTGTAAGGTTAACTGTAAATTGGTTTAAAGTTGCACCATATATATTGGTGTAAGGTTGCACCAATTTATGGTTCAACTTAGATGCGTTGGTACCAAATGTTGGAACAAACGTTTCACCATCTTACGGTGGTAACTACTACAGCACCAAAAATTGGTTCAACCTAGCTCCAAATTTTTAACAGTGCACGAATTACGAATAGAACTCGCTTTTTTCGGAGACGAGGCGAGCTCGATCCTCTTTTGAAAATATTGAATTTTGTTTGAAAATATTATTGAATATTACATTTCCGAAAGAACTAACTGTTTTTCGCGACAGAATTTAAGTACTTTCCCCCTTCCACCCCCGGAACGAAAATCCTACGTACGCCTAAGGCCGTTTTATTTAGTTAAGTTTCAGTGAAAAACCGGAATATATTAAATGTCGGCTACTATGATATAATTGCAATAAAGGTAAAGCCTAAATGTCACTTTATTTAAATAACATTATCGCAGTTCGCCTTGAAAATTATGATTCGACCGATGATAAAGACGAAAATTTAAATTCAAATTTCCACGTGTTGCGAAAGCTTTAAACACTTTTATATACATGTTAATTTGTTATTGGAACGAAACCACCACTACAATCTATTCCAATATCGTCTGACCGCGGTTTTATTTAAATGTATGACAAGAATGACGTGGAAAATTTCCGTTTCAAACAGACTTCCGTCTTAGCAGGTACAACGTATATTATCTTTGCATTCCATTCTTTTCGCCGGTACTACCATAAAAATTTTCTGTTTAAGATAGGTTTCCATTGTATACAGGTTCCCACTTGACATTTTCCCCCCCATATGTAAATGCTTTTTAAGACAAAATAATTACTAAATACATAAGCACATGAATTACATATTACATAACTGCACATATAATTAAAAAACACTAAACAAACACCCATAAAATATGATTAAAATAGAATTTTAATTTTCGGTTAATCGAAGTTATCACTAATTCAGTTAACCTTTTAAACCAAAAAATAAATTTCTAACATGATTATTGGTGTTTATTATAATCAATCGCTTTATTGGTTCAATTTTTTAACCAAAATTGGCATTCATGAAATGTAAAGTTAGTGTAATATAATTGCAATCAAAAGGTGAGCTAACATGTCTCATTTGATTAACATTACCGCAGTTTGGCCTTGAAAATTGTGATTCAGCCCATGATACAGGTGAAAAGGAAAATTTTCACTTATTGCTGAAGTTTTAACCACTTTTATATATGTTGAAATTTTCAGTTATTGGAACAAGACCACTAACATCCTATTCCGATATCGTCTGACCGCGCTTTTATTTAAATACATACGACAAGAATGACGTGGAAAATTTCCTTTTCAGACAGTTTTTCTCTTTAGCAGGTACATATTATCCTTGCATTCTATTCTTTTCGCCAGGATCATAATATTGCTCCGTTTAAGACAGGATTTCATTATATGCAGTTTCGCACTTGACAGGTTTTCCCCATATGTAATTGCTTTTTAAGACAAAATAATTACTAAATACATAAGCACGTGAATTACATATTATATGATTACACAGGTAATTAAAAAACACTAAAAGAAAAAAACCCCATAAAATATGATTAAAATAGAATTTTAATATCCTGTTCCAATAAGTTGTCAGTTATTGGAACGAGACTACTAACATCCTATTCCGATATCGTCTGAGCGCGCTTTTATTTAAACGTACGACAAGAATGACGTGGAAAATTTCTGTTTTAGACATTTTTTTTTTAGCAGGTACATATTATCCTTGCATTCTATTCTTTTCGCCAGGATCATAATATTGCTCCGTTTAAGACAGGATTTCATTATATGCAGTTTCTCACTTGACAGGTTTTCCCCATATGTAATTGCTTTTTAAGACAAAATAATTACTAAATACATAAGCACGTGAATTACATATTATATGATTACACAGGTAATTAAAAAACACTAAAAGAAAAAAACCCCATAAAATATGATTAAAATAGAATTTTAATATCCTGTTCCAATAAGTTGTCAGTTATTGGAACGAGACTACTAACATCCTATTCCGATATCCTCTGAGCGCGCTTTTATTTAAACGTACGACAAGAATGACGTGGAAAATTTCTGTTTTAGACATTTTTTTTTTAGCAGGTACATATTATCCTTGCATTCTATTCTTTTCGCCAGGATCATAATATTGCTCCGTTTAAGACAGGATTTCATTATATGCAGTTTCGCACTTGACAGGTTTTCCCCATATGTAATTGCTTTTTAAGACAAAATAATTACTAAATACATAAGCACGTGAATTACATATTATATGATTACACAGGTAATTAAAAAACACTAAAAGAAAAAACCCCCATAAAATATGATTAAAATAGAATTTTAATATCCTGTTCCAATAAGTTGTCAGTTATTGGAACGAGACTACTAACATCCTATTCCGATATCGTCTGAGCGCGCTTTTATTTAAACGTACGACAAGAATGACGTGGAAAATTTCTGTTTTAGACATTTTTTTTTTAGCAGGTACATATTATCCTTGCATTCTATTCTTTTCGCCAGGATCATAATATTGCTCCGTTTAAGACAGGATTTCATTATATGCAGTTTCTCACTTGACAGGTTTTCCCCATATGTAATTGCTTTTTAAGACAAAATAATTACTAAATACATAAGCACGTGAATTACATATTATATGATTACACAGGTAATTAAAAAACACTAAAAGAAAAAAACCCCATAAAATATAATTAAAATAGAATTTTAATATCCTGTTCCAATAAGTTGTCAGTTATTGGAACGAGACTACTAACATCCTATTCCGATATCGTCTGAGCGCGCTTTTATTTAAACGTACGACAAGAATGACGTGGAAAATTTCTGTTTTAGACATTTTTTTTTTAGCAGGTACATATTATCCTTGCATTCCTTTCTTTTCGCCAGGATCATAATATTGCTCCGTTTAAGACAGGATTTCATTATATGCAGTTTCGCACTTGACAGGTTTTCCCCATATGTAATTGCTTTTTAAGACAAAATAATTACTAAATACATAAGCACGTGAATTACATATTATATGATTACACAGGTAATTAAAAAACACTAAAAGAAAAAAACCCCATAAAATATGATTAAAATAGAATTTTAATATCCTGTTCCAATAAGTTGTCAGTTATTGGAACGAGACTACTAACATCCTATTCCGATATCGTCTGAGCGCGCTTTTATTTAAACGTACGACAAGAATGACGTGGAAAATTTCTGTTTTAGACATTTTTTTTTTAGCAGGTACATATTATCCTTGCATTCTATTCTTTTCGCCAGGATCATAATATTGCTCCGTTTAAGACAGGATTTCATTATATGCAGTTTCTCACTTGACAGGTTTTCCCCATATGTAATTGCTTTTTAAGACAAAATAATTACTAAATACATAAGCACGTGAATTACATATTATATGATTACACAGGTAATTAAAAAACACTAAAAGAAAAAAACCCCATAAAATATGATTAAAATAGAATTTTAATATCCTGTTCCAATAAGTTGTCAGTTATTGGAACGAGACTACTAACATCCTATTCCGATATCGTCTGAGCGCGCTTTTATTTAAACGTACGACAAGAATGACGTGGAAAATTTCTGTTTTAGACATTTTTTTTTAGCAGGTACATATTATCCTTGCATTCTATTCTTTTCGCCAGGATCATAATATTGCTCCGTTTAAGACAGGATTTCATTATATGCAGTTTCGCACTTGACAGGTTTTCCCCATATGTAATTGCTTTTTAAGACAAAATAATTACTAAATTACATAAGTACATGAATTACACATTAATATGAGTGCACAGGTAATTAAAACACACTAAAAAAAAATCCCTGACGGCTCGGCCTACAGGCACAGGTAGATTTCGAAGACGCAGACCGTGGGGCGCCTGTTTGTCGGGAATTGCGGAAGAAATGACCTTTTTACGATGATGCGGCAGTTGGAACCGCCTACTTCGAAACCTAACTTGTTTGCAGGCGGAATCGGCAGGGATTTTTTTGTTTTAATTTTTTTTTTTTGCTATAACGGTTGGTCCTATAAAAAACTTGTCAATATAACAGTTTTAAATAATATTAAGAGGATTAATAATAAATTTAAGCGGATTTGAAATCTTGAGAATTGGCGAAGTTATGAATTTTTTTCTTCTAAACCCCCCTTCCCCCCCTTAAGACAATTTTTAATTTTTAAAAAATCAGTCATACATAAATTTTCGGCCCTTTTCCTAGAAGTAATAATAACTTCAAACGGATTCGATACGTATCATAAGTAAGAAATTATGAGTTTTTTTCTGTTTTCACAAAAAGCCCCCCCCCCCCCTGGTTCGATTTTGTCCATTAACGAACTTGACCGAGACTGTATGCCCCTTGGTTTCGAAAATATGCGGGAGTTGGAACCGCCTACTTCGAAAAATAACTTGTTTGCAGGCGGAGCCGGCAGGGATTTTTTTTTGTTTTTAATTTTTTTTGCTATAACGGTTGGTCCTATAAAAAACTTGTCAATATAAAAGTTTTAGATAATATTAAGAGGATTAATAATAAATTTACGCGAATTTGATATCTTGTGAATTGACGAAGCTATGATTTTTTTTCTTCTAAAACCCCCCTTTTTTCCCCCCCTTGGGGCCATTTTTAATTATATCAAAAATCTGTCATACATACATTTTCGACCCTTCTCCTAGAAGTAATAATAACTTTAAACGGATTCGATATGTATCATAATTAAGAAATTATGGGGTTTTATCTGTTTTCACAAAAAAGCCCCCCACCCTCCCCCCCTTGGTTCGATTTTGCCCATTAACGAACTTGACCGAGATTTTATGCCCCTTGATTTTATGTATCAGTTTGTAAAAGATTAATGCAGAATTTTTCCAGTTATAGTGGTCAGAAAAAAGTGACATAGATAGATAGATAGATAGATAGATAGATAGATAAAGTTTTGAACTGGGGGTGGTTTTGGGTTCTGGGAGTCATGATCGGCGTAGATCTGCAAAAATTTTTCAAAATTTCCAACTTAGGTGAGAATGTAATAGGTAGTATTTCTTACGAAATCTACCTAAACACTAATGACTAAAATAGAATTTTAATTTCCTGTTCCATGAATTTCCATTAATTACATATTATATCACGGCACAGGTAATTAAAAAACACTAAAATAACCCCCCCCCCCTAAAATATGATTAAAATAGAATTTTAATTTCCAGTTTATCGAAGTTATCAATATCCGTTTAACCTTTTAACCAAAAAATAAATTTATGCATGATTATTGCTGTTTATTACACTCAATCGCTTTATTGGGTAGATTTTTTAACCAGAATCGGCATTCATGAATTCTAAACTAGTCGTTGGTGGCCACCGTAATACTTACCCATGATGGACATGCCTATAAAATATGAAAATAAAACTTGTGTAAACTAACTTATAAAATGCATTGCAATTCGAATAAAAGCGTGGCTTGATGACGTCCTAAACTTTAAATGCTCTATTACTGAATTGCGTAAAAGGATCATCCTTAAAACTCCAAAAATGATAATCCTATTAACTAACGGTTTATTGCGTCGAATTAAGTGTCTCATTTCCAATTAAAATATATCTTTGAATTGAAATTTGGATGAAATACAGGGTCATGAAAAATTGAAGAGTGTGGGAAATAGGATTACAAATATCTCGGCAACTCATTATCCGACCAACTTCATTTTTTATGCAAAATTTGTTTTTTTTTTATTGTCTTTTATATTCACTCCTTAAAATAAACAATTTCGAAAATTTTTATATACCTTTGATTTGATCAGAACGAATATTTCGAGAGTCCGAAAAAAATAGTTTCGGATAATCGAAGTTACTGAAATTCAATAAGCTTCTTCCCATTATTACATACAAAGTATATACCAAATTTCAAGTCTCTATCTCAATTTGTTCGGGAGATAGAGCGTTTACAGACACACAGACATACAGACACACAGACATACAGACACACAGACATACAGACACACAGACGGACGGCAAAATTTTGTTTTCTAAAAATATGTTTTTCGGAAACTCCAGTGTCTGAAACGTGTAAATTCGTCAAAAAAAAAATGTGTATTCGATTTTTAAAACGATTACAAGACTTACCCTATACTACGTATGATGGATAAGTAAAAGTGATCTAAAAAGTCTCATTTCATTAATATATTACCGCAATTCGCCTTGAAAATTATGATTCAGCCCATGATACAGGTGAAAAGGAAAATTTTCAGTCGTTGCGAAAGTTTTAACCACATGTGAACTTGTGATTGGAAGGAGACCACTAATAACATCCTATCCTGATATCGTCCGACCGCGTTTTTTCTAACGTACGATGGAATTACGTGGCATATAGGGGGTGAATCAGTGACAGTGAGCTTCAACATATCTTACGTTTGCGGAACCACGGTGGCATCCCTGTGACGTTATTTTTGACGCAAGTTGCACCTTCGCGGTTGGCATTTGAAAATCAAAATGATACGTTATCATCTAGGAAGGTGACGGGAGGAACATGATTCATTCGTGTTCGATTTCGTTTTCTTTTGAATATTCTTGCGTAGATAATCAAAAAAGAAAACGAAAGTCATTACGAGCATTAAAAAAAGTGATTCAATTACACTACACGTGTTTAAAAGTCTTGCATTAGAGTCCTGAAATGTCTGCTTAAAATCAAACCGAAAGGCAACTCGAACCCGACCCGAACACGAAATATTCAAACTCGAACCTGACCCGAACTCGAAGCGAAAAAGAAAATTAATCCGTATTTTAATACAATTATATCACTAATATCAATTTTATCTTTCTTTGTTACATAAATGAACACATATACACTCATTAATATTCAAATATATATATTTTTTTTCTTTTGAAAAATATTCTGGCCTTTCTTTTGAAAAATCGGGTCAGTTCGAACCGAACCCAAAAGAGTCAAAACGCAGTTCGAATATTTAAAGTCAATCCAACCCGTTACAATTAAAAAAAAAAAAAAAAAAAAAAAAAAAAAAAAAATAGCGTCAACACGACTCGATGTGAACCGCGGCTCGGGTCGTGTACATTAACCCGGGTAAAATCGGGTTAACCGATCCTATGCAAGACTCTATTCTGCATCACACATTAGTGTTACAAATCTTTTTTTAAAACCCAATTTATTCCCGGAAAAAAAAAAAAAAATCCAGGGAATTTAAAGTGAAATTGGGAATAATTTTGAAATTTACCAAAAATGGGGAACGCTACGGGTGTTAGTACTGCAGAATATTAGGGCTCTGGTACTTTTTTTCTTAGAAATTAAGCCTTGCCTCCACCCGCAATAGATTTCGTCGAAACCTGATTGTGTGTGTAGTTTTATTACCTTAATTTTCACTAACATTTGTAATGGTACTAACTATATTAAGTAAAAGGTAAATTTTACTTGATTATCAACTATAGCTCTGTTTTAGCTGTGTACATTATTAAATTTCATTTTAATCTTCTTAATACAGGAATTTATAGATGCAATTGCGCATTTCTTCTGTATTATTATTCTATCAATCTTCAATTTGTTTCCATGTTGTAGATTTTGTACCATTATTGCTTTCTTTGTCCCTTGAAATACAGTTAGACGTTGACATGAATAGACGCTGATTATGTTTTGGTGTACATAGCCCAATAGGTGGCGCTGCTATGGTACTTTCTTCATGATTTTCACGATAGTAATATCTCAAGAACTAATGCACAGAATTTCATCAAACTTCAGATTTTTTTAGATTTTGACATAAATAGATGCTGATTACGTTTTGGTGTAAATAGCCGAACAGGTGGCGCTGTTATGTTACTTTTTTCACGCTTTTCATGATATCTATATCTCAAGAAATTCAGATTATGTAGATCCTGACATAAATATATGCTGACTGCATTTTGGTGTAAATCTGCCAACAGGTGGTTCTGCTATGCTGAATTTTTCAGGATTTACACGATTTTATCCATAATCATATCTCAAGAACTAACATATAGAATTAAAATTTTAGATTCAGTTAGACCTTGATATAAATTGGTGCTGATTCGTTTCTGGTGTATCTGAAACCTGTATGAGATAAGTTTTGGGATTGGCACATCCAACTAGTTTTTCCCACTTATTTCATTTTTAGAATCTTACATTTTTCGATATACGTCTTTGTAATGTATTGTAATTATAGGTTCATATATTGTCGTTTTTTTATGTGATTTAATGGTTATTATATACAAAAGTTTTATTATATATATATATATATATATATATATATATATATATAATCCCGATATCAAAGAGCCCTGTCAATTTACAAATTAAAATTGTAGTCCTAATAAATGTAACATTATTAATTCAAATTAAGAAGAAGAAAAAAAAAATTAAATTAATAGAAAATAAGGAATGAAATATAAACCACACGAGTATATACACAAATAAAAGCTTATAAAGTAATTTACTTTTTCAAGGGCAAGAAAATCACATTTATAAGCAAAGAACGATTGTTTTCTGTATATGACACCAGCTTTTGCTAAATATAGTGCCATATCTCGCCCGAACAATCGCTGAAACAATATTGAATAACAAGACCTTTACAATGGAATATTATAAATTATACATACAATTTTAAAAGGAGTGTGAAAAAGAATTAAAATATATATATATATATATATATATATATATTACTTATATTAATAATATCCCAAGATATTTAGTATATTGTGAGCACATGTACAAAGTTGTATCCAAAAGAAGAGGTTAAATTCACAGTTAAATAGAGAATCCTTCAGATCATAAATTGTATCCTACAGTTACAGTTATTTTTATTTAACTACATAGATTACAACATTTTAAAAAATGTAGAAAAAAAAATTTATGATATACATATAAATAAAAACCATTAATTAATTTATTTTAATTTTAATTTAATAAATTAAAATATATAATATTACTTGATAATTTGAAAGTATTTCATAGATTATATATATATATGTATATATATATATATATATATACCATCAGGCAAAACATACATTGTCATCTTTGTCATCCATTGCCATACAAACATTGTCAGGCGTGGTTTTGTGAAAAAAAAACTTTAAAAATCTTAACAAAAAGTTTAAAAATAATCTTGGTGTTTATTATTATTATTATTTTACATTTAACAAATATTACTTATTATCCCAACACATGATGGGAAGAAACAAAAAAACACAACGGAGAATAAGATATAAATTAGGGGGGCGCAAGGAAATCTTCCATAGAGGAAAAACAAGCCAAGCATAGAAAAAAAAAAAAAACCTAGGCTAGGTTTAAATTTATTTCCCATCCAAAATCAAGTAGATATAGAAAATAATACTAATTATGTACCGACCACTTTTTTCATGCATTCATGGAGAGAGAAGGGGGGGGGGGGGGTAAGTAAGAAGCTTAAAAGAAGGGGAAGCCGAGGGAGATTTGACTTGAAGGGAGCTTTGTGGTTTTCCAAATGGACTGAATGATGAGGATCAAGATTGGACAAGTTGCAGGCAAGTTTTGACCTATTTTTTTCTTGCAGGTTTTGACTTAACCGAAGCCATATATTCTCACCCAAAGAAAGGAAAAAAAAATGAAAGGAAAACGCAAAAAAGTAATGGGCAATCTTTCTTTTTCTTTTTTAAGTGAATAAGGTGCAGACCTTAAAACTGCATACCTTATACGCATTCCTTGTTCTATTTTAAATTTTGTTGTATTATCTATTTAAAATTTTATTGTTAAGGCTGTTCGAAAATCCAAAAGGGCTACTTTCAGACTATGATATAGAATCATATATATTTTATGTTTTATTCCAAAATTTAATTTTCCTATCTTAAACCTTCTCTATGTGAATTGATATCTGTATGCAATACGTGGCGAGAAAACGAATACCGCCTAGACATTCTTCGAGCTATCAAGGGTGCTCACGTCGAAATTGACTGACGTAAAGTACTTTTATTAATAACTTCATAAATGTCTTTACAATATTGAAACAAGCGTATATGCGTAATTATATTACTTTTTCTGCAATAAATTATTGTAATCAGGGAAAGACTTAATGACCACCCTATGTGTTTTCCACGTATAATAGCGAAGCGAGTAAGTTTAAACAGTTCACCGTAACTACGTTTACTGGAGTTCAACTGCGGTAAAGAGAGAAAGAAAAAAGTTTTTCCCCATTATGTAATCTGTAAGAAAACGAAAAGTATAGTTCAAGGTTGAATCCGGGTCGCAATATTCAGTTTCTTTTTTCGAGATTTCTTTCTTCTGTGTCTTTCTTATTCTTTTATTTTTATAAACTTCTCATAGTGCACAAATAACGTTATCTCTTGCGTATCTCAAGTTGCAAGTGTTAAGGGTATCACTTGGAGTAAGTAATCTTGGTCAACTGCAACTTAATTGGAAGAAGTCCAAAACTGTATTTCTCGTTTATGTTTTCTAAAGAGAAAAGACATAGATAATTTCCTTATGAATGCTCATTCCCCCCCCCCCCCCGGCTAAGTTGAAATCAAAAGACGAGTATATAATTTTGGTTATATCTATATTATGTATATAAAATTTCTATATATTAAACTAGCCTTCTTATCTTACACTTTTTTTTTTCTTTCCGCAGGTCGCAAGCATATGTTTTGTAAGTTAAGTGAGGTGCAATCTGCGAACTCACAAAAACACAGGAATTAACCCTCAAGGCTGTTCTCAAGTCCAGAAAAGGGTGTTCTTATTTAGAAACTATGCAACCGAATGGAGTTTTTTCCATTTTGGTAAAAGCAGAAGTACTTTCAGAAAATACTGTGAAAGTTGGCGTTTTGAACAGAATTTCCAGACGCGACAGCGTGGGAAAGTATTAAAACCTGTCGTCACGTGACAACAATTGCTTATAACTCGATAAGTAAATCATTTATTTTAAAAAAATGGAAAACACCATTCGATATTAAATCGCTTCAATAGACAGCTCTGCAAGTATCATGATTTTACGTTTAAAAATAGGTCCATAAATGGGGGGGGGGTTGTAGAGAGAGAGATAGACAAAAGAATAATATTATTTTTATATTTTATTTCATATTTCTTTTTTGCCTAATCTATGAAGAAAGGTGGCAAAATATTCAAATAAATTAATGCAATGCTATTGTAACAGCAGCATCTCATTCTCAAGTATTTCTCATGGAATGTAATTCAAAATTTTTTTCCTTATGTAATATAAATTTGTTTTGAAACCACTTTGTTAAAATATTTCTTATAGCTCCCTTGGACTCCTCAAGTACTCATCATTATCATTCTTTTCATCATTGTAAAAAGTTCTGCACTGTTTGCGAAAAGAAAAAAAAAAAGAAAAGGAAGAAAGAAAAAGAAAAATGCAATTAGTTTCTCATAACGTTCCTCTTCTCTTCTAAACTTCGACGGCAGCCGAGAAAATTGATTCTTAATGATTACACAACGTCACTTTGGCAACAAAGTTTTGATCTGATTTTTCATCATTTGTCCCCAAAAATAATTCTATAATAAAATAAAATTTATTATTTTTGTGAAAATGCATAAAATTTATTTTGAAGAAGCTTTATTAAAATACCCCCAACAATGCCATTGGATGTAACACAAGTACCTTTCATTCAATTTTTTTACGTACGTTCTTTTTTCGTTAAAGATATAATTAATATCTCAACCCCAAAGGAAGACGACAAAAATAATTCTTAATAATTTAATTTACTTTGTGCCAATGTGGCAACAATGATATATTCCCCATTTTTCAATAAATTCATCCCCCCTCAATAAATTTATTCTATATATATTTTATTTGTTTTTATTCTATAATAAAATTATTCTATATTTTTTATTCTATAATATATTTATTTTTTATGAAAAAATATTAAATTTACTTTTTCACTTTGAAAAAATGAATTGTTCTAGAATAAAATAAATTTATTTTATACGAAAATGTATATGAATTTGTTTTGAAGAATATTAAAATATCTGTATAAAGACTTTGGATGGCACAAGTCTCATGTATAAAATTTGATTCATTAAAATACAGTCTTCTCCTTCTTCTTTTTTTTAGTTTAATCTCTTATCGCATCTTCATCCTTCTTTCTTCTCTAAGCTATACGAAAGCAGACGACAAAAATGATTCTTAAAGTTTTACACAATACCACTGTGGCAACAACGCTTCGATCCCATTTTCCATTATTTATTCTCAAAAATAATTCTACAATAAAATTAATTTTTATTTTTTTAAAATGAAATTTATATAAATTTATTTTGGAGATCCTTTGTTGAAATGTAGCTATAAGGCCCTTCGTCGACAAGCAATTTTCATTTTTTTTTCTTTAATTTGTTTCTTTCTTTCTTTCTTTCTTTTTCTTTTTCTTTTTTTTTTTTTTTCAGCCAGAGATGCAATTAATCGCTCATCGCATCTTCATCTTCCCGTTCTCTTCCAAAATTACGAAGGCAGACGACGGAAATTATTCTTAATGATTTACACAATGCCACTGTGGTAACAACGCTTCGATCCCATTTTCCATTATTTTGTCCCCGAAAACGATTCCATAATTGCTCCTTTCTTGTCACCTTAATTCTCTTTTTATTGTTTCATTTCGCGCACTGATTGCTTTCGTGGCGAAACTGAGCAAAGCCGTGGTTTTGTCTGAACGCACTAATGAGAAACTAGCTGCATCCCTTAGTAGTGGATGGACTCTTTGAAACAAAAAATGGGATTACAAGGGAGGGAGGAGGAAAGAGATGGGAATGAGTCATTAAAAAAAGTCTCGTTGAAAAAAAAAATCATTCGCTGTATGTATTTAAAATTAAGAAGTGTCTTATTAAATGAACCAAGGTGTGTAAATAAAAGTTAATTATAGATAGACAGTGAATGTTAAGTAAGTTTTAAAGAAACGCGTTTTTATAGAGATGTGAAATTCTGTGCACGTGAATATTTTGATGCACAGTTTTTTTATTATTTTTTATTTTTTTATTTTATTTTTATTTTTTTTGTAAAGTTATTTAGAATTTTAGCTATATAAAAAAAAGAAAAAATCTAAAATGATAATTATTTTGTCTTAATTTTAATTTTAATTAATTAATTTATTAATTGCATCTTTTATCTCATATTATTGTCACTTTAAAATGCATTATGAAGATAAACATATAAAGAAGACAAGGAATGTATTTCATTAATATTTCATTAATTAATTTTTTTTTTCAATTTAATTTATCTTTTCTTGGTCACATATTATATTTTTCTTCTTCTTTTTCTGGATATTATTCAAACAAGTATGTGTTCATATTTCATTTTTTGATTTTTATTCCTCCATTTGTGTATGATGTTTCTGTGTTATATTAGCAGCACAGAAACATTAGACACGAATGGGTGAATACAAATCAAAAATTGAAATATGAACACATACCTGTTTGAATAATATCCAAAAAAATAAGAAGAAATATAATATGTGACCAAGAAAAGAAAAATCAAATTGAAAAAAAAAAAATAAATAATGAAATATTTGTGGAACTGTAGCAGAATCGTCAGGCCCAAATTACTACAGATTTCACAAAAATGTACAATTTCATCCTTGTACAAACTATAATAACCTAAAATGATACAAGATATGGACAATCGCACATTAACAGACTAGAATATGAATGAAAATAAGAGATGCAAAAGTTTGAAGTGAAGAAGATTTCCTCATAAAAGTCCCAGAAAAAATACGCAAATCTGCACATGTTGCCAAAATATTTACAAATTGAGTAGATGAATTGTAATAAAGAAGCAAGATACTTCGGAGTATGGAATAGACGAATATTGCAGGAGCATCTGAAAATATGGGAAAATTGTTTTCAGAGACACATATGTCCCGAGTGACGTGTAGTGATATCCATGCGTTATTCCCGCAACAACTCGAGATGACGACATCCTGTTGAGAACTGGAAAAGTTTTGTTTGAACGAGGAAGAATCAAGAAGGATTTGATGAAGAACTTTTCTTTATTTATAATCGATGAGAAATGACATATCCAGGAACTTATTCCATAGTTAATAATTCACAGGCATATAAGAATCACATCGTGTATCATGACGATCGCCATCGGGTGACAATAAAAATTTTTGACAGGGGAGCGAAGCAAGAATATCAAGGACTTAGGCTGCATATCAGAATTTTGAAAAGTGCGAGCGAAAGTGTTTTTGGAGAATACCATAAGAGTTGACAAGGGGCCAGATCATTTTTAGAGATGTTACATCGGCTGAGATCAGAGAGGAAAGTGTCTTTTCGATAATGACAGCGTGCGTTGGAAAATACGCCAAACGATTTACATTTTTAGAGCCAAGAGAATTGTATTTTTTGCGTGGGATGCTGTAACCAATACAGATACATCATATCACCTTCATAACTGACGTCAGGGGTAGGGAAATCTTTTTGGCGAAGAGTGCACTTTGGCTAAAAAGAGAGTGAAATAGAATTTGATGGTTAGTTATTTTGAGAAAATGCGAAGAAAGATATTTTGGAAGTATGTTATAAGGCGCCAGAAAAACGGAATGAACATCTGGTTACTTTAGATAGTCAAAATTGACCATGAGAGAGGAAACATTTTATGCATTGTATAATTTCATCTACATTGATATGTGGGAGACCGATTAAAGTACGTTAATGATAATTTAAAAACAATATGTATGCACTCTCAAAAATTAATACTCAAATTTCAAGAAATTTTCTTCGTTTTTGACGAAACGGTTTCCTGGGAAATGCTCCGAGCGAACATTTCGTCAAATCGAGTAAATTTGCATCCTCAAAATTACGAAGAAATTAGTTTCGTCAAATTGTTTCTTTGAAAGTTCCAAAAAAAGCTTGGTGCTGCCATCTATCGGAGATTTTAGAAGCATCTTTAATTAACTAGGGGAAAAATAAGATCACTTGGGATTCGAACGCGCAATGTTTAGCTTGGCAGCCAAGTGCTCTGACCACTTAGCCAGCCGGACTTCGGAATTATTTGATTTTAAATTATTTATGGGATGTTGATGTGTGTTTATATTTTTAGAAAGCAGATTGTATTTTTATCGGTGCTGTTATAATTTCTGCATGTTTTAATTAATAAGGCTAGATTATTATTATGGTTTTTCTATGGTTAATAAATAATTAGAAAATGGCTTGATTAATATAATTTATTAGAGAAATTTTCCTTTGTTCAATGAATGCTAAAAATATGGTCTAATTAATTTGTTGATCAGAAATAATTAATTTTGAAGTGCATATTTTGGAGGCGAGTTCATCAATTTTAGCGGATAAGATTACTGTTTATAGGGGAGGGGGGAGCTCCAAAAATTGTGATTTTTTTTTTAACCATTGGGAAAATGTTGATGCTTTCGGTCGAAAATGGACCAAATGATGTTCGCATTTTACTATTTTAACCGTTTGTTAATAAATTCTGTAACTTTAGAAGAATTTTTTAAGCGTTTTTAACGAAATTCTGTAACTTCAGAAAAATTTATCTCTGAATAGGCAATAGAAATGCATAAAACCGTTACAAGAAGGATCAACGCAAATTATTAGATATAAAAAATAAAGTAGAAATTTGGTACATTCGTGTTATAGTGGCCCCCAAGGATGAAATATTTTTGTTTCTGTTTTCATTAATATATTGTAAATTTAATACTTTCGTGTAATTTTTTTTTTTTTTTTTTTTTTTTTTTTTTTGAACGATTTTGTAACAAAAATAATCTGGCCGGGAATGGGGAAACATTTTTGTCAAATATTTGAGATTTTCCATTTCATTAAAAACACTTAATTTTTAGACGAAATGATTGTCAAAAATTACGAAATATAGCTCAAGAATTGCGGAATCGTCAAAAGTGAGAGTTTCATTTTTGACAGCGAGGAAACAGTTTCGTCAAGATATTTGAGGATTCGCGTTTCGTCAAAAACCACGTGACTCTGTGACGAAATGATTGTCAAAAATAACGAAATGAGGCCTGAGGATTGTGGAATCGTCAAAATTGAGTGTTTTATTTCTGAGAGTGTGATTTTGACTAAAAGTTATCGTTGAAAGAAAAGGACAAAAGGGTGCATGTTTTAACAGCCGGGAATGTATATAAAATACGATAATGTAGAAAAGGGAAAATATAATAAAATTCATAAACTATAGATTTCTTTAATTTTGAAACGAATATATATGGTATCTTTACCATATGAATTAAAAGAGAAATGAATGATCCGCAAATATTCAAGCTCCATGATTCAAACCAAGTCGTCACAGAAGCTTAAATATCTTGATAAAATCAGAAATTAAGAACCAGTTCTGCAATCGGCTGTACAATATGGAAAACCATCAGAATTATTCATAGTATGTGGAAAAATGTTACAATTTAAGTTATGCACCCTAAATTAAGAAAATCTACCCTAAATTAAGCGTATATAATGAATGAAAAATTAAGAAATAGGAGAATACATTGATTAAATTAGTGATTATATATATATTTAAAAATTTGGAGATTTGGAGATTTGGTCAGTTTTGTTCATAGAACTTGTTTTTATTTTTGTATTTTGAAAACAAAGGTTTTTATATATATACTGAGAGAAAGATGTAATATTCTGTATCAATGAATATTTTTATGCATAAAAAATTGTAAAGTAACTTATAATTTTAAATATTAAAGAATATTTTTATTGTAAAATTATAATTGTTTAAATTTTATTTTATAACACATCTTTTAATTTCATATTATTATCACCTAAAAATGCATTATGATACATAAAAATAAAGAGGGGGCAATGGACGTTAAGTTACTCGAAAATTCTTTCTTTAGGTAAAAGCGGAATTTTTTGTGCATGTAGGTTTTAATATATGTATATCTTTTTTCTTTAAAAGTCAGTTTTAAATTTAAAAAAATGATAATTATATTTATATTGATATTTTATTTTTTACTTATATATCTTAATTTTATATTATTATCATTATCATTTAAAGACACATTAGGATACATAGTACATTTTAAAAAACTACAAAATCTTAAAAACACCTAATTAAAAAAAAAAAAAGCTTTTAGAAAAACATATTTAACGCATATAATACGTATTTTAAACGACCCAAGACTTTCAAACGCTTGCAGCTTTATTTTTATTATTGTTATTTTAAACGGCATATTTAAAACAAAAAATATTATTATAACTTAAAAAAAAATCAGTATAATGTAACGTTTTTTTTTTTTTCATTTTAAAGGGTTTCTTTTTTTACATTTTCCAACATAGTTGAAAAGTGTTTACGAATTCGGTTTGTCTGTCCGTCTGTCTGTCCGTGCTCTAACTCACGTAAATACAGTCGGATTGCCATGCAATAGATATATGTTATTGGGCTTCACCGTAGCATGTTGGCACCGTTACGTTGGCAGCATTTCCAAAGTAAAACCAATATTTAGCCAACATTGACACTAGAAATATTTCCAGTGAAGCGCCAATATTTTCCCAACATTGTTTTTATTGGCTTTACATTGGCCAAATTCTTTTTGACAATACTAGTACAGTACAGTAGAGCTCCAATTATCCGAACTCCAACTAACCGAATCGCCGATTATCCGAATCGCTTTCAGAATTTCAGAAAAAAAACAAATGAAGACGAAAACGTACTGCGATTCCCAAAATAATGATTCTGTCTACGCGCTCTACTGTCTTTTCCGCCTCGAAGACTCTGGGTTTCAAATTCTGAATGATGATGAACTCAGTAAAAGTGTCAGAAAAGAAAGTGTAGAGGAAGAAGATGACCTTAATGTCGAAGTTGAGGCATACACGGGACCATCAGATAGTGAAGAATTTACCGGCCTTGAAACTGCGTTGAAGTGGATAGAGCGTCAGCCCGAGTGTGACCACGTGCAACTTCTGACTGTCAAATGGATGCGCGACTTGGCTCCCCGAAAACGGATGAAGACCATCAAACAGCTTACTTTGACCGAGATGTTCAGCAAGTAATGACTTTCATTTACAGTACGGTTCGTACATACTTTACTAATGTACAGCACTTGTAAATACGCTTAACATGTAATAGTGTTGCCTTTTCATTTAATTAATTAAAAGCTCTTTTTCCTTTAAAATTAATTTTTTTTCTCCCATTTTCAACATATACATACAGCAATTAATTAAAATATACCCCCTTTTTTTGGAAAAAATCCAATTATCCGAATTTTTGATTATCCGAATAGGGTCCGGTCCCAATTGATTCGGATAATTGGAGTTCTACTGTATTGGGAAAATGTTAATATTGCAATATTGCAAATGAATGCGAGATGTCCCGCTAAAAACCGGGACATTCGTAGCATGTTGGCACTGTTTCGTTGGCGACATTTCCAAAGTAAAACCAATATTTAGCCAATATTGACATTACTCTGGAAATATTTCCAATGAAACGCCAATATTTTCTCAACATTGTTCTTATTAGTTTTACATTGGCCAAATTTTTTTTCACAATACTAGTACAGTATTGGGAAAATGTCAATATTGCAATATTGCAAATGAATGCGAGATGTCCCGCTAAAAACCGGGACATTCGTAGCATGTTGGCACTGTTTCGTTGGCAACATTTCCAAAGTAAAACCAATATTTAACCAATATTTCCATTGAAACGCCAATATTTTCCCAGCATTGTTTTTATTAGTTTTACATTGGCCAAATTTTTTTTTCACAATACTAGTACAATATTGGGAAAATGTCAATATTGCAATATTGCAAATGAATGCAAGACGTCCCGCAAAAAAACCGGACATCTGGCGTACCTGGTTCGTGGACACTTTTATATTAGTGCCATAAAAGTTTTTCTGAAGGGAATGCTAGTAAAAACAAGTTGGAAATTTTTATGTTAAACGTGACAAAAAAGGTGCGTTCGTATTATAACTAGTTTTACAATGTAAAAAAAATCATCGTTATTATTTCGGTGAAATGAATTATATCGTCTGTTATGAGCAAAATGAACATGCCTTTTCTCTTATTACGTATGCCCCGTTTACAGATGCGAATTTTTTTTTGGCACCAGAGAGCGCTGCAAACTTGAACAGGGAGATCTTGCTTTGCGAATGATTACCTCCATGGTTTAATATTTTTATGACTCATGATGAACGAATCTCTTGTGTTTATTTACTTTAATGGATTGAGATTTTCTGCTCACTGAAGTTACATCTCAGAATCTATACATTTTTTAATGTAACTCATCGCTCAAACAAACAATCTGTTTGAACAATATTTCTAAAAATGTAACTTTTATGCAATTTTATTTGAAAAAAAATTTTTTTTGAATAAAAATGGCCGATTGGCATATGAAAAAAGATGTGGTTAGCCTGTATTTGTTTTCCTCAGTCACATGACTTGTGCTTTTATTATATAGATTACGTACGATAGGATTTAATAGAATAAAGAAAACTGTTAATAATATCTTTTTAACACTTTCCAACCTAGTTGAAAAGTGTTTATGACTTCGGTTTGTCTGGTCGTCTGGCCGTCTGTCCGTGCTCTAACTCCCGTAAATATGCTCGGATTACTCTGCAATTTTTATATGTTATAGTCGTTATCTATAGCATGTTCCCTATTTCAATGGAAGTGTGTAGCACTTATAGTTTTTTTACAGGGACACTCAAAAGAATTCCGTTACATTGCGGTCTATAGGGAAAAATAATTTGCGGTTTATTTAAATAATGTTTCACTATTTTAAACGCATTGAAATTTATATATATCACTAAGGTGCATTAGAAGAAGCTTAATATGGAATAGGGTGTGCATAGCACTTATAGTTACTTTACAGGGATAGTCAAAAGAATTCCGTTACATTACGTCTATGGAGAAAAATCGTCTGCGGTTTATTTAAATAATGTTTCACTGTTTTAAACGCATTGAAATTTATATATAAGGTGCATTACAAGAGGCTTACTACAGAATAGTGTGTGTATAGCAGTCATCGTTCATTTACAGGGACACACAAAAGAATTCTCTACCGTATGTTAACAATAATTCCTGGAAGTTGAGTTTTAAGTTACTGGACGCGATTTTGAATTTAACTCGCTTTTTGTCTATTACGTGGTGTGTATAAATTCTGTAGATCCTATACAGGGAAGCACAAAAGTTCGCGAACACATTTCCGTATTATTTAACTGCAGACGGAGAAATTTAAACTGTGCTACGCGTTTCCTAACTGAACTAAAATTTAGCATCCTATGTAGTATATATACAAATCTATAGATCCTATACATGGCTGAATAAAAGTATTCGGATTACTCAGATGTTATCTTTTAGCTTATTAAACGGTATGATTTGTAAAATTATTTTGGAAGCGTTGGAAAGTGTTACATAATCTATGCTTGACGCATGATTTTTCGTTCTTGTTTAGTTTTGATTCGATTTTCATAAAATTTGCAATGACGCGACAAAATTCTGCAACGATTATATAAATTAAATTTCAAACCATTCAGTTGGGTAGCTTTTGCGCTGTTATATGAGGACGGACGGACGGACCAGACGACGACTATAGGTGTTATGTACTTATATAATTACGAACGCACCTATAAAAGGGTTGGCAACAGAAAAGAGTTGGATTTGCAGATCTAAAAACTCAAAATCTTCGAATTTCCTCTAGAAACATAATGCTGCCAAACGCACCTCACAAAACTTCAGAATTCGACAGGTATAATAATAGACTAACGAAATAATGAATCATCTTCCTCCATTATAAACAAGGGCGCATCCTTTCCTTGATGAAAATTATTAATGAATTTCCCATGTGTCGTGAAGACGAGTTATTAAAAAGAACTTTGCTGCTGAAATAATGACAATCGCGAGAATATGACTCACACATGCTGCTGTCAAGATGACAAAAAAAAAAAAGAAAAAAAAAAGAATGGAATTTCTTTTGTTTTGGAATAGATTCTAAAATGGAAATTCCTCATACTTTTTAAAAATTTCTGCATGGCAACAATCAGGGGCTGATTGTTATGAGAAAACGTTCACTATATAAATAAAACTAAATATTGATAAATATTTAATTTTCCACAGATATAAACAACAAGAACGAAAAATCATGCTTCAAGCATAGATTATGTAGCACTTTCCAACGCTTCCAAAATAATTTTACAAAACATACCATTTAATAAGCTAAAAGATAACATCTAAGTAAACAATTTGGAAAACGCATAACATATTTAAAAACATAATTTCAGGAATTTCCAACAGATACAATATTCGAAAAATATCCGAATACTTTTATTCAGCCCTGTATAGGATCTATAGTTTTGTATATATACTACATAGGATGCCAAATTTTAGTTTAGTTAGGAAACGCGTAGCACAGTTTAAAATTATCCTGCTGGAGTTTCTGTCAGTAAACGGAAATGTGTTCGCGAACTTTTGTGCTGCCCTGTGTAGGATCTACAGAATTTATACACATCACATAATAGACAAAAAGCGAGTTAAAATTAAAATTGCGTTCAGTAACTTAAAACGCACTTCCAGGAATTATTGTTAACCGACAGTAGAGAATTCTTTTGTGTGTCCCTGTAAATGAACGATGACTGCTATACACACACTATTCTGTAGTAAGCCTCTTGTAATGCACCTTAGTAATATATATAAATTTCAATGCGTTTAGAATAGTGAAACATTATTTAAATAAACCGCAGACAATTTTTCTCCATAGACGTAATGTAACGGAATTCTTTTGACTGTTCTGTAAAGTAACTATAAGTGCTATGCACACCTTATTCCATATTAAGCTTCTTCTAATGCACCTTAGTGATATATATAAATTTCAATGCGTTTACAATAGTGAAACATTATTTAAATAAACCGCAAATGATTTTTCCCCATAGACCGCAATGTAACGAAATTCTTTTGAGTCTCCCTGTAAAAAACCTATCAGTGCTACACACTTCCGTTGCAGTAGGGAACATGCTATAGATAAAGATTTTAACATATAAAAATTGCAGAGCAATCCGAGCATATTTACGGGAGTTAGAGCACGGACAGACGGCAGACGGCCATACGGCAGACAAACCGAAGTCATAAGCACTTTTCAACTAGGTTGGAAAGTGCTAAAAAGTAACAATGTAAGAATAATTTAATACCTGAGTTAATTTTAATGACTAATGAAACAAACAAAAAGGAAACCTCGTATATATTTTCATAGGTTATGAAAGTGATTTGACCGACGACATTTAATAGATCATAATATGAAACTTCCTCAAACTTTTTTTTTATTTTCTGCATGGCAACAATCAGGTATTGGTTGATTTGAAAAAGTTTTAAATACAAATAGAACTGACATAATAAATATTTAATTTTCCGCAGACGATAACAGAAAAGAATAATTTAACACCTGATTTACTTTTAATGACTAATGGAGGGAAATGGAACTTCCTA
The DNA here is from genome assembly GCA_963931845.1 of Maratus michaelseni. Lineage (NCBI taxonomy): Eukaryota > Metazoa > Arthropoda > Arachnida > Araneae > Salticidae > Maratus > Maratus michaelseni. The sequence continues at coordinate 32,064,738 of OZ007594.1, read as the reverse complement.
TAGCTATATACTTATAAAAGAACATGTCCTGATGACTCATAATCAACGCCCAGCCTCAACCGTTGTTCCTAAGACAATGAAATTTGGAAGACATGTTCCTTACACAATGTAGGCACCCACTAAGAAAGGATTTTTGAAAATTCAACCCCCCCCCCCCCCTAAGAGGGTTAAATGGGGGTCGAAAGTTTTAGGTCATTTCACCAATAGCACAGTAGCAGTTTTAGATAAGAGCGTGAAATTCAGTATAACAAATCTATTAAAAAAATAGTTAAACACGTGCATATTTCAGTGATTTTAGAAATTCAACCACTAAAGGGTTAAAGGGGGGGGGGGTGAAATTCAGTATAACAAATCTACTAAAAAAATAGTTAAACACGTGCATATTTCAGTGATTTTAGAAATTCAACCACTAAGGGGTTAAAGGAGGGGGGTGAAAGTTTTATGTCATTTCGAAATATCTCAGCAGCAGTTTTAGGTAGGAGTGTAAAATTCAGCATAACAATTCTACTAAAAATTTAGTTAAACATGTATTTCAGCGATTTTGTCTCCAACATCGACTATGAATCCGATTATGGAAGAATAGACGAATAAGACAACTATTGCTGGTTTTTTATTAGATATTTTGCATAAATTTTTTTCAAAGAAAAGTATATATATATATATAAATTGTTTTTGCGTTTTTCTTTTTTAGCGATCGAATTTCAATTTTTATACAAAATATAGTACAATCCCTCCTCTTCTCAGAATACATTTTTTGAAAGTAAAGGTTTGCGATTTAAATACTGATCGCCACATTTATGGGTCCAGATAAGCACAAGGATTCGTTATAGTGATTGCCGTACAAGCAGTTTATAGGCGTGAAACCCCAAGGGCTCTGTTTAAATTATTGTCATTTTAAGGATTTATGCATACGAAATTCACAGGGCCCCGTTTTACGGATTGCTGTATTCACCATATGTAGGGCTAAGAAGCACAGAGGGCCCCGTTATTTTGATCACCGTATTAGCAATTTATGTTTGTGAAATCACAGTGCCCATTTACAATGATCGTCATTTATAGGCTATCCCATTTTTGTTTATTTTATCTGAAAGCTCTCCCTTTCGCACTAGCAGTGCCGAGCGGGTCTTTGTCAAAAATGACATGAAAAAAAAATATTTATGTCACGAAATCTTTATTGATATTCTTATTAGTTATATTTTTGTATAGTTTAAAATAAAGTATTTTATTTATAGTTTTCTGTTTGCATGTGAAATGCACTTTTTGAGCCCCAAGCGAAGTCCGGGCTATACGCTGCAGAAGGCACCTGGTCCCCGCACACGGAAGTGACCAGCGAGTATTTTCATATTTTATCGAAGTGATTTGATCAAAGACATTTAATAGATCATAATCTATTGAAATTGTTCTATGAAAAGATAACTGAAATTTCCTATATATTTTCATAAGATTAAAGATATTTAAGATATGGACAAAAATTTATGATATCTTCCAAGTATATCAATGAAAATCTTGTATGGGCGACAAAATCTGAGGGATATATATATATATATATATATATATATATATAATACACTTAGTAGATATTTAATAGTTTCGTTATAAGTTGTTATTAGTAGGTATGCTAGAAAAAAAAACATCGCCTACAACAGCATGGCTGCTATAAAATCCCCTCTCACTAGTGGTGCTAGGTGCCTGGACGTCTCCAGCGCTACCCTTGTAGTCAATGGGCATTCGGGGCATGGGCCCACAGAGCTCCAATTTTCAGGGGCCCCCAAATGCTACTGAAGATCTTTCAATTATTGGCCAAAACAGTTTTAATTGTCAAAAAAAAAAAAAAAAAAAAAAAAAAAATTAAAATGGGAAAATCTGTTTGTCAAAGATTGTCCATGATTATCAAAGTAACTTCTTTTTTTTTTTCCTGATTGTCTTTTAACAATTTATGTGCAGGAATGTATATAACTCCGTTTTGGGGATCGTCATTTTATTTCATTTTTATTTATTTCACCTGTTAAGGCCCTCATGGTTAACATGGACAAAGTCATGTGGTTCTGCTAATTACTTGTATATATTTAGTTTTTTTTTTCAGTCAAAGTTTGTATTTGAAAGAAAAAGTTATTTGATTAATAGGATATGCTAATATTTTAAATAATTATAGCTTGGTATAGCGATAAATTTATTATTAGCTCTTGCATACTTTATTATTCCAGATATATGGACTTGCATAGAGAAAGGTAATCAGCACCACACAGCTTATTATAAAATCCAATTAAAAATTCATAATTATCAAATCATTATTTAAAAGTAAATTAATGATTATCATATTTAATTTTTTAAATTGATATTTTAAAGAAATTATTAAAGTCAATAGTGGTTATCTTCATAAGTACTGCTTTCGATATTATATTATATTTTTTATTCAAGGCCTCTGTAAGTATCGGTGCAAGGGGGCCCCCCATACGCATCTGTGCCCAGGGCCCCCAAATTTGTAAATCGGTCCCTGCTTGTAGTGATCTGACAAAAATGCACCACCACGCAAAATTTGTACTTTCTAAATAGCAAAATTATACAATCATAGAAACCAAAATACAAAAGTGTTTTAACTTAAAAAGCAATCATATACATTTTTAAGAAAATGCTAGTGAAAATTTGTTGAAATTAAAAATAAAGAAATACTCGGAAAAATTTATTATTATTTTTTAAAGCTGCCAAGAATTATGTGCAAAGCAAATTATCAAGAGTGTACTTTTTTCCCATCGTGTTTCTCTTAATAAATTTTTTCCTCTTGCGCTTTCTCCATATATAAATAATGAAAACAACAAGAAAATTTATAAGGAAAGATAAATTCTCCCTTTCTCCATAGAGACTCATTATTATAATTAAGAATACCTAAAACAAAACAATTCCCTGCGATTTTAATAATGCAATAAGCAGATTTCCAAAAGTTAATTCCTGATCAATTTATAAAGTATCAACATGCATTGATTTCCTAGATCAGAGATTCATTTGAAAGGAAGCACCCGGATTGAATCATATTCGGTCAGATTTGACTTAAGTTCCTAAGTGACGTAGAATCATCGAACAATGTCATGTGGCATAAGAAAGATGACGTTGTGGAGGTGTGGCTTGATTGGATTGGAGAAAGAAAGGAATTTTATTTACTTTCTATTTTTGCTGTTTGGTTTATTATCCTGGTTTTTTTAGATGAGTGAAATAGAAAACACCATTTCATCATTTGGTTAGCTGTTTGTGAAAAATTGAGAGATAATGTTAAACTGCAAATGTCCAAGTCGAAACATATAAAAAAATATATATATATTTGTTTTTTTGTTTGTTTTTAAACATATTGGGTATAACCCCAAAAGGACATGTAAAGTAATCCCCTATTTTTTTGGGTGGTGTTAATATACCTGCTATATCTTTTTTTTTTTTTTTTTTTTTTTTAATTCTCAGAACGATAGAAATTTTGAATACGTTTTTCCATGTCAGATTCCCTTAAAAAAGAATTGCATCCTTTTTTTTAAAAAATTCAAGTCAGAGCACTAACCGATAAATGCTTTGACCCATAAAAAAAAATTAAAAAAAAAAAAAATTGCCCATAATGTACAAGGTTCAAAATAATATATTTCGCCCATATTATACGTATGGGCAATATTATATTTCCAGATACATCAATTAATTAATATTATATTTCTAGATATATTTCTGACAATAATATATTTCCAGATATATTTCTGTCAATAATATATTTCCAGATATATTTCTGGAAATAATATTTTTCTCAGCAATATTATATTTTTGGCCCATAAATATAATATTGCCAAAAATGTACAAGGTGCAAAATGGTATTTTTAGCTCAAATTTCAAATACAATATTTATACTTCTGATAATATATATTAATTTAATAGTATATTTCCAAATATATTTTTGGCAGTAATGTATTTCTCAGCAATATTATATTTTTGGCAATATTATATTTTTGGCCCATAAATATAATATTGCCAATAATGTACAAAGTGCAAAATTGTATTGTTAGTCCAAATTTTAAATACAATATTTATACTTCTGACAGTATAGATATATGAATTTAATAGTATATTTCCAAATATATTTCTGGCAGTAATTTATTTCCAGATATATTTCTGGCAATAATATATTTCCCAATAATATTATATTTCTGGCAGTAATTTATTTCTAGATATATTTCTGGCAGCAATTTATTTCCAGATATATTTCCCAACAATATTATATTTCTGGCAATATAATATTTTTAACCCGTAAATATAATATTGCCAGTAATGTACAAGGTGCAGTGTTGCCAATTCGTTGTTCCTATATTGACCATAAAATATGATTGAAACTTGTTAAGAAGGAAATGGAGAATTAAAACAAACAAACAAACAAAAACCAACTTATTATTGCTTTCCTAATCTAGTTTGAGATTATCAGTCAACAATCAGATTAATTGCAGCTGAGAATATCAATTAAATTATCAGCAAAGATTATCTGTACAATTATTTTAAATTGACCGTTTTTTAAAGAATTTAAATGACCACTTCCCATTGAAAGTTTTGAGATAAGATAATTTAGAAAGATGCAGTTAAGATATCAATTTAGCAACTAGTTTAATTGTAGTTTCGACTGTACCAATTTAATTTATTTAAATTAATATCTCTCTCTCACTTTTTCATTTCTTTCTTTTTCTTTTCCATTTTTTCTATTGAATAAAAATAATAGAAATTGCTGTATTCACATATTTTCGATAGCCCAGTTAGGAAAATACAGCTAGGATTATTAATTTAAACATGTTAATGTATTTAGATTATTTATTTCATTGTTTTAAAAATGAAGTTAAGAAAAAAAGTTGCACTGGAAAATTTTAGAGGAATTTCTATAAAAAAAATGCAAATAAATTACCAATACTAGAATTGCAGGATCAGTATCAGGTAACTTCTCGGATGCAACTGAAATGATTTTTTTATTAATCAATTTTATATTATAAATTTAACTAATTTTAATATCTAAAAGAAAAAAAAAAGAAAAATCGTAGAAATTTTCGAGTTTTAAGACAAGTTTTTGATAGCTATTTTAGAAAAAAATAAATAAAAATTATTAGCATAATTATTTAATAGATTTTAAGATTAATAGATTTTCTTTTCTCTGAAAGGTGGAGTTAAAACCAATTTTTGTATATCGAATTTTGAGATATTATTTTTTTAAAATGCAGCTGAAATTATCAATATTAAAACGGTTAAGTATAATGTAGTTTCTCAAATGTATCCAAAATTATATTAATAAAAATAAATTTAATTGGATTTTATAATATAAGTTTAATTTTAATCTCATTAAATGGAAAAAAAAGAAAGAAAAATCATGCATGAGGCATAGATTATGTAACACTTTCCAACACTAACAGAATATTATTAAAAATTTTCACTTTTCCATACCATAAAATCGATCATAATTTGTCCTGTAATCGAATCCTTTTGTGCATCTCTGTAAATGAACGATAAATGCTACGTCATCCATAATCTATAGAAAATGTGTTGTAGTCCTCAGGGATCCTTTTTTATTTCATCATGTTTCAAGTATCATAACATCCTTAAAATGCATCGCAAACGATTTTTCTTCATAGACCATAATGTAATGGAATTCTTTTGTGTGCCCCTGTAAATGAACTATAATTGCTACTTATTCCATACTTTCGAGAAAGCATGTTTTAGCCCCCTTCAGTGATGCATATCAGTTTCATTACGTTTGAAGTATCATAACATCATTAAAATGCATAGCAAACGATTTTTCCTCATAGATCGTAATGTAATGGAATTCTTTTGTGTGCCCCTTTAAATGAACTATAAATGCTACTTATTCCATACTTCTGAGAAAGCATGTTTTAGCCCACTTCAGTGATGCATATTAGTTTCATTATGTTTGAGGTATTGTAATAATAAAATGCATCGCAAACGATTTTTCCTCATAGACCATAATGTAACGGAATTATTTTGTGTGCCCCTGGAAATGAACTATAAATGCTACTTATTGCATACTTCCGAGAAAGCATGTTTTAGCCCCCTTCAGTGATGCATATCAGTTTCATTACGTTTGAAGTATCATAACATCATTAAAATGCATAGCAAACGATTTTTCTTCATAGCTAATAATGTAATGGAATTCTTTTGTGTGCCACTGTAAATGAACTATAAATGCTACTTATTCCATAGTTCTGAGAAAGCATGCGTTAGATTCCTTCAGTGATGCATATCAGTTTCATTATGTTTGAAGTATTTTAACATCCTTAAAATGTATAGGAAACGATTTTTTCCGAAAGACCATAATGTAACTGAATTTTTTTGTGTGCACCTGTAAATGCTACACACTTTATTTTCATTGCCAAACGTTATACAATAAATATCAATAACATATAAAAATTACAATCTAATTGGCAATCTAAGTCTATTTACGTGAATTAGAGTACAGACAGACAAACAGACAAACCGAATTCATAAACACTTTTCAAGTATGTTGGAATGGAAGAAATTTTCGAGTATCAAAACAAGTTTTTGATAGCTAGTTTAGAAAAATATCAGTTAAAATTATTAGTTTAATCATTTTATAGATTTAGATTAATTATTATTATTATTATTATTATTATTATTATTATTATTATTATTATTATTGTAAGATGGAGTTATTATAAATATTTTTATTGAGAATTTTGAGATAAGAGTATTAGAAAAGAAATTTTCGAGTATCAAAACAAATTTTTGATAGGTATTTTTCAAAAATATTAGTTAAAATTAATTAATTAATTTTCTTTGCTTTTAAGATGGTGTTAATATAAATTTTTGTATTGAGAATTTTGAGATCAGATTATTTCCAAAAAATGCAGCTAAAGTCACACAGTACTAGGAAGACAGGTGTAGAACAACACAACTTCTGGCACGTGTTTTTTTTTTTTTTTTTCTGTCTAAACGTTCCAATATATATATGTATACAGGCATGTGATAGTTTTCATTCCAGTTCAAAAACAAAGGTTTATGACTCACAATCTGAAGAAGAATGCACTCTTTCAAGACCAAGCAGCTGTGCATATATTGCGGTCTCCATAATAGCTATTTTTATGAGACCATTTTTCTGGGAAAATATTGAAATGGTTGTAAAGAATGTACTTCTGATATCCAACGGCATTAATAATTAATTTATGTTTCTAATGCTGCAACATTATTTCTTTCAAAAATGCTGTTGAAATACTTTTACACTTGATATTGAACAACTTTCATTTACGGGAAATATAAATAATCATAATTTTATGCTTTTACTGGAGAAAAAAATAAGGAAAAATAAGCAAGTTGGGAATTGTACGTCAAACGTGACAAATGAGGTGCGTTCGTACTATAACTAGTTTTATAAATATTCAGATCTTGGTGATCTTTATTTCTGTGAAATGAATTATATCGTCTGTGATTATGAAATGATTAATTTCCGTAATAAAATAAGTACATTTTAAGTTGGCAACATTTTATCTTTTGTTGACATTGACTGAAAATTCCAATGGGAAACTGAAGTCTAGCTTTTAAAATTTCAGAACTTAAAATCCATATTTAGACTCTTTTTTCCATTTAATATTTCTATTTCTCCGGAAGCATCTATCCATAAAACTGTCGGTAGATTATAGGATTGCTACAATTAAACAATTTTAGCATACGAATTCACATGTTTATTATTCAATATATTTTCAACTGAATAAAATCTGCAGATGAGGCTTATTTTCAGTGTTTCCAAGTTCAACTTATTAGTTCATATTTACTTCTCGTTGAACATTTTTTTGAAAAAAAAAAAAAAAAAAAAAGAAGAAGAAGAAGGAACAGTAAGTGCAGGTGGTTTTCGATGAATCGTTTTTTCTTTTTTGTTTTTAACTATCATTGATCAATTTCAAAGTGAAAAAAAAATAGATTTTTTTTATTTTTAAAGGGGGAATTATGTCTTTACAGATTGAAAAATATCTGATTTTTATTGAGTTCAAAAGGCGATTTTTCTTCTTTTGAATGTTGTTGTCTTTAATAATAATAAAACTGTTGAAATGTGTTTTTCGCGATAAAGAAAAAAAAAATTTCACCTTGGATGAAATTATTACATGGTATTTTCTGCATATTTTTCATTTTTAATTGCATCACAATTTAACATTAACTTATATAGCCCCGTTTTATTATAACTTGCAATTCGCAGAAAAAATTATTACTAATTAGAAAATCTTTTCAATTAAAAAAGTAATTTTTGCCTTTGTATTTTCAAAAAAATTTTATTTTAAAAGGGGATTTTCTGTCTTTGCATATATTCTAACTAATACTTCTTTTTGAACTTTCAATTTACACAAATAAGCTTTACACACTGACACAAAATTCTTTGTAACAATTAATAAAATCGAGGTTGGGATTGAATCACTTTGATCGTTATTGATGAAATTATTTATAATCAAGCCGAGAACATATTAATTTCTCGTTCCGTATGTTTTAGGAAAAAAAGGAGAACAGTAAGTGTAGAAGGGGGTAGACTAATCTTTTTCTTCTTTGTTTTTAACTATCACTGGCCAACTTCCTTTGTGGTTGATTATTTGGGTTAACCCGTTTCACCGATCCAGGAAGGGGAAATGTCGAAATTCTTCAACAAAAAAGACCCAACAAATAGATATAATATTATGAACTAAAAATATAAAGTATCTGTCTCGCGTAACAGATTTTAACGACTGGTTGCTGCGGGGTTATTTGGAATAAATATGAGAAAAGTTTCGAACTATTGCATTATCGTGAACTATGAGCGTGAAAGAATAATTTCCATGATTTGAGTATAGTAATAAGAACTTTGAAATTGGTTGGGATTATACATTTTTGTTGCAAATTAATAACGACATAATATTTATTTGCCAATTTTCTATCAACCTTATTACTACTCTATACACTATAATAAACTGCTAGTATTATACATCTTGGTAGTAAATTAATATTGGCCTAATATTTATTTGCCGATTTTTTTTGTTTATATTGGCCAATTATTGTATTTATTGTCAATTGTGTTTCTAAAGAAACGTTTAAAATATTTATGTAATATCGCGAAAACAAGTGGTATTGCGGTAGTATAATTTTTTTTTAAATTATTTATTTATTTATTTATTTATTTTTTTATTGTACAAATATTAACAAATTATTGAAAAATGTTTTAGCGTATCTAAACATATCTGCAATATTAGTCCTTTAAGTGTACAATGAATGAATGAAAATTGAAATAAAATTCCAGTACATTTTATCAATATTCTGGAAATAGCAGTAAACAATCTTAGAAATTATTGCACTTATTGCGCCCAGTTTTCGCTTGTGTATTTTTGAAAGAAACTTTCTGGAATAATTCTGGAAACAATTTTTGAAATAAATTTAGCTGCATTCGAACAATCCAAGCAAATGTTTCCCCACCCCTTAAATATTGTATTTTCACAAAATGACGTTAAAAAAAAAAAAAAAAAAAAAAATAGTTTTAATTTAAAGTTGTATACTTTGCTGGAAAAAAAGGGTCACAAGCAGACAATAAAGGCAAATATATGTAGATTGAAATGTTTTATTGCTTAGCCCTTCAATGCATGTGTATCCCAGCGTTTCTTAATCTTTTTTCATTCGGCACAATCGAACCCATGGTTAAACTTCCGTGGCGCATTAAACTTATAAATGATTAAAAATATATGAAAAGAATATATGTCTTTTTAAATTTATTTAATAACACAGACAAATTTTACACAACATAAGTAAAATATTTTGTTATTATTTGTAAAAAGATTAAAAATATATATATATATTATTGTAAGTTAGGGTTTTCGAATAGACCAAAAAAAAAAAATTGCTGATTTTACAGGAAAAAAAAACTGTTATTCAAAACGCCAGTTGAAAACTGTTTATTTTACGTAAGTAATCTGTATTTATTACGAACTTTCTGTTATTTTAACAGCCCTTGTCCGTAATTTCGTAATAAATACATATTATTTCCGTTAAATAAAGTTTTTTTTTTTACTGGCGTTATAACTGACAGGTTTTTTTTTTTTGGTAAAATGAACAGTTTTTTTTTCTTTCAGTGTTCTTCTCCTAACGATCTTGCCGAAATTTATTGTCGTTTTGAAGATTATTCACTGTAGAAAAGAATATTTCTCGTAAATTTTACATTCAGAGCGGATGATATGTTTTGTAATTACTGTACAATTGCAACTGAGGAAATACCAATATGTTATAATACGTTTTTTTAACCCTTTTCATTTCCGTTCTCTGGCGTTTCTTTATCCAACCCATTTGGGTCTGACGTCCTATTAATAGTATACATGTATTTTCATTCAGTATTATTTTGTCTTATAAAACATTTTTAGGTACGTTCGTAATTACATAAATATGTAGCACCTATTGTCGTCGTCTGGTCCGTCCGTCAGCATATAACAACGCAAAAACTACCAAACCGAATGGTTTGAAATTTAAGATATATTATCTTTGCAGAATTTTGTCGAGACATTTCAAATTTTATGAAAATCGAATCAAAACTTTAGAAAATATTAATAAAAACATTTATTAATAAATTTGAAAAAAAAAAAAAAAATCGGTGCTTTCTTGTTATAGGAACTTTCGAGGTTTAATCGTCAAGCGATCGAGATACTTATTTTATTACAGAAATTAATCTGCAGACGATATAATTCATTTCAATTAAAAATCATCATTATCTGAATATTTATATAACTAGCTATAGTGCGAACGCACCTCATTTGTCACGTTTGACGTACAATTTCCAACTTATTATTATTATCTGCATCTAGTAATGATTAGTATATATGTCTATCTATACATTTGTTATTTTGACTTCATTTATGAGCATTGAATAATAATAAATTAAATTAAAAATTGCTTAATTCTATTTACACTGTTGATGATTCTTTTATTTAAAACATATGTTTCCCTCTGTAAATTTAAAATACGGGCTACAATTTCCAAACGAATAATCTGTGATAAAACATAAAAAGTATTAGAAAGTTGTTATGTTTGTATTAGTCAATTGGGTACAAAGGTTATACAGAGGTTAACTCAAAGACACAAACTAGAGCTCCACATGAGATGGGTCGGGGATAAATGTCTCAGACTCGAGAATTCTATTTGAAGTTCACTTACAACTCGATCCGAATGTTTTTTGTTGACTCACAATATAACAACTAGACCCCACAAATGAAAGACAATTAGTACCATATACAAATCCAATTATATAAGAATAATTTGCAATCATAACCATAATAGGATTAATTAACCTATCATTAATTTTACCTATCCTATTCTCCAAATTTACTTTAGTAAATTGAATATATATAAATTGAATATATTATAATAAGGTAGGTGCCCCTGTTATGGCCATCCTCCTGATATGGTCATCCCCCTATTATACACTGGCCTCCAAAAGTTAAGGTACAACCGGTTTTTTGCGTCTAATTTGCAAATGAATGAATATAGAAACAACAAATTTGGAGGAAATGTGCGCTAAACTGTTATTTATTAAATGCGACATAGACATTTACTTAAGTTATCCTATGGTGCACTTGACATGGCCACCTGGATGGCCATATCAGGAACAGGTCAACTTTTACGAAAATCGTTTGATTTTGTATAACTCGTAAGCTTGAAGCCATCAACGAAAGCACCCATTGATAGAGCATTGAAAACTGAACAAAGTATGATGGCATTCATAATTTTTTTTTGAAACGTGCATAAAAAAAAGAGACTTACTAAATAAAAACAAGAAGAGATCACAGCAAAAACATAAATTTCGAAATTGGTGTTAAATTCCACAACCTAGTTCACACCTAAAGTGAGTGATCACATGCAGGGCCTGATTATCGCACAGGCCAACTAGGCCACGGCTTTGGGTCCTCTGCTGATGGGGGCCCAAAATAAATAAGAGAATTTAGATGAATATCTTTAAAATGCAGTTTTCTGCAATTATTTGCTCAAAAAACAAAACAAAACAAAGTTAATTTAGCAACTGTATTGTAATATCTATAATGATACCCCTCCCCTCCGCCCGAATACAACTGAAAAAAAATCTAGCTATGACTTTTGCTTGAGGGGGCCCCGAAAAGGTGCTGGGCCTTGGGCCCTAGGCAACTTTAACCGGGCTCTGATCACATGATACACTAGGAGGCCCTTTCACGGTATGCTTATGCCATTTAGAGAATTTTTTGGTTAGCTAACGTACACTGGCCTCCAAAAGTTAAGGTACAACATGTTTTTCGAAGGTCACTAGACAAAAAATGGCAGTCAGATTAAACTTCATAGTTTATATGAATGACAATAATAAGCTTTAAAAAAACTTACGCAAAAATTACAGCTACCACTTTTATTTTATAGAAAAGAATAGGTATTTGTGAATGAGAGAAAAATATGCAATTACGAAGCTTTCGTAATTTCGCGTGTAAGTTTTGTTGTATTCGAACTATTGTTGTCAGTTTTGTTCACAACAGCCAGTAGAGTCTAGAAATGTCTAGAAGAAGTCGTTTGCCCGATTCATTATGGTGGCGGGCGGTAGGATGGATGGAAATGGGGTTGTTACAGGCCGCTACTGCTAGACGGCTCAATGTGTCTCGCAGTGTAGTCCAATGACTCTGGGATCAGTATGAATCCGAAGATTCTGTGTCCAGAAGACATGTTCCAGGCCGCCCATGTGTTACAACACCTGCAGAAGACCGGTTTCTAGCTCTTTTGGACCGAAGGAGAAGACGCACTACTGTGCCGCAACTCATTGCAGACCACTTTGCAGCATCAGGGAGAAGAATCTCCGCTACTACGGTGCGAAGACGTCTTCACAATGCAGGTCTCTATGCAAGGCGACCAGTTATGTGTGTCCCCCTCAACAGACGACAGAGAAGGGCCCGCTTATGTTGGGCAAGAGAACATGTTTTCTGGACCAGGCAACAGTGGGCTTCTGTACTCTTCACAGACGAGTCCAGATTCACACTGGAGAGAGATTCAGGACGTCTTCTGAACTGGAGAGAACAATGCGCTCGATACCATCAATCAAACACTGTCGAAACACACAGGTACAGAAACGGTGGAATCATGGTTTGGGCAGGGATCTCACTCGGAGGCCACACTGATCTGCATGTGTTCCATGGAGGAACTGTGACTGGTGCGAGATATCGGGATGAGATCCTTGATTCATATGTGCGCCCATATGCCGGTGCTATTAGCAATGGTTTCATTCTAAAGGATGATAATGCGAGACCACACCGAGCTGTGGTTGTTGAGGATTATCTTGAGGATTACGGTTTGGAGAGAATGAAATGGCCAGTTCATTCTCCAGACTGGAATCCGATAGAACATCTTTAGGACTATCTTGGAAGACAGGTTGCGGCTTTAAGTCCTCCTCCAAGGTCATTAAATGAGCTGGAACAAGACTTACTCCAATTCTGGTCAGCGTTACCTATTTCGGTGTCCGACAATTTAATTGAGAGCATGGAAAGTCGATGTCGCCAATGCATTCAAGTCCGGGGTGGACATATTCCGTATTAGAACCAGTTTTTTAATGTTTCTGTCACATTTTACTGCATAATACTGCGATGTACTGATTTCTCCAAGAATGGAATCTTCCACCATGAGTGCTTTTTTGTTGTAATTTCATTTATACATTTATACTGGCTGTTGTGAACAAAACTGACAACAATAGTTCGAATACAACAAAACTTACACTCGAAATTACGAAAGCTTCGTAATTGCATATTTTTCTCTCATTCACAAATACCTATTCTTTTCTATAAAATAAAAGTGGTAGCTGTAATTTTTGCGTAAGTTTTTTTAAAGCTTATTATTGTCATTCATATAAACTATGAAGTTTAATCTGACAGCCATTTTTTGTCTAGTGAGCTTCGAAAAACATGTTGTATCTTAAATTTTGGAGGCCAGTGTACGTTAGCTAACCAAAAAATTCTCTAAATGGCATAAGCATACCGTGAAAGGGCCTCCTAGTGTATCATGTGATCAGAGCCCGGTTAAAGTTGCCTAGGGCCCAAGCCCCAGCACCTTTTCGGGGCCCCCTCAAGCAAAAGTCATAGCTAGATTTTTTTCTTCAGGAGTATTCGGGCGGAGGGGAGGGGTATCATTAGATATTACAATACAGTTGCTAAATTAACTTGTTTTTTTGAGCAAATAATTGCAGAAAACTGCATTTTAAAGAAATTAATCTAAATTCTCTTATTTATTTTGGGCCCCCATCAGCAGAGGGCACAAAGCCGTGGCCTAGTTGGCCTGTGCGATAATCAGGCCCTGCATGTGATCACTCACTTTAGGTGTGAACTAGGTTGTGGAATTTAACACCAATTTCGAAATTTATGTTTTTGCTGTGATCTCTTCTTGTTTTTATTTAGTAAGTCTCTTTTTTTATTCACGTTTAAAATTTTTTTTTTTTTTTATGAATGCCATCATACTTTGTTCAGTTTTCAATGCTCTATCAATGGGTGCTTTCGTTGATGGCTTCAAGCTTACGAGTTATTCAAAATCAAACGATTTTCGTAAAAGTTGACCTGTTCCTGATATGGCCATCCAGGTGGCAATGTCAAGTGCACCATAGGCACCAGGTGCACCTAGGATAGAAACAAATTTATTTGTTCCAATTGCGATAGGTAATGTGTTTTAACAAAATTCTTAAAGGATTTTGGTGAAAAATCATGTTTCAAATCCACTTTTGAATAACAAAAAGAATTATTGAGTATCATTAGCAAAACAGTATTTTTAAATTGAAGAAAATACCGATTTGTAAAACCCGGAACAATGGTGGCACATGTTCTGGATATGGCCACTTGATAAACTTCTGGAATTCCGTTTTTTTGAACTAGTAAAACTATTTCCATGGGGAATATATATATACAGGGTGTTCCGTTAAAGGGGTCCAATATTAATAGGGGTAATAGAGGAGATCACATGGAGCATAAATCAGTATATAAAGCCTGGTCGGATCTCAATAGTTTTCAAGTTACAGCAAATAGAATGAAAATTCGGAAAATTGTAAAAGAACCCTCATTGCTAAACTATCGATAATGCTACATAAAAACGAAGCACATATTTAGAAAGAGCAGAAAAAAACCTACAAAATGACATCAATTGTATTAAAATAGCAATATTTATTGACGAGTTACAAGCCCTGAAACAGTGAAAAAAGTACGAAATCCAATATACATCAAAATAGTTAATCGTTAATTCCAAAAAGACAACTCTAGCTACAACAAGGAAAATGTAGTAAAATTTGGTCCATTCCGAAAACTTTCGAAAAAGCTTACAATGAACCATATCGGTTTAATTGTGTGAGAGAAATTAATCAGTTTCTTAGTTACAACTCCGCTTTCTTTGACACTAGCAAAGGTTAAACTCCGCCCATCACGATTGGAAACACCGCCTTTTTAATTACTCTCAACTATACATTTTCGATCATGCTTCTTCTGAGATGCAACATTTTTAATTATTCAAGAGTTGAATGAACCAAAATAACTTTACAATAATAGTCTACATTTTAAAGTGGTCTTTTATTGATATAAAGCTTAAGTTAAATTCCTTAAAATTAAACTGGTGGTGAAAATTCGGAAATAATTAAAAATATTGCGATTTGTAACTATGCAAGAAGTTTCAGTACATGTTTTACATGGACAATTATTGTATGTATATGTGCATCATAATTTATGATAGGAAATAATAATAACAAATAGCATAATAATTTTATTAATTATAAATTTAAAAAAGACACTAAATTTTAAATTAATTCATACAAACTTTGTAATTTACAATTTGAGTACACCACAGTCTGTGACTTACAAAATACTGTGCCAAAAAGTGTTGAAAATAAAAGAAAAATGACAAATAAAGAATTACATTCCACGTACTTTATGACATATGTGAAGCATAGTCTTCTGGCCTGCGCTGCACAGTTCAATGTCGGAAGGCAGACGAACGGACATTATTATAATAGGTGTTCGAAGTTGCGCCCATTAACAGAATCGCACAGCCGACAGCGACGTCGTAAAGATTGGCGAACACGCCGAAAAACTCCGACGGAGTTGGGAATGTCTCCTGCAGCGACAACGATTCGCGCTAGTAAATCCTCCGGTGTATCCACAGGCGTTTCATACACCAGCGATTTAAGATGTCCCCAAACAAAAAAGTCTAACGGATTGAGGTCTGGAGAGCGTGCAGGCCAAGCAACAGGTCCACTGCGTCCAATCCATTTCCCAGGATATGTTGAATTGAGGTGATTGCGAACACCTATGAAAAAATGTGCCGGTGCGCCATCGTGCATAAACCACATATTGTGGCGCAATGTTGCTGGCACATTTTGCAGTAACTGCGGTAAGATATCCCGTAGGAAAACCAAGTACGTACTGCCATTGAGTACATCTGGGAGTAAATATGGTCCTATGAGATAATCGCCGAGGACACCTGCCCATATGTTCACACTGAACTTTTGTTGTGCGTTCGACGGGAAAACAGTTTGCGGATTTGTATATGACCATGTGTGCATATTGTGCGTGTTTACCACGCCCTCTCTCGTAAATGTTGCTTCATCAGTAAATAAAATATTTTCCAGAAATTGTGGATTATTTTCTGTTACATTAAGCAACCAGCGTACGAATTCTGTCCGCTGAGCACAATCTGTTACTGATAACAGTTGTACCCGCTGCACATGAAAGGGGTGCATGTTTTCTGCACGCAGAACACGCCACACACTTTGGTGAGAAACACCGACTTCAGACGCAGCAGCTCGTGTACTCGTGGAGGGGTTATCTTTAAAAATATTCAGTACATCTTCTTCCATTGCAGGTGTTCGTACATGTCGAGGTTTCCCTGCATCAATGCTTGCTGTATTAAACGATCCAGTCTCACGTAATCATCTATCGATTTTTATGAAGAGTTTCGAACTTGGGCAACGTCTCCTTGGAAATTGCTCACGGTACATGCGCTGTGCTAGACATGCATTTCCATGAGCTTGCCCGTACATCAGATGCATGTCCGCATATTCTTCGTTAGAGTATTCCGGCATAATTATTATACATCAACTTACTACAATCCCACTTACAACAGCCTCCCTTTAACATAACGCCCACTGATGACTGCTGTTTTATTACACTTTTCTTCCTATACACATAGAAAATTTGCATAAAAAGTACTTCTTCATCATCCTGAAAGTTCATGGAGGAAACGCAGCAGTCACGGAGTTTGCTTTAAGACAAGGCGAGAGCTGCACAATATGTCATTCACTTGACCAGACTGAATAATGAAAGGGTGTTGATAGAGGTTGATCAGAAATGTATAATTGAAAGATATTAAAACGGGGTGTTTACAATCGTCATGGGTGGAGTTTCGCTCTTTCCGAGCGTGCAACAGTACAGAGTTGTAACTAGGGAACTGCTTGATTTCTCCCATACAATTAAACTGATATGGTTTATTGTCAGCTTCTTCGAAAGCTTTCGGAATGGACCAAATTTTATAACATTTTCCTTGATGTAGGTAGAATTGCATTTTTGGAATTAACGATTAACTATTTTGCTAAATATTTGATTTTGTATTTTTTCACTGTTTCAGAGCTTGTAACTCGCCATTAATTCTCAATATTCTAAAACAACTTATGTCATTTCGTAGGATTTTTTCTGCTCTTTCTAAATATGTGCTTCGTTTTTATGTAGCATTATCGATAGTTTAGCAATGAGGGTTTTTTTACAAATTTCCGATTTTTCATTCTATTTGCTGTAACTTGAAAATTATTGAGATCCGGCCAGGCATTATATACTGATTTATGCTCCGTGTGATCTCCTCTATTACCCCTATTAATATTGGACCCCTTTAACGGAACACCCTGTATATATATATATATATATATATATATATATATATATTTAATTCCATTAACCTCAAAACGTTAAATAAAGTAAAACGGCTTAGATTTTTTTTTAAAATGACGGCAGGGAAAATTCATGAACTTTAGCGTGGAAATAACAGGGGCATCTACCTCATATAGTTATTTTCATCTCATACAAATTTTTTAAGTTTAGAAATCGGGCATTCCTGATTCCCCCCCATCTCAGAAAAAAAAGCAATTGAATGAGGACTGGAAGAAGGGTCTATGTTAAAAAGTTGTTTTTTTTTCCTTGGAAAAGGGACTAGTGTGCAATGATGGCCGATTACCCAGTGTTAAGAATTGCAATTTCATAATATACAAGTTTATTTACTTTAAATAAAAAAATAAATCAATATAAAAAATAATATTATTATTTTCTTTACCCACCTAACAAGTTTTTTAATGACTCGTCAATACTTAGCATGAAGACAAAAGTGGAGGGAAATTAAGATGAGAAGAATAGCATAAAGGGGCCTATGTTGCACATAGATGCTCAGGACATCAATGACATTAATAGTTTTTTCCTCATTTTTCGAATATTTAAATTTGTAATGGAAGGTTAGTCAATGCTCAGCATGAAAACAAAAGTGGAGGGCAATTAAGATGGGAAGAACGGCCTAGAGTGGCCCTTGTTGTACATAGGTGCTCAGGACATCAATGACATTAATAGTTTTTTCCTCCTTTTTCGAATTTTTAAATTTGTAATGGAAGGTTAGTCAATGCTCAGCATGAAAACAAAAGTGGAGGGTTATTAAGATGGTAAGAACGGCCTAGAGTGGCCAATGTTGCACGTAGGTGCTCATGACATCAATGTCGTTAATAGTTTTTTCCCCATTTTTCGAATTTTTAAATTTGTAATGGAAGATTAGTTAATGCTCAGCATGAAGAGAAAAGTGGAAGGTAATTAAGATGGGAAGAACGGCAAAGAAGGGGCTATATTGCACATAGGTGCTCAGGACATCGCTAATCAATGACATAAATAGTTTTTTCTTCGTTTTTCGAATTTTTAAATTCATAATGGAAGGTTAGTCAATGTAGAGAAGAGTGGAGGATAATTAAGGTGGTAAGAACGGCGAAGAAGGGCTATGTTGTACATAGGTGCTCGGGACATTGCTAATCAATGACATTAATAGTTTTTTCCTCATTTTTCGATTTTTTTAATTTGTAATGGAAGGTTAGTCAATGTTCAGCGGGAAGACAAAAGTGGAGGGTAATTAATATGGGAAGAACGGCCTAGAGTGGCCTATATTGCACATAGGTGCTCAGGACATCAATGACATTAATAGTCCCCCCCCCTCATTTTTCGAATTTTTAAATTTGTAATGTGGAAGGTTAGTCATTGCTCAGCACAAAGACAAAAGTGGAGGGTAATTAAGATGGGAAGAACAATGAAAAAAGGGCTATGTTGCACTAGGTGCTTAGGACATCGCTAATCAACGACATTAATAAATTTTTCCTCATTTTCCTCATTTTTATATTTGTAACACAGGTTCTTCTTCCAGACACCTATTCAATGATCAAAACAATACAATCTCAACCTGATTCATAGCAAAAAAGAAAAAAAAAATGTGCGGCAAACCCGACCTGAAGCAGAACTCTAGTATTTAAGTGATGAAAATGTTAATTTAAAGAAACGAAGACAGTTGTTCTTCGGGCATATACCTCCCAATCTTCATACTTTCGAAGGCGTATTCCCCTTGAAGATGCTGAAGTAACCTCATTCACCATAATTAACCTGGTAAATATTCCGAAGTCAAAATTGGCTTGGGTTGTGTTTTTTTCTTTTTATGTTTATAGATTTTCTTTTTTTTCCTCATACTAATTTTGAGACTGGCAGCAAGTCTTGCTTTAATGAAGGGACGATATTCCATTCGTCGTAAATAGCAACGCGATGAGACCGGTTTCAATTTTAATTGGCGAGATTTTGATGCGGGCTAACAGTTAATGACATTGAAAATGAAGATTGAATAATGGAAGAGGCTTGACCGTAATAGATCTCCTTTTTATTTCTTTTATTTAATTTTTCAATAAATATGCGAGGTCAGAGCAGTTTAGTCTGTATTTTTATGAACTTAAGATCGATACTGTTTTGAAAGTCCCTGAGCTAGTGTTATACAGACATACATGCAAAAATCTTCCCTGAAAAAAGCTACAAAAAGTTTAACGCTATTTCTATCTGCCTCAAATGATGCCTTTTAAAAGTTCTCAATTTAGAGTTATTTTATTTGTAATTTTTAGATTAAAACAATCACAAATCCTTTTTGATACATTGAGGACTTATTTTTATACTTATTAGCTTTAAAAATTACAAGTAAAAAAAAAAAATTATATATATATATATATATATATATATATATAGTTTTATAATTTAACACTATTATATTTTATATAATATATAATATATAATTTAATAATTATTTATAATTTATAATTTAATAAATGTATGTAAATTTCTGGCACAATGAAATCGGCTGAATTCGAACGCTGACCTCCTGTTTGAAACTTGAGACAGTACCTCTGCGTTACTAATGCTTGATTACATCGACGCAATATTTATCAGTTATTCTCTGTCACATTTCCTTGTTAATTTTCCTTGTAGTATCGATTGCAAAATGGTTTAAAAATGGATTAAATAGTTAATCCATCGGTCCATTTGATACATTACGTCTCTTTTACACATGGAGAACACTAATGAATTCGTTTTACAATCTATCTATTTTAGCACATTTTTAAAACTTACAAAGTCACCAATGTTATCATATGTTTTTGAAAATTTGATTCTGCTTTGACGTACGAGATCCTTAAAAAAGACTCTTACGACCAGAAGAAGATTGCAAAGAAATAAATAATGAAAATAAAAGAGAGAAAGAACGTTTTTTTTTTTTTTTTTTTTTTTTTTTTATCTCGGCCCGGGGGTGCCGGATAATTCTTCGCGAACAAAAACACCTCAATTAAGATGTTAAGGTCGCATTAAGCCATCAGATATAGTTCAGAACAATCTGGAAAGACGCCAACCACCCCTCTACATCAAAACACTTCAATTCTGTCTAATTATGATTACAAATGGGTTCAGATTAAAAACGACAGTGTCAGAGTAGGAAGGACGGTGGTGGAGGGGGGAGGGGAGGTCGAAAAGAATATTCTGTAGCCAACGTCACATGATATTGTTTAGCTGAATATAAATATATACTCTTATATTCTTTTCTGGTTTCATTTCTGTAGTATAAATTTTGTCCTCCACGCCTAGAGATATATATTTTTAAATATTATGTTTTGTAAACTATATATTATGGATAAATCTAGGTACCATACAGTTTAGTCCTGGTCATGTTCAATAAAGATCATGGTAAAATGGAACACCTGTTCTAGTAAGGATACTAAGGCAAATCACTCTACTAGCAAAGCCAGTCGATGTGACGTCATTGTGACATTTGTGACATAAGAAATGTTTACAACCAAAGCTCAACTAATGCGGTCGCCAGCTAAGCGTTGGCGACCAACATATTTTAAGTGGTTACCGAAAGCATCAAAATTGAATGGTCTAATTGCCGAAACGTCAGTTGAGGCTTACTGTGGAGACCCGAAAAGTTTTTGGTTTCTGTCTGTCTGTCTGTCTGTCTGTTCCGCGATAACTGCCGCAAAAATGATCCGATTAGTTTGATTTTTGGTAGGTATGTTGGTGAGATACATGGAATTAACTGTATAGTTTTTAGTTACGTTTGGTTCATTCGTTCGGAAAATATAAAACATTTCATTTTAGGTCATAATGCTTTCCTATGGGAATTCAGACGATTTTGAAAATTTTCATCCATTGAAATAAAATGGCGCATTTGATTAATGTATTTAATGTGTAAGTTATGAAGGCTAAAATTTATCAAGTCAGGTCTTAAATTATTCAAATTAATTTGAAAATTTGTTAGTACATTCGTCAGATTTTTTAAATTAGTTGTACAATGTTTGGTGCAATTTTATACATCTGCTCTAATAATATAATACATTTTATTCTATAATTTTTTGCAAATTTTAAAATGTATTTATTTTTATTTTCCTCTTTAATTTAATCCTAACTTAGCAACTACATTTTAAAGAATATCAAAATAATAAAATTCAAATAACTCAAGCTATTTTGCTACAATATTTTATTCGCAAAATAAAATAGTTTTGAGTGATTTTAATATTTTATTGAAATAAATTAGAATTTATTTTGAAACAAGTTACCTTTTAACTACTATAGAATGATAACCGAAACATTTCTACATGAGATATTCATTTTCTGGAAGAGATATGAATTTTTCGTGGTTCAAAATTAGTATTACTTTTAAAATAGGATATAATATCTCGAACAACGAGATGTTAATCTAAAGAAGTTAGCTTAGTAAAACGCATCCATACAGCCTGAAATAGCACTATTACTGGAAACTGAGATCATACAAAGTTATCACAAAAAATACTTTATAGCGCCAAACCACGGTTGCTATTTAGTGAATTGGCAGTGGGCACGATTATGAATGATTACCCAATAAGTTTAAAAGTTTCTAAATAAGCCTATTTTGGGGAGATTTTAGTATGCTATTGCCATCGAGTTAGATCAGGATGTACTTAGGTAAAAGAAATATTATAGAATGACCATCAAAACTGTTTTCCGAAACAAAAGTTGCAATAGCACTAGATTTCTGAAATAGATATAAGTGAAAAGATTCAGTTTACATTTCCATAAGTTGCTTTTGTACACGAGATATTATTCAACCTATTTATCAGATGCGAGTGTTTCGTGGTTGGCAAGTAAGTAAATATTGCTATTTAGGCATTAGGATAACATGAAATTATTTTCGAAAATTTTGCTTATTCTAATAAAACCACTGTGTAGAACGAAATCCAAGATATACTAGAATCATTCACACAATCAATAGTAAATCACGAATATAAATTTGTTAAGATTAGGGGGGGGGGGGTTCAGGGGGGCTCTGCCCCCCTGAAGAAATGTATTTTTTAAATCTAAAACGTAGAATAAGAAGTTCATAAGAATGTCAGAATATTATTGCATAAACCGTGTTTAATTAAACGTTTCTAATTTCTTAAACCTTCAAATTATTTTAAAAGCGTATAAATATGTATATAGTAATTTAAAACAAGTGGGTAAGTGTGATCGAAGATCGCACAAAGGGTTTCGTTTAATTATTCCTTTCAAAACACTTTATCCTTTCTTTAATAAATCTAAATAAATTTCATTAAAAAAAAAAAGTCATTTTTTTTTAAAGTAAAAAGTTACCGGGCTATTTTTCTCGTTTTTTTAAGTATCTGAACCGTCCCTATATAGCGGGCGAGGCCCGCTATTATACTCTGTCATGATAATATCTGTCATATGGACTAAAGGTGATATTAAGAAAAAATAATCAATTTCAAAAGGAAACATGCTGTACACTTTCAAAATGTTAAAATATGCGAATATTTCCATAATCGGGTTTTTATCATGATTCAATACGTTCCTTAAACTCATATATTCCCATGTATTTACTATTCTCTATTACTCATATTGATACTCGCTTTGTATTATTCTCAAACATTTGAAAAACCCGTTAAACTTCCAATAGAATGTCAGATTAAGTTTCTGTTTAATTCTCTAATGACATGATATTAATATGTTTTCTGTACATACACATACTCATACTCCTTGTATTATTGAGATATCTTTGAAAATTTCCGTTTTATTACCAATATGACGTCATATTAATATTTTTTTTCAATTGGTGAAATTTTGTATTTCATTTTCATTTTTCACGTGGAAATCTTTCAATAGAAAATTAATTATTGTACAAAGAATTTTATTGTAAATTTTTAATGGTTGGCAACTGCTATAACAAAAAATGTTTAAATTTAATAGGAAAAGGCTGTTAAATTTCGTTTTTTTATCTCTATATATTAAAATAATACGATTTTTTCAAATTTTAATATTTTCAGCTTCCTAGTATGTATTTAGCTATAAGTACACAAATTTTCCTGCCTGCAAGTTATATAGTTTCTGAGAACGGCTCTGTGACGGACAGACAACGGAGCGGGAGTAATAGGGTTTCGTGAGATGAACGAAACCGTAAAAATTAATTTGCGGGTTGTAAGATGTTAAATATTATGAAAAGTGAGATAAAAAAAAAAACATTGACTTTCATAGCTGACGTTGAGGCTTTACTAGTTATAATTTACGTGAACGATTTATTTAATGACTATAAACCAGAGAAATGTATAGATAAGTGCTACTTTGGATTTAAAAAAAAATACATACATAAGGTCATATGCCAGTAGTTTAAGAGGCAAAAGTAAAAATAATTGAGGATTTGAAGAATCATGACAAACAAAAAAAAAAATTGTGTTTATATAACTCTTATATAAGGTAAAAGGCCTTAACGTCGATAGTTTAAGGATATTGATCAGTGGTTTGTCTAAGTAATTTCTTCCAAAGTATTTTTTTTTTATACAAAATGTAATGATTTTAGTAATAGACAATTATTTTTCTAATGACGTTGCATACTTTATGCAGTTAAACTTTATAATATACCTTATATTTAAGAAGTATTTTTTTAATAATTATAATTTTTATGCTTCGTCGAAAAACTAAATTTATATTAACTTTCTAAATTAATTTATTAATTCAGTTTAAGAGAGTTAATTTTGAGAGTTAATTTGTTAAGTTTAAGAAAGTTATTTATTAATTGAGTTTAAGCAATTCAAGATATATTATTACTATGCTCATGATTATACTTTTTCAATCAATTCATAAAATATTTTAAGTGGTTTTTGAAAAATTCCTGATTAATTAAAAATGTGGACAAAAACTAGCAACGTTGGGCAGGAGGTAAATATAGTTTACTGGCGAGCAGAAATTTTTGCTGGCTACCAGATTTGTTCAAATTTGTTTAGATCTGGTTACAAGTGTCGCAGTCACAACGGTGACCAAAATTTGGTACCTTTAACCTGTCACATTATGACATAACTTTCAGATGATCTTGACTCTACTGTTATTACTCTCTATAATCAATTTTTAGATTGTTATGTATTACCCTAATAGCTCCATGACCGAATGTGACCAAAATGTGAAAATATTGTAACCCAAATGAAACTCTTACTATCCACATTGTCATCACTTTCATGCAAAATGGAAAATGAGTCATTGTGAGGTCACTGTGAAGTCGATATCTTCCATTTTGTGACGAGGTAGCAAATGACTCAAAAATTGGTCACAGTGACATAACCACATCCATTCTCACTGTAGAATTACGAAGTGAATCTCACATGAAAGTCGTAAGAATATGAAAAAAAAATAATGCCGCATTTTCGTCACTGTTGTGACTGTGACAATTTGTGACGATGGTGACGTTACATAGACTGAACGAGGCTAATGAAAAATATAGGCTGTTTCACTACATTTCACGTTCGTCTCCCTTCGGACCACTAGAGTTACGTGATGCTCTTTTCGTGGACCTGCATTCGTGCTTTTCCTGCACCCGCGTCACGAAAAGTGCATCACGTGACTCAGGCGGTCCGGTCCGTAAAACGAACCGACGAACGCGCACCGCAGTGCGGCAGATTATATTTTTCGTTAATTTTGGCGGATCGCCTGTGCTATTAATTCATTATGTTCATATTGTTTTAATTATTTGATTTCTTGAAAAGGAATGTTTTTCTTAATTCAAATTTCGGATAATTCGAGTACTGTTATATACGTCCCTTTGGGATTAGAATGTGAAGGAATCAGCTGTAAATACTTCGAAAATGAGAAAAATGATAAATACGAAACTCCAAAATCAATCAACACTTTGCGGTGAAAGAAATATAAGCAGAACATCTAAAAATATCTCAGAAGAAAAAAAGAAAACCAATATTATAATCTAATCCATCAATTTGACAATTGAATCACAAAAGAAGATCATGAATTGCTAATTTAATCGTATTTCTACCACTCTGTCAGCTATTTTTCAAGAATAAGTGCTTCCTCATTCGAGAAAAAACGATTGAAATAAATCTCACGCCTGTTAAATTTGTCCTGTGAGACCTGCACTTGTTCTCTGAAAAATATTATTTAAAAGAAAATGACTCTTGAAAGAATGGGGCAAAATTCACGAAAGAGAAAGTATAGTGCCATAAAGAGAAGTCGATAAGGTGATGAAATGTATTCAATTTAGATCAATTTAAAGATAAGCAGAACTAAAGGTAAAAGTTAATAAATCTGGTTAGTCTCCAACGGCTGATAGAGAATATCTTATATTACTTTTTGAAGGTTAATAGTCGTCGTTTTTTAAACATGTTTAAAAATAAGTGTCACAAATAGGATTCTCCCCAAATATTTTTCGAAAAAGATACTTTTTAAAGAAAATAGTTTTTGAAGGAATGGGGTAAAATTCATGAAAGAGAAGTCGATAAAGGGATGAACTGTATTAAATTTAGAACCACTTAAAGAGACGGAGAACTAAAGGTAAAAATTAATAAATCTGGTTAGTCTCTAACGGCTAATAGAGAAAATCTTATATTACACAACTACTTTTTGAAGGTTTATAGCCATCGTTTTTTAAACAAATATGTCACAATTAAAAATATGTGTCACAATTAGAATTATCCCCAAATCTTTTTCGAAAAATATATTTTTAAAAGAAAATATTTTGAAGGAATGGGGGTAAAATTTATGAAAGAGAAGTTGATAAAGTGATGAACTGTATTCAGTTGAGAACAACTTAAAGAGGCGAAGAACTAAAGGTAAAAGTTAATAAATGTGGTTAATCTATAACGGCTAATAGAGAAAACATATAAGCATATATTAAGTACTACTTTTTGAAGGTTAATAGCCATCGTTTTTAAACATTTTAAAATAATTAGAATGCTCCCCATATATTCTTCGAAAAATATTGTTTAAAAGAATATAGTTCTTGAAGGAATGGGGTAAAATTATTGAAAGAGAAGTAAAGATATCACAAAGATAAGCAAAATATTATAAAGAGAAGTCGACAAAGTGATGAACTGTATTCAATTTAGAACCACATAAAGTGACACAGAACTAAAGGTAAAAATTAATAAATCTGGTGAGTCTGTAACGGTTGATAGAAAAAAACTTATATAAGGTACTACTTTTTGAAGGTTATAATACCCATCGTTTTTAAAACATATTTAAAAATGTGTGTCACAATTAGAATTCTCCCCAAATATTTTCCAAAAAATATTGTTTATAAAAAAAAAAAATAGTTCTTGAAGGAATAAGGTAAAATTCACGAAAAAGAAGAAAATATCATAAAAAGAAGTCGACAAAGTGATGAACTATATTTAATTTAGAATCACTTAAAAAGATGTTAGAACTAAAGGTAAAAGTTAATAAATCTGGTTAGTCTGTAACGGTCGATAGAGAAAAACTTATATTTGGTACTACTTTTTGAAGGTTAATATCTATCGTTTTCTTAAATGTATTTAATGATATATCTTCCTCAAATATTCTTAAAAATATATTGTTTAAAAGAAAGTAGTTCTTGAAAGAATAGGGCAAAATTCATGAAAGAGAAAGCAAAGTGCCATAAAGTGAAGTCGATAAAGTGATGAACTGTATTCAATTTAGAACCACTTAAAGAGACGCAGAACTAAAGGTAAAAGTTAATAAATCTGGTTAGTCTCTAACGGCTGATAGAGAAAATCTTATATTACATACTACTTTTTGAAGGTTAATGGCCATCATTTTTTAAACATGTTTAAAAATATGTGTCACAATTAGAATTCTTCCCAAATATTTTTCGAAAAATATATTTTTTAAAGAAAATAGTTTTTGAAGGAATGGGGTAAAATTCATGAAAAAGAAGTCGATAAAGTGATGAACTGTATTAAATTTAGAACCACTTAAAGAGACGCAGAACTAAAGGTAAAAATTAATAAATCTGGTTAGTCTCGAACGGCTGATAGAGAAAAACATATAAACATATATTACGTACTACTTTTTGAAGGTTAATAGCCATCGTTTTTAAACATTTTAAAATAATTAGAATTACCCCCATATATTCTCCGAAAAATATTGTTTAAAAGAATATAGTTCTTGAAGGAATGAGGTAAAATTCACAAAAGAGAAGTAAAAATATAATAAAGAGAAGTCAAATATCATAAAGAGAAGTAAAATATCATAAAGAGAAGTCGACAAAGTGATGAACCGTATTAAATTTAGAACCACTTAAAGAGACGCAGAACTAAATGTAAAAGTTAATAAATCTGGTTAGTTTCTAACGGCTGATAGAGAAAATTTTATATTACATACTACTTATTGAAGGTTAATGGCCATCATTTTTTAAACATGTTTAAAAATATGTGTCACAATTAGAATTCTCCCCAAATATTTTTCGAAAAATATACATTTTAAGGAATATAGTTTTTGAAAGAATGGGGTAAAATTCATGAAAGAGAAGTCGATAAAGTGATGAACTGTATTCAATTTAGAATCACTTAAAGAGGCGAAGAACTAAAGGTAAAAGTTAATAAATCTGGTTAGTCTGTAAAGCTAATATAGAAAAACATAAACATATATTACGTACTACATTTTGAAGGTTAATAGCGATCGTTTTTAAACATTATAAAATCTGTGTCACAATTAGAATTCTCTCCATAGTCTCCGAAAAATATTGTTTAAAAGAAAATGGTTCTTGAAAGAATGAGGTAAAGTTCATGAAGGAGAAGTAAAAATATCATAAAGGGAAGTAAAATGTTAAGAGAAGTAAAATATAAAGAGAAGCAAAATATCATAAAGTGAAATCGACAAAGTGATGATCGATATTGAATTTAGAGCCACTTAAAGAAATTTAGAACTAAAGGTAAAAGTTAATAAATCTTTATTTAAAAACAGGACAATTGCACCATAATTTCTATAATTCGAATACAACATTTGCTAAATGGTACATACATTAAAATCGTGAATTTACAATCACAATTAAACATCAACGTTTCATTTCGCTTCTGCGAACGTCATCAGGATGTTACAAACAAGTCGAAAATGTCAAAATGAGCATACACGTCAGAGTTCTGGAGAAAACATGATCGGAGAGTGCGCAAACGTCATCAAGTTCCCATGGTAACCAAGTGGATCATACCACCGAAGTGAAAAGAGGGGTTGGAAGACAAAATGAGCAGATTGTATTAATGGATTATAACATATTATGCCAGATTTTATGAATGTTATAGGATAAATTATCGTTACATGTATACTGCCCAAGCTTAATAATCGTAAGAGACTCTAAAATTTTATTAACATAAGAATTCTTGCATGGGATTATGATGCTACAAATTAAAGTTCATGACGTCAAAAAATAGAAAAGGGAGATAAGTGAAGAAATCAAGATTTCGCAGAAATGTCTGTTTCACGGTCTCAGTTGCGAAATTCAATTGCTTTTGTTTTGAGAAAGGGTGATTTGAAAATGTTACAACAACGTGATTTACCGGAATCCATGGCTTGGCGTATTAGAGATAGACTTGAATCCGGGCAAACATAACGAAGTGTAGCGGACGCTGTTGGAGTTGCAAGAAATGTCCTTGCAAGGCTGTGGAATCGATTCCAAGAAACAGGAAATGTTAGATGTCGACCAGGGCAAGGTCGATCACGTGCACCACAGTAACTGATGACCAATATATCCTGTTAACAGCTCGTCGAGTTTCTTATGTTAATAAAATTTTAGAGTCCCTTACGATTATTAAGCTTGGGCAGTATACATGTAACGATAATTTATCCTATAACATTCATAAAATCTGGCATAATATGTTATAATCCATTAATACAATCTGCTCATTTTGTCTTCCAACCTCTCTTTTCACTTCGGTGGTATGATCCACTTGGTTACCATGGGAACTTGATGACGTTTGCGCACTCTCCGATCATGTTTTCTCCAGAACTCTGACGTGTATGCTCATTTTGACGTTTTCGACTTGTTTGTAACATCCTGATGACGTTCGCAGAAGCGAAATGAAACGTTGATGTTTAATTGTGATTGTAAATTCACGATTTTAATGTATGTACCATTTAGAAAATGTTGTATTTGAGTTAATAAATCTGGTCAGTCTCTAATGGCTGACAGAGAAAACTTATATAGGTACTACTTTTTGAAGTTTAATAAGCCATTGTTGTGTAAACATATTTTAAAATATATGTCGCAATTAGAATTATCTCCAAATATTCTCCAAAAATATTGCTTAAAAGAAAATAGTTCTTGAAGGAATGAGTAAAATTCATGAAAGGGTAGTAAAATATCATAAAGAGAAGCCGATAAAGTGATGAACCATATTCAATTTAGAACCACTTAAAGACAAATATAGAACTTAAAGTAAAAGTTAAAATGTGGTTAGTCTATGACTGATAGAGGAAAATTTATATTAGTTCCAAGATTTTGAAGGTTAATAGCCATCGTTTTTTTAAATCATAATTGAAAAGTGTAACAATTAGAATCCTTCACAAATGTTCTCCGAAAAATATTTTTTAAAAGAAAATGGTTCTTGAAGGAATGATATTAAGTTCATGAAGGAGAAGTAAAGTACCATGAAGTAAAGTATCATAAAGAGAAATCATTAAAGTGATGTATTCAATTTAGAACCACTTAAAGGTAAAGTTAATAAATTTAATTAGTCTCTAACAGCCGATAAAAGAAAATTTATTAAAAATAACTTTTTTTAAATATTGATCGCTTTTTAAAAAATATATACACTGCTCAAAACAATTAGGAGAGCACATGGTTTTAACGAAATTACACAAATACTTACACCAATAAGTAACTTAAATTAAAACATCCATAATTTAAAGCATAGCAGAAAACAGAAAAATAAAACTCCATTTACAAATTAAAGTTCATGACGTCAAAAAATAGAAAAGGGAGATAAGTGAAGAAATCAGGATTTCGCAGAAATGTCTGTTTCACGGTCTCAGTTGCGAAATTCAGTTGCTTTTGTTTTGAGAAAGGGTGATTTGAAAATGTTACAACAACGTGATTTACCTGAATCCATGGCTTGGCGTATTAGAGATAGACTTGAATCCGGGCAAACATAACGAAGTGTAGCGGACGCTGTTGGAGTTGCAAGAAATGTCCTTGCAAGGCTGTGGAATCGATTCCAAGAAACAGGAAATGTTAGATGTCGACCAGGGCAAGGTCGATCACGTGCACCACAGCAACTGATGACCAATATATCCTGTTAACAGCTCGTCGAGATAGAAAAGGAGATGATACTCAGTTGCAAAAATGGTAGCTCTTGGCAACACGACAAAGGGTGTACAGCAAAACAGTGCGAAATATGCTTCATCAGGGTGGTCTCTATGCACGTAGGCCAATGATATGTATTCCGTTGATCACAAGCCACTGTGCGGCCCGAAGAAGTTGGGCTGCTGAACATCAAGATTGAAGGCAACGGATTGGAGACAAATGCTGCTTCCCTATTCAGTCTGGAGTGTGACACTCAACGTGTTTTTGTATGGAGGGAAAGGGGCACTCGAAATAACCCCATATTTGTTCGTGAAAGATCACATTACAGACAAGGTGGGTTGATGGTATGAGGTGGAATCAGCATAGGTAGACGTACGGACCTGCGTATCATTTGGAATGACACTTTGACGGCCCAAAGGGATACAGACGAGATACTGTTATACCTTACGCTTCATCCATGGTGATTCTTTTATTTTCATGCATGATAATGCCTGACCGGATACAGCTCGTCTGTTGGAGAACACGGTTGAAACTGAAACAATACAGCGTATGGAATTGCCAGCATGCTTTCCTGACCTGAATCAGATCGAGCATGTTTGGGACACACTCGGACGACGCATTGCAGCAAGACGAAGGCTTTCTTTTATTGTCTGGGACAAGGAGATTGCAATTCTTGAAGAGTGGAACAGTATTCCTCAAATTTTTATCGAAAACCTCATCACATCCATGGAAAACAGGTGTGCAGCAGTCTTAGCTGTTAGAGGGGACCACACGCCGTATTAAACAACTTGCATCATTACTAAACAATACTTTTTTTTGTAATTTACATGTAACCAAATTGTTGCCCTAAACCATCTTTTCATCTTCTTTCCATCCTTTCAAAGAATTAAAGCTCCCTTACAATTTTTTTTTGCGTCTTATTTTCCTTATTGCGCATTGATACACGTGTACTCTAAATTTTATACCCATGCATGGCTGTCTCGCACGGTTCTCTTCTTTTACTTGCTTGCTCCCCTAATTTTTTTGAGCAGTTATATAGGAAAATATGTGTCACAATTGAACATGGATATATCAAATATCACAAGAGGATACAAGAAAAAAAAACAAGAGAAAAGTATTAGGGATTTCACAAAATAAAAAAGTCCTTCCGGCCTGTACCGGGAGGAAAAGGTAGCTTTCCTATATCTTCGTTTAAAAATTTTAGCTAATGTTACACGAAAACAGCAAGTTAAAATGCAAAGAAAACGTTTACAAAAGATTCGTTAATACTGAATTTGAATAAGAAATTCGCCAAATTATTGAGCAATAGCCAATTTGGCTTCATTTATGAAGACTTATTTTGGTCGCCAAATTTGGCGATATTTCGCCAAATGTCGCCAAATTTGGCGAGAATTTGGCGCTAACGGATATGAATATATAGTTTTATGCGTATGATTGGAAAAATTATTACAACAATGAAAATTTTTGTAATGTGTTGTCTTGTTTCAAAATGTCAGCCACCCTAGAAATTCAAACTGCTCTATCTCAGCCATTTTTTAAGATAGAGGCAAACCAAAAAATGCTCTGGAATCCTCGTATCAAGGCCTAACACTTAATTAAAAAATAAATTTGAATTTTTAACTTTTTTGTATATTTATTTTAGTTTTAAATTTTTAAATGGCCGCCATCTTGAAACAAAATGGCGGTCCAAGCTGGCCAACGAACTCGGTCGAGACATTGGTGAGTTTAATACACACAATTAGTTTCATCAAAATTGATTTATAAATACGAGCATTATCGTATGACATAGGTCAGATATATATATATAAATCAACATTTGAACGGAGGGTGGTTTTGGGGTCTGGGGGTCATGATCGGTGAAAATATATCGAAATTTTCCGGAACTGCTTTCCTCCGAACGGCTGCAATAGGTAGCTTTATACTTTTTTGTATTGAAAGCTACACTGTAAAAAATGACCAATGTTTCTTATTTTATGAAAATACGCTATAACCACGAACGAAAATATAATATAATCTTCTGAGTTATCCAAAATTTCAAATAGCATGTTACATTATCTTTTGAATCCCCAGAAACGAATACATTTTCAAAATTTAAAGAATATTTTATAAAAACAAATTATTTTTAGCTGCCCGAATTTTTCAGAAATGTTTCCGAAGGGTTTTTATAGTGTATTAATTAGTGTCCTCTGGCTGGAATACCTGTTTTTCGAATGCTATCCATTCTCAAGTACGCGTTTTCAGCCGCACAAGTTAATTTATACATGAAAGAGTAAAGAAATAATCTTAAATTTAATGTTATTTTTAACGCTGTTAATTTTGCATGTTTGTCTGTTAAACATTTTTTTGAGCATGAAAATGATTACTTCCGAATTGATAGCATTCGAAAAACAGGTATTCCAGGCTGAGGACACTAATTAATACACTATAAAAACCCTTCGGAAACGTTTCTGAAAAGTTCGGGCAGCTAAAAATAATTTGTTTTTATAAATTATTCTTTAAATTTTGAAAATGCATTCGTTTCTGGGGATTCAAAAGACAATGTAACATGCTATTTGAAATTTCGGATAACTCAGAAGATTATATTATATTTTCGTTCGTGGTTATAGCATATTTTCATAAAATAAGAAACATTGTTCATTTTTTACAGTGTACCTAATAGAGATAGTTTTGATGAATTACATTGTACTCATAAAGATATAATAAATGCTAAATTTTTCAAGACATCGATGAGTAAATATATCGGGGTTCGCATGTATATATTTCTTTAAGAAATGCAGTCGTTTGATGATAATACAATAACTGTAGATAAAAAATATGTAGAATTAGATCTTTTTTCTTCAGTTGATAAATAAAGACACCACAATTGCTATAGTTTCGAGAGAAATGAATTATCAGCTCTCTTTATCAGATAATTTAGTAACAGATACTAGTTAACCCAAAACAAGGTTAAAGCATATGCCACCAATAAATTATAATATTGTGTTTTTATATTTACCATCAGGAAAAAAACATACTTATATAGATTATATCTTTTACTTAAAAATAGCAATGCATTGTAATTAGTATTTATGAATAACATTTAACTAATTATTGTTCAAATAAAATAATTAATATTATGTAAATGAAATTTCTTGAAATAACCCTTATAATGTTCTAAATATAACTTGAAATAATATTTTATAGGAATCACAACACAACAAAATATAGATTGATAATACATTTTTCAATGCCATTTAATATAAGAGCAGCATTACGAATTCTTAAGCTATCGTTTCGATAACGTTCCAGAAATGAATTCTTGCGATTACAATTCATACGTGAAGGACGAAATATAATCAATTACCACTCAAATAAAATAGTTTAATTCCACGCAGATCCAGTTCAACTAAGAAACGATAAATTAACGATGCAAATGAGTTTTTTGGTACTGAACTTCAAAAATAAATAGCAGTATTATTATCTTACAACTCAATTTATGCATAAATAAGTATTAACTATTAATCAAATAGTCATTTTCATTTAGCAGAAACTTTCATTGACTAGAACCATTATTTCATGATAACAATGGCCTCTTGAAAGAATGAGGGTATAACAGTTCATGAAATAAAAGTAAAAATAACATAAAGAAAAGTCTATAAATTAATGTGCTATATTTAATTTAGAATTTATAAAAAGACGTATACTGTAAAAAATGACAAATATTTCTGAATCTAAAACGATATACCATCACGAGCGAAAATCTATAGCTATAATAAAACTAGTCGTTGAGGACCACCGTAATACTTACCCATCATGGATATGCATAATATAAAATATGAAAATAAAACATGTGTGAACTATTTATAAAATGCATTGCAATTCGAATAAAATCCTGGACTGATGACGTCCTAAACTTTAAATGCTCTATTACTGAACTGCGTAAAAGGAACATCCTTATAACTCCAAAAATGACAATTCTATTAACTAACAGTTTACTGCGTCGGATTAAGCGCCTCTTTACTAATTAAAATATATCTTTGAATTGCAATTTGAATGAAATACAGAGTCATGAAAAATCGAAGAGTGTGGAAAATGGGATTACAAATATCTCGGCAACTCATTATACGATCGACTTCTTTCTTTTAAAAAAATTGTTTTTTTATTGTCTTTTATATTCACTCCTTAATTAAAAAAAAAAAAAAAATTCGAAAATTTGTATAGACCTTTTATCAAGAACGAATATTTCAGGAGTCCGAAAAAACAGTTCCGGATAATCGAGGTTACTGAAATTCAATAAGCTTCTTCCCATTATTACATACTAAGTACACACCAAATTTCAAGTCTCTATCTCAATTTGTTCGGGAGATAGAGCGTTTACAGACACACACACAGACAGACGGACGGCAAATTTTTTTTTTTTTAAATATGTTTTTCGGAATCTCCAGTGTCTGAAACGTGTAAATCCGCCATTTTTTTTTTCGATTTTCAAAACGATTACAAGACTTACCCTATACTACGTATGATGGATAAATAAAAGAAGGAAGGTTGTATGTTTGTCGGCTGTGATGTTCTGCAGAATGATACGAATTGTGATAAAGCAATATCATATATTGATAACACTTTCTGAAATATTACTGTCTCGATTACAATTTTTGCATGAAAGACTACAATTTAATTATTTATTTCTCAAATAAAATAGTTAATTTCACGTAAATCCAATTCAATTACAAGTTACAGATCAGTTAACGATGCAAATGAGTTTTTGGCATTGAAGTATACAAATAAAATGTAATTCTATCTTACGAAGCAATCGATGCATAAATAAGTATATTTGCTATTAATGAAACAGTAATATTCATTAAGCGACAAACTTCCACTGAATTGCAATTTTGTTAAGCCATAACTCTTAAAAGAATGGGGTAAAATTCATAAAAGAAAAGTGAAAGTACCATAAGGAAAAGTCGATTAGAATAAATGACTCTATATATCCAATTTAGAAATACTTAGAGAGGCATAAGGACTAATAAATTTGGCTACTTTCTAACAGCTAATAGAAGAAAATTATTATGTATCATTTTTTAACACTTTCCAACCTAGTTGAAAAGTGTGTATGAATTCGGTTTGTCTGTCTGTCTACCTGCCCGTGCTCTAACTCGCGTAAATACATTTGTATTGTCATGCAATTGATATATGTTATTGAGGATACTATAGCATGTTCGGTATACAAAATAAAGTGTGTAGTACTTACAGTTATTTTACATGGGCACTCAAAAGAATTACATTACATTACGGTCTATGGGGGAAAATCATTTGCGATTTATTTTAATGATGTTACACAATTTCAGACATATTGAAATTGATATATATCACTGAAGTCCTCTACAAGAGGCTAACTATAGAATAGGGTGCGCATAGCATTTATATATAGTTACTTTTCAGGAACGCTCAAAAGAATTCAGTTACATTACGGTCTATGGAGAAAAATCTTTTGCGGTTTATTTTAATGATGTTTAACTGTTTCAAAGATATTGAAATTGATATATATCACTAAGGTGCATTAAAAGAGTATTACTATAGAATATTGTGTGTATAGCATTCAATCGCTCATTTACAAGGACACGCAAAAGAATTCAGTACAGTCTTTTAACAATAATTGCAGGAGGTGCTGTTTCAGTTGCTGAACGCGTTTTTAAATTTAACTCATTTCTTGGCTATTACTTTGTGTGTATAAATTTTATTGATCCTATACAGGGCAGCACAAAAGTTCTCGAATACATTTACGTTTATTGACGGAAACTCCAGAAGGGGGACTTTAAACTGTGCTACGTGTTTCCTAACTGAACTAAAATTTAGCATTCTATATATTAGTATTATATACAAATCTATAGATCATATACAGGGCTGCACAAAAGAATTCGGATATTTTTCCGAATATTGTCGGTAATTCCTGAAATTGGGTTTTAAAATATGTTATGTGTTGTACCCAATTGTTTCCAAATTGGGGCTAGTTGAGCTTAAGCCGAAAGGTAGGCCTCCCCGCCCGGTTTGACTTTGACTTTGTTTCCAAATTCTATATTTACAAAAATTTTTATATTGTTATCATCTTTCCCCTTATTAAACGGTAAAGATTTGTAAAATTATTTTGGAAGTGTTCGAAAGTGTTACATAGTCTATGATTGACGCATGATTTTCCGTTCTTGTTAACACTTTCCAACCTATTTGAAAAGTGTTTATGACTTCGGTTTGTTTGTCCGTCCGTCCATGCTCTAACTCCCGTAAATATAACTCGGATTGCCCAGAAATGTTATCGACGTTTACTATAGCATGATCTCATATTCAAAATGAACTGTGTAGCATTTATAGTTTATTTGCAGGGATTGTATAGTTTATTTACAGTAGTATTCTGTTACATTACAGTCAATGGGAAAAATAGTTTCAAGTGCATTTTGATGATGTTACGCCATTTGAAACAGGAAGAAATTGATATACAATTATGAAGCGCACTGAAACATGCTTTTTGTAAAATATGGATTGCAAAGCATTTATTATTTAATAGCAGGGTCACACAACAGAATTCTGTTACACAATGTTTTACGGGAAAAAATCGTTTACAGTGTAATTTAATGATGTTTCACTATTTCAAACATAATGAAATTTATATGCATTACTGAGGTGCGCTATAAATTGCTCACTGAAAAGTATGGTGTATATTGATTTTATCGTTCATTTACAGGGACACACAAAAGAGCAGTCTTAGCAGTCTTAGTGCGATAATTAGTGCGTCTATGTCTGATAAGTACGTTTTCAACTTTGATTAGCGTTTTTAAGTTTAACTATATTTTTGCATACTACGTTGTGGGATAAATTCTGTTGGTCATGTACACAAAGGAATTCGTAAAATTACTGACTTTGGTACTGAATTGCTTAAAGGTATTTTTAATTGCGTTACGCATTTTCCTGCTGATAAGTTTGATAAGGCTAATAGAAGTTTGTGGAATATAAATAAATCCATATACAGGACTACGCAAAGAACAAAATACATTGTCGTTTATGATTGGGAATTGCTGTAAGTGAGTTTTAAGTTGCCTGATTCATATTTTTTACTTGAATTAAATTTTACCTTAATATGTTATGTGTTCAAAAGTCTTTAGACTTACAGGGCTGTACAAAAGATTTCGAATGCATTTTCATCGATTTGCGAAAATTGCTAAATGTCAATTTTCTAACTGAACAAAATTTTATCATGCTATGTAGTATATATCCAAATCTGTAGATCATATACAGGGCTGCACAATATAATTGAACTACTGTTTTTTACTATGGAAGGTAATTGCTAAAACTGAATTTTTAAATGCGTTATATGTTTCCTAAACTTATTGCTATATATCTTCTTTCACCTTATTTAACGGTGAAGTTTCGAAATAGTTTTCTGGATGTGTTGGAAAAAGTTTCATAATCTATGCTTGACGCATGATTTTTCGTTCTTGATAAAGGTTAATCAGCATTCCTTTTTAAATATAATTTGAAATATGTGTTACAATTATAGTCGAATCTCAATATCTTGAATTGCACGAGAAAAAAAAGAGTTTTTGATGCACAAAGATTTTGAAGAAATACATTGATTTAACGATGAAAATTCAAGGAATATCTATTTTTCTAAGATTATTGAGGTATTTGAGATGTTAGCATTCGAGATATCGAGGTTTTATTGTACTACGTTTTATTGGACTTCACAAACAATCTTAGGTTTCAAAACAGTAATTATAATTTACACGAAAAACAACATTAAATACACATCGCTCACGTAAAATTATTAATAATATAGAAATGAAATTCCTTTAAGTAATTTTATGACTATAATAATAAAACAAAACACAAATTAGTAATAATAAAAACAAAAAAAAAAAGATCAGCACGCATTTACACTGTGCCATTTCGACAACGTTCCTAAAATAAATTCTATCAGTTGCAATTCTTTACTTGAAGGACGAAATGTAATTAATTACAGCTGAAATTATGATTGTTAATAACACTCGATTCCAACTCAATTAAGCAACGAATAGTTAATAACGTAAGTGAGTTTTTGACATTGAACTGCAGAAATAAAAGGTATAATGCTCTTTATTACAGCTTCATCTATGCATATAAATAAGTATTTGCAATTAATGAAATAGCAATTTTCATTATTTAACAAATTTAGTGGCATCGAACTAGAATTAAATAATAGCAGCGTGATCTGAATAACTTTTACATGACGGGAGAAAAGTTTTTCGCATGAAATGAATTTATTATAAAAATCTTTAGCACTGATTCAATTATGTCAGTAATATATTTTTTTTTATTTAAAGGTACAGTAATTTTTGTTCACTGGCGATTTTATGGAAAAAAATTATTTCCACTAAATAACCTGTTTTTTTGCACAAAACTGAGAAAAAAAAAAAAAAAAAGTTTCTTAATCTAGAAAAATATGCCATGAACGAAAATATACAATAACTTCTCCCGAGATACACAGTTTTCAGAAAAGTGTTCTTTATCTTTAGAAACCTCCGAAACCATCAGATTTTCGAGATTTAAAGAAAAGCATTATTAAAACAAAGTTGTTTTCCTTGCTGCTACTGATTTTTGAAAACATTTCCGAGTAATTTTTAGCTCACAGACTATCAAAACCTGTGAGCTAATGTGTCCTCAAGTTCTGCGTACGTACATTTATGTATGTACGTATGTATGTACGTAACGCGATAACTCTCGATAGAAATATCCGGTTTGCTTCAAATTTATTATATAGGTTCATTGTAATAAGTCGCTTCACTGATTAGTTTTGGAGGTTCATTGGTTAAGAATAAAAGGGGGGAACGGAGGCTAATTCCCCCTTTAATTTATATAAATGGTTTTTTTATGCAGAATTATCCGATTTGCTTCAAATTTTGTATATAGGTTCATTGTGATAAGGCGCTTTCCTGATGAGTTTTTGGGGTTCATTGGTTAAGCATAAAGGGGGAAGGGTGGCTAAGCCCGCTTAATTTATTCATGCAGAATTATCCGATTTGCTTCAAATTTTGTAAGTAGGTTCATTGTGATAAGGCGCTTCCCTGATTAGTTTTGAGGGGTTCACTGGTTAAGTATAAATAGAGGGAATAGGGCTAATACCCTCCTTAATTTATTGTCGATTTCTTTATTTTTCGAGGGGAATTATTCTTTGAAATAAGAGTATCATACACATTTAGAGTGAATAGCCTGTGAGATCAATGTCATAAATTTAACTGGGCACTTTTCTTTTTATTACAGGGTTGTAATCACTTTTCTCAACCCGAAATATCGGTTTTCCGTTCGGATGATTTCAATTCTCAAGTAAACATTTTTATATCCAACAAACATGTTTTACAGACAAACATAATAAACTAACAACATTAACATGAACATACAACATTAACATGAACATTAAAGCAAATATTATTTTGATACTCTTGCGCATGTATAAATTTAACAGCACAAATGAAAATGTTTAATTGAAAGCATACTAAAAATTGATTGTCAGGTTTGAGAAAACTGGTTTAATACGCTATAAAAAATACTCGGAAATGTTTCCAAAAATCAATAGCAGCAAAAAAAAAAAAAAAAAAAAAAAAAAAAAAAAAAAAAAAACTTGTTTTAATAAATGATTTACTTGGAAGAGGTTATGGACAGTATTCTTCCTTTGGGTTTGAGGTTATAAAAAAAAAACCAGCTGTTTTGGAAATATGTCTATAAATGCTTTTTTAAACCTCGAAAATATATTGGTGTTTGATGTTTTTAAAGATAAAGAAAGCTTTTCGGTATGTTGGGTAACTCAGAAGAGGTTATGGACAGTATTCTTCCTTTGGATTTGAGGCTATAAAAAACGAGCTGTTTGGGAAAACATTAAAAGATCGCTCCGAAAGCGTTACGCTCTTGAAGAATTCCATTATTACTTTAATCTGCTACTGAAAAGGTAGAAATGCATGCGATAGATCTGAATAATATAAGGAATATTCATTCAATTTCAGATTAATTTTCTGTTAATTATCGAATTTATTAGAATTATAACATTAAAACAAATTAGGTTATAGCCAATGTCTATAAAAATGAGTGAAATTTCGAGTGTTTAAATTGAGATTTGTTTATCAATTACATAAATTAAACTTGTAACGCTATTAATTAAACGACTTGCTGGTGCAACATTAATTTATTAGCGGTTACTTCACAGTACACCGAATTTTTACATGAAGCGACATATAGTTAATTTCACTTCATTTTTAAAGTTTCTGTCAGGATGCCCGGCTTATACGGGACGAAAATTCACTTACACGGCAATTTTACCATAAGATATCTCTCTACCTGGAGAGAATTTCTCAGCCAACTGCTCCCTGCAGTTACAAAATCGAAACTATCTTAAAGGCCTCAAGTTTTCACATATATAGAGTGACGGAATCTCAAGTGTTCTGGAGAGTGGAGGCCTGGATTCAAGTGCTACAATTTTACAGTGTAATAAACGTCTTTATATAGTCAGATCATAGGATGCGATAGAAAATTATAGCCTCTTGGAAATGTTTTATAGTCTCTTGAGAATGTTTTTCGTGCGCACATCTGGAAACTTGCTTTCAGTTTTGTTTTGAAGGAGGTAATATCTAACAGTCATTATATACCTCTTATTCTCATCCAATTAGTGAGTCATTCAGACATAAAGCTTTACAGACTTATTTTACTTAAATTTGCTTTTATTTCCCGATTTCAATGTTAATTTTTAGTATTTAGTAAATTTTTCACTTAAATTTTGCAAATCACGCTTTTATCAATTTTTTCTTTTATTTAATAATTAAATAATGAAAGAATGTGCTTTTGTTTTTAGTAATTTGGTTTCTGATCTCATAAGAGTGACAATAAAATAACGTGACTAGGAGAAATAGCAAAAAAAAAAAAAACCCTTCATGAATGAGAAGCGTAAACAAACGATCACGCCGCCATTTTACCTACTGTGACGTACTTTCAGGGGGATAGACAATAGCTCAAAAAACATTAGCACTTAAAGCATTTTAACTATTTTTGTCTTAAAATCAGATCAAACTGACTTTTCAAATATGTCGTGGTGGGGGTCCCAAGTAACTTTTCCCCCCCGGGCCGAGAGTTAGTCAGGGCTAGGTCACAATACTATAAGAGATTTATTCAAGTGGTTAATTACTGTTCAAGTAAGACAGTTAATCTAACATAGATCCATTCCAATTAAGTAAGGGATAGTTAACATTTAAAAATAAAAATGGTACATTATCTAAAAACTCAATCGATATAAACAAGCATCTGCGATTAATCAGCCATTATCGCAAGCAACAACTTTTACAGCATCCAATATGTACCAAATTATAGCAATCAGCGCATCGTGATAGGCATAATAATTATTACATGGGTGGATTAAAAAGAACACTTTTCGCAAAAAATTATTTTATTATTAAAATAAAATCCCCCCTCCTTAATTTATCTTTGTTTTGTTTTCTTAAGGTAGTTGGCAGCTAATATATACGAGTTCAACGAACACATGGTCGAACCATAATTATCACCGGGGTATTGACGAAATACAATGCATCGTTCTTTTCTTTGAAATTATCTGTTAACGCCAGTGGCGATTTCAGATTGATAATGATGTACGGTATAAGGTCAGAAACCCTCGGGAAATAATCATAATAAGATGCACAAGAAAAGAGTTCGTAAATTATAGAGAATGCTTAAGAGTTCGAATTAAGAACAAGTTGCAGTATTGTTTTTTTTACTTGGGAAGGATTGATGGATTATGATGGATGCTAGGCACTCAGTTCGGTTTTTAAGTATTGTTTTTTCTTTTAGAATGAGTCTTCCCTTCTTCATTATTTTGTGTAAGATGCATACGATAATGTCGTCCAATAATCCAAACTCACTATTTTCTGACACATACATAAAATCTTTTTTTTTAATCTTAAAAGCTCGAAACTTGCAAATGGTCTTATATATATTTCAACACTGTAAAAATAATTCCGGTGATTGAGAGTACTTTTTCCGTATTTTTATGGAATTTATTTCTCCAATGAAATGATTTCGTGAATGTGTCGGAAATTAGCGAATAATTATTTAAAAATATCCTTGACAGATAATACTGTCAAAAGTCTAGTTAATTTATGGTTTTCACTAAGACTTTGGGATTTTTTTTATATTTTTATACTGTGAAAAAAAAAAATCCGTATTTTAACAGTACAATTTCCGTATATTTACGGATCTTTTACTTTTTCAGTATAAAAATAAAAATAAATCCCATAGCTTTAGAGAAATTGAGAACTTAGTATTATCTGCCAAAGATATTCTGAAATCCATATTTTTTTAGACTAAGAATTTTCGCATTTTAACAGTACAATTCCCATATATTAATGGATCTTTTTCTTATGCTGGGTAAAAATAAAAATAAATCCAGCAGCTTTAGAGAAACTGAGAGCTTAGCATTATCTGCGAAAGATATTCTGAAATCCATATTTTTTGACACATTCACAAAATTATTTTCGTCTGAATTTTTTTTTTAAATGTAAAAATACAGAAATTGTACTGGCAATTAACGGATTTTTACAAGTACAGTAAAGGACCCAAACTACGTTTTTTCCAGAAAAGCTACGAATTACCTATAAAATGCCTATGTTGTCGTTTTAAATTGATTTTTATTTTAAATATCACAAACACGAAAAGCGATTATCAATAATTTAAAATAAACATTTCTAAAATTAGCGCTACATTAAAAGTTATAAACAGTGGCAAAAAATATACGGATCAAAATATAACATTTATGTATATCAGTTAAAACTGGAGGAAAAACATGACTCTTTCATCAGACTAAATTTTTTTTCAAGCTATTACAAAAGTAGAAGCTGCAATTCTGCATCTGCATTTTTTATTATGAATATTTTATTGTGAACGTAACTTAATAAATGATAAACATTAAAGGATGGACAGAGGCCAATATTATACACATTGTTTTATCAAATGACTTTTAAGAATACTGTTGTATTAAGAAACAAATAACATAAATTTCGCATAAGTACTTTTCAATTTTATTTCAGAGTACAGTTCTATGTAGGGATCACCTATAACCCAACCCGAACCCAAAATTCCGAGTAAAGTCAATTTGACCTGAACATGAAAAAGTAATTTTATTTGACCCACAATCCAATCAGTATTCCGAACCCAGACCATGTGTCGGAAAAACTACTTTTTTATTAGTAGCGAATTACAACTACAACTACTTTATCTAAAATGTAGTTAGCTGCAACTACAACTACAATGTTTTAAAAAGTAGCGACTACAAACTACCTTTCAAAAGTAGTCACTACTTCGCTACTTTTAGATTTTGTCAAAGTGTTCCATTTACACTATTAAATTGAAGACACGGATTAAAAATTAAAGCGACCCCTCTTTATTATATTGCGTCTGCCCAGATATAATTAGATAAATGCGACATAACCAGGTGCATTAAAACGTTAAAAAAGATAACATACAAGAAAATGTTTTGTGTTTGTCTTCACAATGTTAGTTTATACAC
The DNA here is from genome assembly GCA_963931845.1 of Maratus michaelseni. NCBI lineage: Eukaryota > Metazoa > Arthropoda > Arachnida > Araneae > Salticidae > Maratus > Maratus michaelseni. The sequence goes on along the minus strand of OZ007594.1, from coordinate 32,020,070 downwards.
ACATTAAAATTTGGTAGCAAAATCAAGAGAGATATTATAATCTAGAAAATTACAGACAAACAACTTTAAAAGGAAACAATAAATAAATCTGTAAATAAAGCAATTCCGAATAATAAAAAACCTGACGTTATAACATGAAGACTTAATAATGAGAAAATAGACAAGTGTTGCCAATAAGAAAATTTATTCATTTGCTGGGTTAGAACTTGATTTTAGCAGCAAGTGTCAATGGGAAAAATCTATGACTTCATGTGAAACGTTGCTATACACTGCAGCTGAGATTTGCCACTGATGTTCGCAAATTGTTGAACAGAAAAAAATTTGCATAAAAGAAGCAAGTCATGTGATTTGCATAATATTAATTTTCCCCCCCGACGTAGCGTTAAAAGTAGCGTCGGTTCTCGCTACAAACTATTGCTTTTTATATCGTTCTACTCGCTACACTACATTATTCAAAATGTAGCGCGCATACACTACAAACTACTGTAAAAATTAGCGGCTACTGTAGTTTCGCTACCTGTAGCGCGCTACTTCCGACCCCTGACCCAAACCATTATACTACGAAATCGACCCAAATCCGATGAAAACCGAAAGAAAGAACATTAATACCATTCTTAAATATTTATGAAGATATAGGCTATAATTATGCTTGTATTTAATATAATATATATTTGTCATATGAACACGCTGCTACATGCGGACAGACGGACGACGACTGTAAGTGCTACGTATTTATATAATTACAAATGCACCTAAAAAAAAAAAAAAAAAGAGGAAACTCAAACCAAATCCGATCCCCATCCATCCCCAAAACTAAATAAATAACATAACATAACATAACAATAATAAAGGGCTATACTTAGACAGCTCGACCAGAACCGGACTCGTAGCAAAACAAATAAAGCCAACCTGACCCGATCCAGAACTTCAGCATTATACTAGAGAGATGCGTCTCAAACTAATACAATGAAAAAAATCCCAGACGGCTCGGCCTACAGGCACAGGTAGATTTCGAAGACGCAGACCGTGGGGCGCCTGTTTGTCGGGAATTGCGGAAGAAATGACCCTTTTGCCATGATGCGGCAGTTAAAACCGCCCATTTCGAAACCTAACTTGTTTGTAGGCAAAGCCGGCAGATTTTTTATTTATTTTTTTATTTTTTTAAATTATTATTATTATTATTATTATTTTTTTTTTTTTTTTTTTTTTGTTTGTTTAAGGGTTGGTCCTATAAAAAACTTGTCAATATAAAAGTTTTAGAAAATATTAAGAAGATTTACAATAAATTTAAGCGGATTTGATATCTTGTGAAGTTATGATTTTTTTTCTTCTTAAACCCCCCTTTTTTCCCCTTTGGGGCCATTTTTAATGATATCAAAAATCTGTCATACCTAAATTTTCGGCCCTATTGCTAGAAGTAATAATAACTTTAAACGGATTCGATACGTATCATAATTAAGAAATTACGAAATTTTATGCCCCTTGATTTTATGTATCAGTTTGGAAGAGATTTGTGCAGAATTATTGAAGTTATCGTGTCTATAAAAAAGTGAATTATATATAAATAAATAAATAAATATATATATATATACATATATATAAAGTTTTGAACTGGGGGTGGTTTTGCGTTCTGGGAGACATGATCTGCGTAGATCTGCAAAATTTTTAAAAAAATTCCAACTTAGGGGAGAATGTAATAGGTAGTATTTCTTACGAAATCTACCTAAAAATAATCGAATCCTTTCTAGAATTTTTATTTAATGGAAGCAAATCATCGCTTTGCCTGATATTAGTTTTGAAAAATTTGATGATTACGGCCTCTTTCAATTCGTATAAACCCGGTTCTGTGTTTGGAAATATCTAACATAAGACCAGGCCCTTTGAGGTTTACACAAATATTTCACTTTAAAAATGAAATGTTTCTTTTACAAATCATTTGCAACAAGCGCTACATAAATGTGTTTTGGATTGTTTACAAACCTTGAAAAACGAGTAAAATGATTTAAATTGCTGATGGTGCACATTTGTCTGTTTGTTTATTTCTTCAAGAAAAACGTTTCTGATGTCATCGGAAGATTTAGTTCGTCATTCTGCCAAGCATTTTTTTCTAACACATGTTACCCCCGCACGCTGTTTCTTAAAAATAACAATTCTTGCATCATATTTTAACATGTGTGTTTTCTTTGTGTCGGTATGTTCTGCAGATGTTGTCTATGTGGGTAAAATTTCATAGTAGAATCCTGCATCGGGTTCCGGTAACGCAATTTTACCCAAACCCGACCCAAATAGTGGTTCGGGCCGGGTCGGGTTGACGCTATTTTTCTATTTTTTTAAAAAATTGCTGGTCCGGTTGATTTTAAATGTTTCGGGTTGAATTTTGATTCTTTCCGATACTGTTCGGGTTCACCCGATTTTTCAAAAGAAAGTCCTGAATATTTTTCTATTGGAAAAAACTATGTATTTGAATATATTAGTGAGTGTATATATATTCACTTTTGTTCACTTAAAAAGGCAAAATTGGTGTTAGAGATAAATTGTAGACTATTTGTCCATAATTGCATTAAAATAGGGTTTCTTTTCTATCACTTCCAATTCGGGTTTGAATATTTCGGGTTCCAAAAACTATGTATTTGAATATATTAGTGAGTGTATATATGTTCACTTTTGTTCACTTAAAAAGGCAAAATTGGTGTTAGAGATAAATTGTAGACTATTTGTCCATAATTTCATTAAAATAGGGATTGTTTTCTTTCACTTCCAATTCGGGTTTGAATATTTCGGGTTCCAAAAACTATGTATTTGAATATATTAGTGAGTGTATATATATTCACATTTGTTCACTTAAAAAGGCAAAATTGGTGTTAGAGATAAATTGTTGGCTATTTGTCCATAATTGCATTAAAATAGGGATTGTTTTCTTTCACTTCCAATTCGGGTTTGAATATTTCGGGTTCCAAAAACTATGTATTTGAATATATTAGTGAGTGTATATATGTTGACTTTTGTTTTTGTAGACTATTAAATTCAGTATTTGAATATATATTATTGAGTGTCTATATGTTCACTTTTGTTTAAGAACAGGCAAAATTGGTGTTAGAGATAAATTGTAGACTATTTGTCCATAATTGCATTAAAATAGGGATTTGTTTTCTTTCACTTCCAATTCGGGTTTGAATATTTCGGGTTCCAAAAACTATGTATTTGAATATATTAGTGAGTGTATATATATTCACATTTGTTCACTTAAAAAGGCAAAATTGGTGTTAGAGATAAATTGTAGACTATTTGTCCATAATTGCATTAAAATAGGGATTGTTTTCTTTCACTTCCAATTCGGGTTTGAATATTTCGGGTTCCAAAAACTATGTATTTGAATATATTAGTGAGTGTATATATGTTCACTTTTGTTCACTTAAAAAGGCAAAATTGGTGTTATTGATAAATTGTAGACTATTTGTCCATAATTGCATTAAAATAGGGATTGTTTTCTTTCACTTCCAATTCGGGTTTGAATATTTCGGGTTCCAAAAACTATGTATTTGAATATATTAGTGAGTGTATGTATGTTCACTTTTGTTTTTGTAGACTATTAAATTCAGTATTTGAATATATTAGTGAGTGTCTATATGTTCACTTTTGTTTAAAAACAGGCAAAATTGGTGTTAGAGATAAATTGTAGACTATTTGTCCATAATTGCATTAAAATAGGGATTGTTTTCTTTCACTTCCAATTCGGGTTTGAATATTTCGGGTTCCAAAAACTATGTATTTGAATATATTAGTGAGTGTATATATATTCACTTTTGCTCACTTAAAAAGGCAAAATTGTTGTTAGAGATAAATTGTAGACTATTTGTCCATAATTGCATTAAAATAGGGATTGTTTTCTTTCACTTCCAATTCGGGTTCTAAAAACTATGTATTTGAATATATTAGTGAGTGTATATATGTTCACTTTTGTTCACTTAAAAAGGCAAAATTGGTGTTATTGATAAATTGTAGACTATTTTTCCATAATTGCATTAAAATAGGGATTGTTTTCTTTCGCTTCCAATTCGGGTTTGAATATTTCGGGTTCCAAAAACTATGTATTTGAATATATTAGTGAGTGTATATATGTTCACTTTTGTTTTTGTAGACTATTAAATTCAGTATTTGAATATATTAGTGAGTGTCTATATGTTCACTTTTGTTTAAAAACAGGCAAAATTGGTGTTAAAGATAAATTGTAGACTATTTGTTCATAATTGCATTAAAATAGGGATTGTTTTCTTTCACTTCGAATTCGGGTTTGAATATTTAAGGTTCCAATCGGTTTCGGCTATGAGTGCGTTGTGTTTCGTGTTGACAAAATTGTTTTTGTCTGGTTCTGTTCGGATTTCGAGTTGATTTTAAGTATGCTTTCTGGTTCAACCATGCAGGACTCTGAATTAAAGTCTGTCATCGGGTCGGGTAACTCAATTTTATCCGATTCAACAGCGATTCGGGCCAGATAGGATCGGATTGGCGCTATTTTTTTTCATTGTGAGTCAAGAGATCGGGTCGGTTTGACGTTGATTGTTTCGGGTTGGGACTTGCATAGGTCGAGTTCGGATTGATCCTAATTTTCAAGAAAGTCTAGAATATTTTCTCAAATGAAAAATATTATATATTTGAACATTAATGAGTATGTATGTGTTCGTTTATTAACATAAAAGGTAAAATTTATATTAGAGATGTAGATTATTTTACCATAATTGTGTTAAAATATGTATTAATTTTCTTCCATTTCGGGTTGATTTGAAAAAAAAATTTCACGTTCGGGTCCGGCAAAACCAGTCGAAATCCCCCTCCTCCCACCTCGATCTCCTAAACATATCCAATATACATAATCATGTACTCTTATATAATAATAATAATAATAATAATAATAATAATTCTAGCTTTTTTCTTTTAACGAAACACCTTGCAGAAGAATCACTAATTTATACCTCAAAAAGTGTTTATAAAATTAACTTTTAACTAGAGTTCTTGGTTATAAATATGATATAGAATCATATATATTTTATGTTTTATTCTAAAATTTAATTTTCCTATCTTAAAGTTTCTCTATGTGAATTAATTTCTTTATTCAAAATCATTTTCATTTTTTGATCCGAAAAGCAATCTTTTTTCCCTATCTTAAAATGTTCCCAGATATCTTCATCGTAACAGTAAATGTAAGTTACTTTTCTGTGGTTTCAATTCGGAATATTAATGTACTATCCAGATGCTCTTAACATGTGCTGTTTTTCTTTCTTTCGTATCTTGTGTTAAATGCAGGCGCCGTTTTCATAAATTGACTGCTGCAAAAGATATGCAATATCAACATTATTTTGCTCGCTGTTATGCACATATTCTGCCTTTCCCCATAGCCTTTCCCCCTGCCTTTACCTGCATATTCCCCATAGGTCGTAATGTGAAAGAATTTTTTGAGTGGCCCTGTAAATGAACTATAAATGATATACACTTCATTTTCAATACCAAACACGCCATAGTAAACTTCAAAACCATACATCAATTGCATGACAATCCGAGTATATTTACGTGAGTTAGAGCACGGACAGACAGACAGACAGACAGAAAAACCTAATTCATTAAACACTTTTCAACTTTGTTGGAAATTGTTAAAAATTAAAAAAGAGAAGTATAAGAATAAATATAGTAAATTCAATTATGTCGGTTTAAAACTAAATCAAGTTATCTTTCGGGTGCTGGCTTATTTTGCAATTAAATGACGTAGCTAAATAAACAAAAGATCGATTATCTTTTTTTTTTTTTTGTTTGCTTTTTGTTTTTTGTTTTAGGTTTCAATGGATATATGACAACGCGTACTTAATAACCATTTCTGACACAGATAAGGCACCAGATACTACATTAAGAGTGCTCTAAATATTTACGATATAATGTCAATGAAAAAAAAAAAGGATACTTTTATCTACTGTCGTAAGATTTATTGATTTCGTATAAATATGAAATACTATTTATGCAAAGTATTGGCGAGAAAAAAAAAATGCATAGCAACCAAGTACCTTATATTTGAACAATTATATAAATTGCATCACAAAATTTGGTACTGGTTCAGCCAAATATTTTCTATACAAGTTACAGTTATTCATATTTTTGTTGTTTTGTGTTTGTTTTTACATACTTAGATCGGGAGACAGACGATTTTTTTTTTCGATTTCTGGCAAGATATATACTATAACTTACATAGATAAGATATCAGATTTTACATTCTATGAAAGAGCGCTCTAAATAATTTCGATATAGTCTCAATGACGAAAAAAGATACTTCTTATCTTTTATCGAATGATACATCGATTTCGTATAAATATGAAATAGTATTTACGTAATGCGTATTGGCGTCCATTGTGTTGGTCAACAGAAGATGAAAACACAACTGAATATTTCATATTTGGACACTTATATTGCATCAGAAAACAAATATATATCAATCTCTTGCTGATATCTCCTGTGCAATTTACATTACTTGATAGAGTCATTTCTGTTCTCTGAGTTCTTTTATGAGGCATTCGGACACCTTTTTTCGGTTTCCTTGATTAGAGTCTTTGCATCGGGTCGGGTAATATGATTTTACCTAAACCCGACCTAACTCGCTGTTTGGGTCTGTGGTCGGGTTGGTGCTATTTTTTTTTTTTTAATTTATTTATTGCGGATCGCGTTCGGGCAGAGTTGATTGTAACTGTTTCGGTTTCTGATTGAGCTTTGATTCGATAATTCAAAAGAAAGTCTAGAATATTTTTCATACTATTAAACTTATATTTGAATATGAATGAGTATATATATATATATATATATATATATATATAAACTTATTTTTAACAAAATAAATAAATAAATAAATAAATAAATAAAAGTGTAGACTATTTTTCCATAATTGCATTTAAACAGGGATTAATTTTCTTTCATTTCAGATTTCGTGTTGAAATGCGTCGGCAAAAACTATCTTCTCGAATTCCGGTCGGGTTTTTGTTCATTAAAAAAAAATTTCGGGTTCCAGTAGCATATAATCCGACATGCGCAGGACTCTAGTTTCAATCTATTTCTGACAAAGTGTAATTTAATAAACATATCTGACACAGAAAAGACACCTGATGTTACATTCTATATGAAATGGAAAGGCGCTTTAAATAATTACGATGTAGTATTAATAATGACAAAATATCCATCTTATCTTTATCGAGAGACATTGATTTCGTATTAAATATAAAATATTATTCATGTCTACTTCTATCATACTGGTCAGAAAAAAAAAAAAAAAAAAAAAAAAAAAACAGCCACTTATTTCACATTTGAACAGTTATATAAAATAGCATCAGAAAAAAAAGCATATCTAGTACAGATTCAGTTATATATATCCTCCTATATGATTTATATTTATTAATGTTTTTTTGTCGTTGTCTGTATGTTTTTACATGTCTAAACTCGTTTCAGGGGGAATTTGAAATGTTATCGTTTTTAATCGATTTCTGGCAACACATATTCTATAATCATACTTTCACACAGATAAGATAGATGTTACATTCTATGACTAAATAATTTTTATTAGTCTCAATGGCGAAAAAAATATACTTCTTACCTTTTATCGAGAGATACACTAATTTCGTAAAAATATGAAAATTTATGTATTGTATTGGTGTCTATCATATTGGTCAGCAGAAAATGGAAACACTACCGGATATTTCGTATTCGAACAATTTAGTTGCATCAGAAAAAGAAAAAAAAGTTATTGTATGGACCGAATTTGACTATTTTATGTAGTTTATTTTAGTTGCTTAGATTCTAGTTAACCATCTCTGATATTGATAAGGCACCAAACATTATATTCTATGAAAGGTATGATGATATTGATGGCTGGAGTACGGATCGATATGGATATGTGATCGTAATGTGACTAAAAATCACCGCAATAATTCCACGTTGTCGCAATAACTCCACGGGGCCGTTTCCTGGAAAAGTCAGAAAAATGCAAACGCGAACAGAGAAGAGTCCATAGCTGCTTGCAAAGTTTTTTATTTATTAGGGACTTGACTGTGATGGTAAAGTTTGGGAGGTGGTCTTTTTACATCAATAGCAACAACCTCTTTTAGCGGAGGTTAAGAGAAGTCTGAACTACTTTCAGAGATGTACATGTGTGCCAGAAGTCATCCCAAAATCGCCAGATTACACGTGCATTAATTTTTATCGCCATTCGAAATTTTAAGACGGTTTAGAATATAACAATGTTAATTTTGCGAGGGAGATAGAGAACAGCGATGCAATGATAGGCGCGTTATCAAAATATAGGTTTTAACGGAGCAACCCTGCTGCTTGTCCTGGGAAAGCGGAACTTATGATTTTAGTATATACAAAGTTATTAATAACAAAATGCAAACAAGCAGTTGAAAAGAATCTAGATTTGCATTCCAGATGCAACAGACAATTGACGACTGGCAGAATAAAGGCACTGCGATGCAAAACATGAGTGAATTTTAATAGATTTGTGGAGCGGATATATCTAATAAAAGAATACTAGTGTATCAATGTATATGCAAAATAACCGTCGTCGCATTTTTAGTTTAGAAGGGAAATACTTTTATGCGGTTAACGAAAGCTGCAGAATAAATGTAAGATTACGTATACATGATTAAATAGCATTTATCGTGGGATAGATATGACTTTTCCTCAGATTGAATAGAATTTAAATAAAGATATAAATTAACTTTTTGAAAAAATAAGAAATTATAAATTTTGAATAAAATTACAAATATATATGATCTCTACATCATAAAAAGTTACTCTGAATAATTTCTATATAGTCTCAATGACGAAAAAATGCACTTCTTATCTTTTATCGAGAGATACACTGATTTAGTATAATAAATATGAAATACTATTTATGCATTGGGCGTCCATGATATTGGTCAGCAGAAAATAGAAACACAACCGGATATTTCATATTCGAATGCCTTAGTTGCATCAGAAAAGAAAACATTAATATTATTATACTGCACCGACCGAATTTGACTTTTATTTTAATTGTTTATATTCTAGTTAACTGTTTCTGACAATGATAAGGCACCAGATGTTACATTCTATGGAAGATTACTCTAAATAATTTTTATATAGTCTCAATGACAAAAAAAGATACTTCTTATCTTTTATCAAGAGATACACTGATTTCGTGTAAATATGAAGTACGTATTATTTATGTTATGTATTGGTTGATACCCGCCGTACACTGGTCAGCAGAAAATGGAAGCGCAACTGAAATTTTCATATTCGAACACTTGAGTTGCATCAGAAAAGAAAATAATAATAATATTATTACTGTACGAACCAATTTTAACCCGTTTACGCAGTTTATATTAATTATCTAGATTCTAATTAACCATCTTTGACATTGATAAGGCACCAGATATATTACAATATATGGATGGTCATTCTAAATAACTTTTATACAGTCTCAATGACGAAAAAAAGATACTGCTTATCTTATCTATTATCGAGAGCTACACTGATTTCGTATAAATATGAAATATTACTTATATAATGCATTGGCGACCATCATATTGGTCAGCAGAAAATAGAAACACAACCGGATATTTCATATTCGAATGCTTTAGTTGCGTCAGAAAAGAAAATATTAATATTATCACTGCACTGACCGAATTTGATTCCTTTACGAAGTTTATTTTGATTGTTTATATTCTAGTTAACTATTTCTGACGATAATCAGGCACCAGATGTTAAATTCTATGGAAGGTTATATAAATAATTTTTATATAGTCTCAATGTCAAAAAAAAAAGATACTTGTTATCTTTTATCAAGAGATATACTAATTTCGTATAAATATGAAATACTATTTATGTTGTTGTATTGGTTGGTATCGGTCATACTGGTCAGCAGAAAATGAAAGCGCAACTGAAATTTTCATATTCGAACACTTGAGTTACATCAGAAAAGAGAATAATAATAATATTACTGTACGAATACTGTGCGATTTTAACCGGTTTACACAGTTTATATTAATTGTTTAGAATCTAATTAACCATCTATGACATTGATAAGGCACCAAATATTACAATCTATGCAAGGGTACTCTAAATAATTTTTATACATTCCTCAATGACGAAAAAAGATACTGCTTATCTTATCTATTATCGAGAGCTAGATTGATTTCGTATAAATATGAAATAATATTTATGTAATTACGTCCATATCCATTATATAGGTCAGCAGAAAATTTAAACAAGTGGGTAAGTGTGATCGAAGATCGCACAAAGGGTTTGTTTAATATTCCTTTCGAAACACTTTATCCTTTCTTTAATAAATCCAAATAAATTTCATTTAAAAAAAAAGTCATGTTTTTTATAAAGTAAAAATTTACCGGTCTATTTTTCTCGTTTTTTCAAAAATCTGAACCCGTCCGATAGTAGGCGAAGCCCGCTATTATACTCTGTCATAATAATATCTGCCATGTGAACTAAATGCGATATTTAAAAAAAATCAATTTCAAAATTAAACATGTTGTAATCTTCAAAATGTTAGACGTCAGATTAATTTTCTTTTTAATTCTCTAAGGTCGTCCTATTAAGCTGCTTTCTGTATTTACACATACTCATACTCCTTGTATTATTGAGAAATGTTTAAAAATTTCCGTTTTATTCCCAATAGGACGTCATATTAATCTTTTTTTCAATTGGTGAAACTTTTTATTTCATTTCATTTTTCGCGTGGAAATCTTTCAATAGAAAATGAATTATTGTAGAAAGAATTTTAGTGTGGATTTTTAATTGTTGGCAACTGCTATAACGAAAAATGTTTAAATTTAATAGGAAAAGGCTGTTAGATTTTTGGTTTTTTTTTATCTCTCTATATTAAAATAATACAATTTTTTTTCAAATTTTATGATTTTGAGCTTCTTAGTACAGATATTCAGCTATAAGGACACAAAATTTCATGACTGTAAGTTATATAGTTTCTAAGAACCGGCTCTGTGACAGACAGACAACGAAAAGCGGGACTGAACGAAACCCTAAAAAAACAGTTGGATATTGCATGCATAGTTGAATGCTTATATAAGTTGTATCAAAAAAAGGATATAGTACATATATTCGGTTATAACCTTTTACACAATTTGTAAATTGTTAATTATTTTGTTTTTATGTACAAAATGCCTGTGTTTATTTCAGTTGATATTCGAAGCCCCCTTTTATTAAATCGATTTATGACAACGTGTAACTTGCTAAGCATGTCTGATAAATAACAGCAGATGTTACATTTTTAGGAAAGGGTGCTGCTCTAACTAATTTTTGCAAGTTCTATAAAAGATAATTTTTATCATTTATCTAGAGGTCAGTTATTTCATATAATTGTAAAATAATATAAAATGTAACGTATAGGTGTCCGTTATATTTAATTAGCAGAAAATGTAAATATAGCCGGATTTTTCATATATAAGTTATACCAGAAAAAATGTCACTGTACCGATTCTGTACGTTCCTGGTCCCCTAATTAAGAGTACGTCCTGATTAAGAGTCTTACAAAGAAAATAATTCAATTTGAAAAAAAAAATGTCAAGCTCGTTTATCTCTTTAAAAATTAATATATATAAAAAAAAAGATATAATTAAACATTACTTTTCCATAATCGTAATAAAATATGGATTAATTTTCTTTCTCTTCGGGTCGGGTTTTGGATTCTCGAAATTTTTTTGTGTCGGGTCGACTTTAAGCAGAAATTTCGGGTTAAGGTCGGGTAAAACCCGACCCGTACAGGACTCTAGTTCGAAAATTTGTTTCCCTTTTATTCGAATTTTAGGAAATCATATATTTAATAACCATTTCTGGCAGGGATTAGGGAGATGTTACATTATATAAAAGGTCGCCTTGAATAATTTCGAAGAAGCCTCAAGGACGATAAAAGATACGTGTTATCTATTATTTAAAAATAGTGATTTCGTATAAATACTATTTGTGTAATGTATTGACATCCATCTTTGTGGTCAGTAGAAAAAGGGGAAAAAAACAGCAACCGGATATTGCATATTTGAATTTTACATCAACTGCATGAGAAAAACAAAAAATCTAATATTGATTTAGCTACATCCTCCTATACTGTTTACATTAATTATTGTTTTAATTCTACGCGTGAATATGTTCAATTTAGGAGGTATTCTAACACTTTTTTTGGTTTCAATCGACACTTTTTTTGGTTTCAATCGGTACATCTGACACAGATAAGGCACCAGTTGCTACATTTTATGAAAGAGATGATATGATTTTATGATAATTACTAAATAATTACGATGACGCGACGTACCAGTGACGAAAAAAGATACTTTTTCATCTGATCATATCTAAAGACATATTGATTTCGCATAATAAACATGAAATATTATTTATGTAAAGTATTGACGGCCATATTTGTGGTCAGTAGAAAAAGAAGAAAAAAAAAAAAAACAGGATATTTCATATTTGAATGTTTATATAAACTGCATCAGAACAAAAAAAGTACTTAATATTGATTTAGTTATATCTTCCTATACAATTTACATTATTTACTGTTTTTATTCTACGTGAATATGTTCAATTTAGGAGGTATTCGAACACTTTTTTCGGCTTCAATCGATTTTTGACGTGTAACTCAATAAGTTACATCTGACACAGATAAGGCACCAGATGTTATATTCCGTGAAAGAGCGCTCTAAATAATTACTGTGACGAAAAAAGATACTTTTTATCTGATCTTATCCAAAGATACATTGATTTCACGGCAATATGAAATACAATTTTATATAATGGTTTGGCGGTCTTCTTTGTGATTGACGAAAATACAACTAAACCTTGCATCAGAAAAAAAAAAAAAACAATATTATAGTTGCTGGTTTGTTTTCAAGTTGAATAAATGTATTTTGAGCGAGAAATTTTATTTAATAAATAAAATCTTTAAAAAAAAAAAAAAAAAAAAGGGAAATCAGAAAAAACAAAGTTTTATTAGACTGTTTACATGTTTCGACTCCATCGGAGCCATTATCAAAACAGATAAAAATATTCTAAAATTGCACGATCTATGATGTAATGATTTGAAATCATACATTACGTTTAAATTCATTACATCATAGATCGTGCAATTTTAGAATATTTTTATGTGTTTTGATAATGGCTCCGATGGAGTCAAAACATGTAAACAGTCTAATAAAACTTTTGTTTAGTGTTTATAAAGTTTTATTTTACAGCTTTTAACAATTAAAAAAAGTATAAATTTTTTAAATAAATTTTCTGGTTTAAAATAAGTTTATATGACTTAGAAAAAAAAAAAAAAAAAAAAAGAACGTTAGCAGTTAGCAAAATTTTCGTTATTCAAAGTTTAGTACGTCTAATTTAGAAATTAGCATCACGGCTACATTCATTATCATTGATTCCAGCTTTAAGCCAGCCCGGTATCTAATGTAGCCCTGTTAGCATTGATTCCAAGCTTTGTTGTTTGGCATCTGAGTTCATTTACGCGGTTCCAGGGTGTGTAAAGTTATATCATAATTTCTTTAAAATAATTTTCAACCGTATTTTATCGCAGAAAAACGCTACAAATTCTACGATTAAACAAGGTGATTACGAATTCTGCTATTAAAATATTAAATAGAAATTTTCTTATCTGAAATAGCAGTGCCACTAACTAACTTGGAAATTCCAAGCAGTATACACAACTTTTGTTCTAATTCCTCTCTTCGGTTAGAGTCCTGCACGGGGTTTAAAGTCAACTCAAAACCCAAAACCCAACACACCTCAACCTGAAACCGAACCCAACCCGAAATAATCCAAAACCGAACCTGAAGTGAGAGAAAATTAATCCATAACTTAATACAATTATGGATAAATAGTGTACATCTCTTATATTTATTTTATCTTTAATTTATAAAAATAAACAAATATACACTCATCAATATTCAAATATATAGTATTTTCATTTGAAAATATTCAGGACTTTCTTTTGAAAAATCAGGCCAACCTGAACCCAAGCCGAAAGAATGAAAATCTAACCCGAAACATATAATGTCAACCCGATCCGAACCCGACCCTCAACAGAAAAAAAAAGCGTCAACCTGACCCTTTGGTCGGATAAGGTTCGGTTAAAATCGTTACATGACCCGATACATGGCCTCTATCTACGGTTTCACTTGACTTCTGATAACATATATTTAATAACCTTTTCCATTGTAGATAACGCACCAGATGTTGCGTTCTATGAAAGGGCGCTCTAAATAATTTCGATGAAGGTTACATGACGAAAAAAATACTTTTCTTATCTATTACCATCGATTTCGGATAAATATGAAATGCAATTTATCTAATGTATTGATGTCCATCTATTTATTGGTCAGCAGAAAATTGAAATACCAATGGGACATAGATACATTTCATCAAATAAAAGGAAAATGGAAAATAAATAAATAAATAAATAAAACAAAAAATAAAACAAAATAAAAATCCACAATGTTGATTTAGTGTGTTCTCGATGAAGGTTCCTTGAGATTAATTTTTTTTTTTTTTTTTTTTTTTTTTTTTTTTTTTTTTTTTTACATTTCATCCAGCGATACATTGATTTCGTATACCTTATGAAATATTATTTATGTAATGTATTGATAGACATCTATTGGTCAGTAGAAAATAGAAATACCCAACCAATCCTTTCAATATAAATTTCATCAAAGGAAAAAAGAAAGAAACAAAAAAAGAAAAATCCATAATGTTGATTTAATGTGTCCTTGATAAGGTTCCTTGAGGTTAAAAAAAATATATTTCTTACATTTTATCTAGAGATTCATTGATTTCATATAAATATGAAATACCATTTATGTAATGTATATTTGTGTCCACCAGTTTAGTCTGTAGAAAATAAAAATACAACCAGATATTTATTCTGGAACATTTATGTTGCGTGAAAAATCATTACATATACAGTTACTTATTTAAGGTGATCAAGGGCACAGAATTTTGTCTTTTTTTTTGTTTTTTTAAATTCATAAATAATTTTTGTCATTTATAAATAATTTTATTATTATTATTATTGTTTATTTTATTATTAATTTATAAATATTTTTTTATAATTAATTATATACTCCTTTTTAAATTTAAATTATTTTTAAAAATTAAAAAATTGTAAATTTTAGCTCTTTTTAAAATTTTATTTATCTTCTGAAATTATTCTTATATATATATATATATATACAGGGTGTCCATAATTAAACGACCCTACTTTAAAGTTGTCTACAGACGAAACTATTAGTCAGAAAGTTGTGAAATTTTGTGAAGGACATAATGAAGGAATGGGAATTTGTTTACGCGAAAAAAATTTTAGTTCAAAATTTCGCCGCCAGTGGGCGTTTTTTTAATGAATTACACATTTAGCATAGATTTACGATAGGTTACAAATTTTATTTCAACAAAACATGTTGAACAAAATTTTTTTCGCGACATGTTTTTAGCATTTCCCAGAAAACAACTGCTGCCAACTGTGGAACATGCTATCTTACGATTCCAGATGTTAGCTGAAAATGACAGCTGTCATGAGGAACATGTTTTGTTGCCATAAAGTATGTAAACTATCGTAAATGTATGCTAAATGTGTTATTTATTAAAAAACGCCCTCTGGCGGTGAAATTTTGAACTAAAATTTTTTTTCGCTTAAACAAATTCCCATTCCTTCATTATGTCCTTCACAAAATTTCACAACTTTCTGACCAATAGTTTTGTCTGTAGACAACTTTAAAGTAGGGTCGTTTAATTATGGACACCCTGTATATATATAACATTTTGTACAGTGCATTCATTTCTGCATACAAAAAACAATAAATATTAATTTGTCTATGACATTTACAAAAAGACTTTTTCTAAAATAAATTAATAATTTTTAAAGGAAAAAAGACGTTTTTTATTAGTCTTTTTAAGAACGAGAATTATATTTTTCAAAATTTACTCTCAAACCGAAAAATTCCTGAAGACAACTTAAAGAATACATAACCTAAACATTGCGAAGTCTCATAAAGTCTCAACAAACACGACAACACAAAGTCTCATAATTTGTAGTAATTGCAGTCTCATAAGTACACTGTAAAAAATGACCAATGTTTCTTATTTTATGAAAATATGCTATAACCACGAACGAAAATATAATATAATCTTCTGAGTTATCCGAAATGTCAAATAGCATGTTACATTGTATTTTGAATGGCCAGAAACGAATACATTTTCAAAATTTAAAGAATAATTTAAAAAAGCAAATTATTTTTAGCTGCCGGAATTTTTCAGAAACGTTTCCGAAGGGATTTTATAGTGTATTAATGCGTGTCCTCAGCCTGGAATACCTGTTTTTCGAATGCTATCAATTCTGAAGTAAACATTTTCATGCTTAAAAAAAAATGTTTAACAGTCAAACATGCAAAATGAACAGCGTTAACAATAACATTAAAATTAAGATTATTTCTTTACTCTTTCATGTATAAATTAACTTATGCGGCTGAAAACATGTACTTGAGAATGGATGACATTCGATAAACAGGTATTCCAGCATGAGGACACTAATTAATACACTATAAAAACTCTTCGGAAACGTTTCTGAAAAATTCGGGCAGCTAAAAATAATTTGTTTTTATAAATTATTCTTTAAATTTAGGAAATGTATTCGTTTCTGGGGATTCAAAAGACAATGTAACATGCTATTTGAAATTTCGGATAACTCAGAAGATTATATTATATTTTCGTTCGTGGTTATAGCATATTTTCATAAAATAAGAAACATTGGTCATTTTTTACAGTGTAGCACTCAACACAAAATCTCATAAATTTATATTTCATGAAAATTTAAACATATCAACTTAAACAAGACAAATTTTAAAATAATACATTCCGAGAATGCATTTAAATCTTCATAGAAGGCGCGAAAACCATAGACAATACAATATAAAAAGCAATATTTTTTGATTTAATTATAGTATTTACTCATGGTTTGCGTCATTTTATTCAAAACAATCTAAAGTATCTTTTAAAGAAATGAATAAATAAATAAATAAAATAAAATAAATAAAAGGAAGAGTAAAAAAATATTTTTTTGTTGTTGTTTTTGTGTCGCGGGCCAATTAGTCATGTTGTTCTCTGCAGTTTTCTGAATTTGTTTTTTCTCACTTGAGTTCATTTTAGGTGGTATTCGAATATTTTTTTTTTTCGGTTTAAATCGATTTCTGACAAGGCGTAAATTAATTCTTAATCATTTCTGATACAGATACGTCACCAAATTTTACATTCATGTAAAAGGTGCTCTAAATAATTTTCATGAAAAAAAAAAAAAAAAAGAATCTTATCTTATATCGAGAAAGTTATTTCACATAAATATGAAACACTATTATGTAAGATACTGTCCAGCAAAAAAAAAAAAAAAGTAAAAAAAAAAAAAAAGTAAAACAACAGGATCTTTCATATTCGTATACATATTTATGTAATCAGACATAGAACATTATATAAGTTAAGTGTCTATCCTTTTTTACATCTCGTATTATTTGGTGGACTTGTTCTATTCATGCCTGAATTTACTTCAGGTGGTCATTTTATTTTTATTTATTTATTTATATATTTTTACCATTTTAACAGACACAGACAAAACGCCAAAAGTTACATTCTATGGAAGGGTGCTCTAAATAATTTTCATGAAAAAAAAAATCTTATCTTATATCAAGAAATCAATTGTTTCACATAAACATGAAATGCTATTATGTAAGATACTGGCCAGCAAAAAAAAAAAAAAAAAAAAAAAAAAAAAAAGTAAAACAACAGGATATTTCATATTCGTACATATTTATGTAATCAGACATAAAACATTATATAAGTTAAGTGTATATCCTTTTTCACAACTTGTATTTTTTGGTGGACTTGTTCTATTCATGCCTGAATTTATTTCAGGTGGTCATTTTATTTTTATTTATTTATTTTTAATTTTTTTACGATTTTAACAAACGCAGATAAAACGACAACAGCTACATTCCATGGAAGGGTGCACTAAATAATTGCTATGAAACTATGATGAAATGATATTTCTTATCTTTCGTAGGCAGATCCCGCGATTTCCTAAGAAGATGAAATACATTCTGCAATGTAGTTTGTTCGGCTGAAAATAAAGGATAACTGTGTATATTTTATATTTGTATATTTTTCAGTAATAAGGGGGAAAAAATAACTGGCACTGATTCAATATGTCATCTTTCCAAGTTTATATTAAGGTAGTCATAAAGGTTTGATTTGACAACACGTTAGAAATTGTACTTCAAACGTGACAAATGAGGTGCGTTCGTATTATAACTAGTTTCAGTGAAATGAATTATATCGTCTGTTATTAGGATATGATTAATTTCCGTAATAAAATGAGTACATTTTAAGTTGACAACATTTTATATTTTGTTGACATTTACTGAAAATTCCAATGGGAAACTTAAGCCTAGCTAGTTAAATTCATTTTTGTTCGGAAACGCATGAAATGGGCAGGTGTTGTTATTCAGAAACGTTGTAATCGAAACACGTTTTTCATTTTTTGGTAAAGGTAGAAGATCTTTCAGAAAACACTGTCAAAGTCGGCGTTTTTAACTGAACTCCCGATGTTTCATACCCAGAAAGGAGAAAAATTTGTAGTCACGTGACACGAAACGCTTATAACTCGGTAAGTAATTTATTTATCAAAACAATGGAAAACTCATTTCGATTCCAAATTGCTTCCATAGTCAGATCTGCCAATTTTATGCCTTTGCGTTTAAAAATGAGTCAAAAAGTTTCGCATTGTTGAGATGAAAAAACAAATTTAGGATCCTCGTGATAGGAATGAATAGTTTTTCATTCAATTGTGGTTGCGGTCATCTAAGAGGAGGTGCCGAAATTCGATGATTTGTTCGAAATGTCGAAGAAAGGTTTGTGATAGCTACCACAACATACTAGTTTTCTATTATACCATAACACTCAACTGAAACGCATAATGTTTTATAATGCCGTTATGAAACGAGATAAGCTAAAAGCGTTTAATTTTTATGGTTTTGCCTTTTTTTAGAAGATACAAACATCCTTCGATTTTAAACTTTGAACTTGGGACTCCGAAAAAAAAATCTTTAAAGTATCCGACATAGAGATTGTGATAAAAACTTAAAATATAAGTTAGTCACACAATAAAACGTGTTTGGAAACGAACCGTGCTACCTTGTTAAAAGTGGTTTTTCGAATTCACGCGAGATCAAAGAGCGAAGTGCGAACTTTTTTCTGTTTCTTTATTTCTTTTTCTTTTTTTTTAGCAAGATAAAAAAAGTGGTATATTTTTAGAATCGTGTGCTAAAAAGCAATTAAATAAAAAAAAAATAAAACGTTGTTCAACAAAGAATCAGGATACTTGCTTTAATATCAGATCAGTTGGAGTTAATCTGGAAATAAGATTGAGATAACGTTAGAGATTAGAGATTATTCTGATATATATATTTTTTCTTAAATTGTCTCGAAAAATATGACGTATTAAAATTGTATATTCTACTAAATAAAAGTTCCAGGATTTATTTTTATTTATTTATTTATTTATTTGAACGAAAAATTAAAAATAAATGCGTAGTTCTAGTTTTGTAACGTACGCATTTCATGCGAAGTGAAAATATATATACTACAATGTACGTCTTTTATTTATCAGTTGGGAATCATCCAAACCGGACTTCCCAGTTATAGAATATCGGTGAAAATCATTATTATTTTTTAAATTGAAAAATCTAATAATTTTTTTAATTTAATATATACCGGATGCGCTAAAAAAGTCGTTAAAACTTAAAAAAAATCATAAAAAAAAAAAAAAAAAAAAAAAAAATTGATACTAAAAAAATTCGGTTTGCTAGAATGGGATTAGAGGGAGGTCGGATTTATTTTTAATAACAAAAAAAGATGTGATAAAAAATTACCGATAGATGGCGCTGGCATACATAATACAAAGCAGTATGTATGCAAATTAGGCTTATACTAAAAGACTCATTTCAGCGAAGCGTCTCAGTATCCCAAAATATGAAACAGGCCCTTTTCTCGTATTGAGTCATTTTGCTATGCAGAATTTTCGCAATGTGCCAGTTGCCGAGTTTCCGTTCTTGTAATAGAGTTTAACCAACAGCTCTTGAGCTGGTAACGATAGCAAACTGCTGGCATCAAATGAAGAATCTGTGTGCATTGGGCGGTTTTGCGGACAACCTGATTTGCATGCACCTACTTCATATTATGCATGCAGCGCCATCTATCGGTAATTTTTGAACAACTTTTTTAAATTATTATTAAAAAAAAAATCTGGTCTCCCTCTAATCCCATTCTGCAAGCCGCAATTTTTTAGCGTCATTTGTTTCTTTTTAACGAATTTTTAAAGTTTTAACGAATTTACGCCATCTATCGGTAAATTTTGAACCATTTTTTTTTTCGTTACAAAAAATAAATCCGGTCTTCCTCTAATCCTATTCCTGCAAACCATAATTTCTTAGCGCCATTTGCTTCTTTTTAATGATTTTTTAAAGCTTTAACAACCGGTAATTTATTATTTATTTATTATTATTATTTTAGATTGCCAACTAACACTACCAAAAATACATTTTATATGAAAATTATGAACAATGTATTAAAATAAAGTCTTGAATTTTGTTTAAAAAATGATACTTTCGTATTAGCCGCATACCAGGAGTTATAATAGCGAAGAAATGGCCAAGATTTCGCTACTTACGGCAGCCTTTTTTATTCTGATATAATTTCAGTGGTTTAAGCGCATAGTTCGACAACACGTCTGTTAAATTTCCGTTTTATTTATATTATTTTATTTATTTATTGACAGTTTTATTTTCGTTATGGAATATTAGCTTTAAACAAATGCTAAAGTATTTATATTTATTTTAAGTGTAATCTTTTGCAATCGGGCTGAACGCGGTTTGTCGTAAAATCACCAAGGAAATGTGACAGAGTATAATTGATGAATATTGCGCCTATGTCAACAAGATTTTGTGGTGCAGATGTATCGTCTCTAGTTTTAAAACGGAAGGTCCAGTGTTTGAATCAAGCCGATCCATTGTGACAGAAATTTATAAACATTTATAAACAAATAATTTTTTTGAAAGAATTAATATTAATATATTTTTTAAACCGAAGACTCCTTAGAAAAGTAAAGATACCCAGGTTAATTTGGTATTTTTTTTTCTTATCTTTTTTTTTTCTTTTTTCATATTTTGCTTTGAGGAATGGATCCAGATTTTTAAAAATTACAAATGCCAAAAATGTCATCGCGATTTTTTTTTTTTTTTTTTTTTTTTTTTTTTGGGTTAGAAATTATTATTTTTTTAAACAGAAGATGTCATTAGAGAGAAACTCAGATTGAGTGGGTATTTTTTGTTTTTCGTATTTTGAACAGGAGGGCGGATGCGGACTTGTAAAAACCAAAAATGAAAAAAAAAAATACACGAAATAGACATTTTTAAAATATATATATTTTTAAGTTTAAATATTAATATATTTTTTAAATGGATTGCACCATTAGAATGGGAAAAGTATGATTGACAAGTGGGTATTTGTTTTTGTTTTTCTATTTCTTAAACAGATGTGTGCTGCTGATTGACGCGACTTTTACTCTATGGGACAATGTTAATTATGGGTTTTTAATTAATATCTTGGCTAATGATCAAAAATTAATTCGTGCGGTAGATTTTTCTATCCATCACAGACACCATAGACATACATATTTCTTTTATTAGTTTAGATTTATCCAAGCATTTCTCAACCCTCCTCCCTTCCAGAAAAAAAGAAATTATCAATAAATAGATGTAGTATATTTTTTGCACAGAATTTAGTAATAGAAAGAAATTGGCCGATGTAATTTAGAGAAGCTTTTGGTCTATTTATAATCTACAGATAAGATGATGTTTGAGATTATAGAATATTGCGATATAAAGGCGTGATTCGTTACTGTGTATACAAATTTCTGGGAGGGGTACACTGTAACAAAAAATGGGTCGATCTAGTAAAAAAAGTTTAGTTTTTCTAACAGATTTTTTGGAAATTACTAAAAATTTTTTAGTATATTTGTATTCCACAGATTTTTTTAATAACCGGTACTAAAAAATCGGAATCATTGCTAGCTATTTTCTAGTAATGTTGCTAGCTGTTTTCTAGTAATTCTTACAGATTATCTTGTAACTGAGTAAGAATACAAAAAAATTTTTAGTCTTTTTGTACCGATTTTTAGTACCGGTTACTAAAAAAATCTGTGGAATACAAATATACTAAAAAATTTTTACCTGAGAATTTTTTTTTTTACAGTGTAGATATATTAAAGACTAATCGGAATCAGATATCAATGTAAATGGCCGGAAACGGCAATCAATGTTGCAAATTTGGCGCATATTTTTATTCAGAAATTCTGAATTCCTACCAGAAATTCAGAATAGTAATTTTTGCTTTTTTTAATGACAAACATTTTTCAGAATTTCTGGTATCAATTCGGAATTTCAGAATGAAAAAAAAAATCCGCTAATTTGGCAACACTGATTGCCGTTTCCGACCGTATGCATTACTATCTGATTCCGATTCGTTTTTAAATTACCTATCCCACCCAGAAGTTTGCACACGAGGTAGCAAATCAGCTTGTATATATTTTTAATATGCTAAAAAAAAATAAAAATAAAAGACGTATGAAATATATGTAAGTGGATTGCTAGATTGGCGAATGAAAATTCTAGAAAACAATCGAAAACTATAATGCGCAGTTTTACATACTACATGCACATTGTATATGAGAACACATTGTACATACACCATCTAACATACACATTGTATATGAGAAATAGAAATATATAAACATACATCGTATGTTTTGTTTTAATTGTTCACTAGCACACCCGACTGGCGTTGACCGGGCCAAAGACTTTTAAATATACGTAAAATTACTTTACAGTTTCCAGGGGTTACTTTAAATATATCTTGGCTATGGTGGTCGGTTTTCTCAAACGAACCTCTTTCCACGCGTCGTATAGTAATTAAAAAAATGTTCTCGACCACGAGATCACGTGCCTCGCCATAGTAACGGTTTTTGACGATAAAGGGGTTACTTAGAAAACCAACAGTGGAACTTTTTCTTCATTGGAATTTTGCCGCGTTTCAGAAAAAAAAAATCGATGGCCTTACTTCCTTGAATGATTATTTCATTTTTTTTTTTTTTTTTTTTTTACATTTTTTAATCGATTCCCGAAAGTCTGCCCCATAAAGGGATATGTAATATAAGATTGAATGGATGAGGTATTAAATAGAAATAGTTTGATAAAAACAAAAAACTTCTCATTTTCGGCGAAATGAGGACTTAAAAAAAAAATTCGAAAAAATATCGAAAATCTCTGTACGAATTCCACATAAAAATTATTGAAAAGAGAAAGTTACTAATATTTCGCTAAAAAATTGAATTTGAATTAATTTTATGAGTGAATGAAAATCACCAGCGAACTTGGAAAATTGAAGAAATGCGTGAATTGTTGTTCCGTCCAATATAAAATAACAAAAAATAAATCTAAGCTTCATGATATTCGGACCTGTTTTTGTCATCCAGAACCAAATTTGCAAACTTGCAATATATTTCCCTCGCTATCGCCTTTAAACAAACAAACAGACACATGCACGCGCGCACACAGACAAAACTTTCTTTATCGATATAGGTTTATCGAAACAATTTTCTGAACCCCCCCACCCCACCCCTACAAAAAAAAAATGAAAGAAGTTGTAATCAATAAACAATACAGCATATTTTTTGTGCAGAATTTAGCAATAGAAAATAATTTCTGATGTAATTTCGGAAGCATTTTGCATGTTCATAATCCGCAAATAAGATATTGTTCTAGATATTGTTCCAGACTACTAAGGTGCATTTATATAATTTTTAAATCCTCCAGAAAAAAAATGACGTATGAAAAATATGTAAGCGAATTGCTAGTTTTACTGAATGGAAGTTCTCGGATTTTTTTTTTTTTTTTTTTTTTTTTCTTGAAGGAAAAACGAAACAAATGCGTAGTTTTTGTATCGAACGTATGCATTTCATTCGAACTGAGTATGTTTTTTATTTATAATTTATTCAAAGAATTCTCTCTCCCTCACCCACCCCCACCGCCTCCTTCAAAAAAAAAAAAAAAAAAAAAAAAAAAAAAGAACGAAGTTATAATGAATAAACTAATGCAGCATATTTTTTTGGCACAAAATTTAACAATAACAAAAAATTGCTTAACGAAATTTAAGGAAAAGTTTCACTCATAAAGAGTTGAAAAACGGTTGACTCCAGAGTCTTGTATGGGTCAAATAACCCGATTAACCAGAACTCGATCGGGTTGGAGCTAATTTTTTTCCTTGCGAGTCGTGTTCGGGTTAACCCAATTTTTCAAAAGAAAGTCTAGAATATTGTTTCAGATGAAAAACTATTATTTGAAGATGAAGGTGTGTTTTCATGTTTATTTTCTACATTAAAAAAAAAAATTGATATTAAAGATATATCATTGTAGACTAGTTTTTTCATAATTGTAATAAATTATAAGATCAAGTTATCTTTGATTTCAAGTTTTTCAAGTCGATTGACGAAATGATTTTTGTTCCATTCGGGACGGATTCCGGATATAAAATTGATATTAAAGATATAATTGTAGACTAGTTTTTTCATAATTGTAATAAATTATAAGACCAAGTTTCGTTGATTTCGAGTTTTCAAGTCGATTGACGAAACAATTTTTGTTCCGTTTGGACTGGATTCTGGATCGACGAAAACCTTTTTTGTCGGGTTCGGGTGGAGTTTTGGGTTGACTTTAATCAGAATTTTTGGATTCGGGTCGGGTTAACCCGACTCGCGCAAGACTCTGGTTGACGCCTAGGAGAAAATAAACGAAAGAAAGACAAAGAATCGTCACTGTTCAGAACGTTTTCATTTGAAGTATATTATCAATATCATATACAAATATTTATTCAATATTGACAAAATTTTAGAAATAATCCGAATATTACCAGAAAAAAAAGTACTGGTGGAATGGTTCTCTCTAACTGGTCCGAAACGAGTGTGGCGCGGATATTATCCCCCGTCCGCCAGAATTGAAGGAGGCGCTGAAAGACGATTTGGTTCGTCGATCGGTACAAATAAAGAAATTTAGGCAAAAATGTCACACAATCGGACAATCCAAAGTAAAGATGTATTCCATAATTCTACACTCTTTGCTTTGAACAGGGCCGGTTTTTCCATTAAGGTGACCACCTAGGGGCGTCAGAACAATACTCGATTAACAAATTCATCCAAGATAAAAAAAAATTCATCTCTTTTCACAAAATTCTTGTATCAAAACACTACGATAATATTTTACTATACATAGAAAGCATAAACAATGTAGAAATCTTCCTTTCAAAGTCCCAAACATTTAGTGATAATGATAATTCAGAGATGCAAGTAAGTATAAGATATAAGTAAGATCAATACACTTTTCCAATTCTTTGAATAAATTATTGAGAATTATTGAGAATTCTTTGAATAAATTATAAATAAAAAACATACTCAGTTCGAATGAAATGCATACGTTCGATACAAAAACTACGCATTTGTTTCGTTTTTCCTTCAAGAAAAAAAAAAAAAAAAAAAAAAAAATCCGAGAACTTCCATTCAGTAAAACTAGCAATTCGCTTACATATTTTTCATACGTCATTTTTTTTTACGTTCGGATTGGCTCAATATTTCGGATATTACCGTGATGACATGCTTTGCTTTTGTATGTCCCTGTAATCAAACTATAAATTCTACATACTTGATTAACGAACTCATCCAAGATCACTGTCCTAATGAGGTTCGAATTGATCCAGAATGTCGGAAGTTGTTATAATTACAACTATGATTACAACTCTATGCATTATATGCATAGAGTTATATGTATAGAGCTATAAAGTAATTGCAATTGGTCCATTTCTAAAGAAATCAACATAAAAATCAGCAGATTAATATCCTAAAAATTATATTTAAAATAAAAATTAAGGGAATGGATTGAAACCTTCTCTTTAAAAATTTATTTTTCAAAAAAGGCGTCAAAACTCATGCTTGCCCCCTATGAAAAGTTCTAGATTCGGCCCTGCTCTCTCAGTGTGAGTTTATTTAAGTTTCTTAGCTTCACTGCAGGTGTATATAATAAAACTACGAATGTGAAATCCGGAACAAATATCTTAAAGTAACATTTACGCTTTATTCGACTTCTAGAACCCCCTAGTGCCTTTTTAGTGACACCCTGGTGTTCAGAGAAACATGGATGAGAAACACTTCTTTGTATGCTACCATGAAAAGCGTCCATTCAACTGATCTCGTAAAAGAGATCTCGCATTAAATTATCATCCCCATAAACAATGTACAGGTTTAAACAGGTGCGGTCGGCTTTAGTGTAATCAGACAAAATTCAAAATAGTTTTCTGGTTCAGGTTGTTTTTATTCAAAGTGCAGGTGAAGCCAAATATTAAATAAATAAATAAAACAATAAATACATCGTTAACGAGCGATTCAAAAGATGCTGTTGGTACATTACTGTATCTATAAAATTTAGACATTAAAGGGTGTCGACCACGCAACCCTTTGAACCCATTGATCACGTGTTTGTCCCGGTTTTTTCCTATGCGCTGGGGTGTGTTTGACCTGCTGTTTTTTTCATTCAACCGATGGAAGTAAGTTTTCCTCTTGAATTTACTTTTCAGAGAATGGCAACAATAGTTCCACTGGAGATAAATGATTTTTTTCCCTTTAGTTCTTTATTTTATTTTTTTCCTCTGTTGCAAATAGCCTGAGTAAAGCCCATTAGCTTTTTTTAAAAGCAATGGGTCATTACGCCTTTAGAAAAATAGCCACAGTTGTCGTTGGATCTTTATATTTAGTTCGCTTTTATTGCAAAGGGGAAGTTTTTATTGCATCCTTACTGTCAATTAAGGTGTATATAGCTCAGATGAGAGAACACACGATTGTATCGTTAGTAAGTGTTTTTTTATATAACACAGCTGAAGTGTCGAAAAGAGTTTTATGCATTAGAGGAAGTTTTTATTGGACAAACAATAATTTGTGTAATATTATTTAAAATGTGTTATTGTTGTCCAATAAATGCATTCGTAATCACGAAGCAGTAGATGTCTAATTCACCATTTCTTTAATCCCATATTAACCTCTTCATATCTGAAGCTAAAATAATATTTACACATACTCATTTATTGCCTTTATACAAACAAAATGACATCATAGATGACCGAAATAAGCTTTTTACTGAAATTGATACTATAGGGGACTGGTAATTTAGGTTCTTAAATATCGATCTAAAATTACTAAAATATCAATTTAATGATCAATAACTTTGATCAAAGGAACCATTTAACCATTATCAACGGAAGTGTAAAGACCACAAGTATTTAAAGTCCAGTTTGTAATAACAAAGTGAAAAAGAAAGGAAAACGAAAAATGCTGTGTACCAGCAATAAATCCATTTTCGTTAGTGCGCACTTGTGCTATGTCCAAGCATAACTAGATATATACTAATAATCTAACAAGAAGATTATACATTAAAAATTGTGGCATTAAAAGTTAAAAAAATTAATTGCCTCTGGAAGCCTCGTCGTCGCAGCCACGTTTCTGGAGGGTGGCACCTACATCACTGCGAGTCACAAGGTAAAACCTGTTAATTTTGTGTCAGCCAAAAGAAAATCTAGAATTTAAGTAAAATTACACATCGTTAAGACATCTAAAATTAAACTAGAATTCTAGAATAAATCAAATAATCAATACTGCATTGATAAAATTTAATCGCAAACTAAATCCATGTTACCGAAATTACAGAGTTTACATTATGAAATTAACAAAATATTTCGTCCTGTGAATGTAGATTAATCCATTTATAATAAAAACGGCACATAAATGAAATTTGTATTCAGAACATGTTATACAATCATTAATGTAATTGAAAATGAAATTATTATAGCTAAAGTAATAATTGAGATTGGTGAATAAACGGAAATACAATTTGTTGAACTCAATTTCTGAGTACTAATTCAATTAACATATTAAACTTTCAACGAATTTGGAAAATTATTAATAATTTATACAACAAACAAAAATTGTCTATAAAGGATAGACTTCAGTTCTTTTATTTTCCTTGCTATAAAAGTGTTATAGAGATATTTTAATTTATGTTTATATGTTACGATTTTTGGGTGCTTTTTCGCATCACACTGCCAAAATTAAAATAAATTCGGGTGTGGTCTAAGACAATTATAATTGAATCGATCGTTTCAAAAACCATATAAGTCAAGTTTTTTTCCAAATATACTTTTTTTTTTTGTCGTAAATGTTTTCTTAATGGTAGAGCCATGATCTGTGTTATAACCACATAAATCAGTGTATTCCTTCCTCTTCAAACAATAACTTTCTAATTTTCTTTCATTACTTAATCGACATAAAATCAGAGACTTAAGTGTGTTTTGCATGCAATACCCGATTACATACGGATACCATATTACATTACCATATTACGATTTGCATGCAATACCAGACTAAAACATAAAACTGTTCCCGTATAAGTGCTATCTTCATTAATTTTGATTAAAAATATGTTCAAATTAAGTTTTGTTCAAATTAAATAGCACCTAACCTCGTTTCTTGCTATAAGAACAAGAGTCAGGAACAATTTTTCTGAAATTCTTCTTTTTATTATTCATAAATTATAAAAATTATTCGATATTTACCAATTTTGAAGTCCAAACACCGCGGTAGAGCCAAATATTTGGGCAAAATATATAGAGCCAAAATATTTGGACACACTTGTGAAATCATAGCTTTCAAAAAGTGCGCTAGAAAGTGTGTTGAACAAAAGAAGTGTTTTCAGAAGTATTATAAAAACTGTTCCAAAAAGTGTTCTTCAAAGTGTACTAAAAAAGATGACAAAATAAGTGTTCTAAAAAGTGTTCTGAAAAGTGTATGAAGATTTGCAGTGTAGCCTATTCTCATGATTGTCTGATCAGTATTAATGAATCTGTAAATTAAATATTTATTAATTATAATGTAGTTATTTGTTGTTAAATTATGAACTGTTTAGTTCATTCGGAAGTAAACATGGATAGTGCAAATTCGTTACACAAAAAATAAATATTCAATTATAAATATTATAGGAAACAAGCACTGCTGTAATTTACATGGATGTAGTCGGTATAACGCATTGTAATTTAGTAGCAACTCGAATAATATTTTGAAAGTTAAAGTTACAGAGAGAGAGAGAGAGAGAGAAAATATCTTGACACACTTTTATCCATATTTAAAAAATCAAAGAAATTAACTAAAAATAAATAAAAATATTCCATTTGTGAATTCTGCCAATTTAGGCTATACTAATTAATAAATAAGCTTAAATTCCATTTTCAAGTAAACAATAGTAAATATAACCAGTACCTGGCGTATTTTAACAAGGCAGTTAATTCTTTTTCATGCAAAATATCGATAAAAATGATAATAAAGCTTTGCTTTTTTATGAAAAAGAAGCTTCAAGAACTCATGAATAATAATTTAACACCCATTTTCTGTTCTAATAAATACCTCCCTTTTTTTACATCGAGTAGCTTATTTTTTTTTTTTTTTTTTTTTTTTTTTTTTTGCTTGATATTCGAATAACTCAACTGCCTTATAACAATAGCATCGAATCAACTTTAAGAGCGAAAGCAAATATAAAAAATATATTTATGAACATTTCTTCGGTAAAAAATAGATCTCTCTTTGTAGAAAATCCTTGTCTTTTAACGTTAAATATAAGTAGTAAATGGATAATAAAATAGTCTATAAACGTGAACAAAGCATCTCTTATCTTGGTCATTTCCTAACTTGCGTGAAATGTGTTATACATTTTCTATTCTTATTATTATGCAATACTAAAAAATAATTCCACTGCATCCACTCTTTTATGGCTGTAAAAGTAATTCAAGGGTACAGTAGAAACATCAAAATCAACATTTTTATTCTCCAATGAATTATTTTGAAAATTACAGCAAATGTTTATAGTGTTATTAGACATCAGTATGCAAACTTGATTAAAATATCTTTGAAGGTTCTTGAAATAATCAAAATTAATTTTTTTAATATCTCGAATAATTACCTGTCATCACAATTCTCCATGCTGCATCCACTCTTTTATGGCTGTAAAAGTAGTTCAAGGATACAGTAGATTATCAAAATCAACATTTTTATTCTTTATTGATTTTTGTTTTTAAAATTACAGCAAATGTTTATAGTGTTATTAGACACCAGTATGCAAACTTGATTAAAATATCTTTAAAGGTTCTTGAAATAATCAAAATTAAATTTTTTTAATATCTCGAATAATTACCTGTCATCACAATTCTCCATGCTGCATCCACTCTTTTATAGCGGTAAAAGTAGTTCAAGGATACAGTAGACTATCAAAATCAACATTTTTATTCTTTAATGAATTTTTTTTGAAAATTACAGCAAATGTTTATAGTGTTATTAGACATTAGTATGCAAACTTGATTTATCTTTAAAGGTTCTTGAAATAATCAAAATTTATTTTTTTAATGTCTCGAATAATTAGCTGTCTTCACAATTCTCCATGCTGCATCCACTCTTTTATGGCTGTAAAAGTAGTTCAAGGATACAGTAGACTATCATAATCAACATTTTTATTCTTCAATGAATTTTATTTAAATTACAGCAAATGATTATAGTGTTATTAGACATCAGTATGCAAATTGTGCGGTTAAAATATTTTTAGTTGTTCTTGAGATAATCAAACTTCAAATTCTTCATATCTCGAATAATTTTGCATTCTTCACAATTCTCCATGCTGCATCCACTCTTTTATGGCTGTAAATGTAATTTGAGGGTACAGTAGAGACCATCAAAATTAACATTTTTAATCTCCAATGAATTTTTTTGAAAATTACAGTAAACGTTTATAGTGTTATTAGATGTCAGGATCGAATTTGTGAATAAAATATCTTTAATGGTTCTTGAAATAATCAAAATTTAATTTTTTTAATATCTCGAATAATTAGCTATCTTCACAATTTTCCATGCTGCATCCACTCTTTTATGGCTGTAAAAGGAGTTCAAGGATACCGTAGACTATCAAAATCGTGGTTAAAAAAATTTTGGTGGTTCGTGAGATAATCAAAATTCAAATTTTTAATATCTCGAATAATTTTGCATTCTTCACAATTCTCCATGCTGCATCCACACTTTTATGGCTGTAAATGTTGTTTGAAGGTACAGTAGACCAACAAAATCAACATTTTTAATCTCCAATGAATTTTTTTGAAAATTACAGCAAACGTTTATAATGTTATTAGATGTCAGGATCCAATTTGTGATTAAAATATCTTTAATGGTTCTTGAACTAATCAAAATTTAATTTTTTTTAATATCATGAATAATTAGCATTCTTCACAATTCTCCATGCATATTACATTTTTACACACAGGTTCGAAATTCTTCAAAATTAATTATTTCAATTAATCATTTAATAAGCAGTCGGATGTGGCAATCCCAGAAGTTTCTTCTATCTCATACATACATATATATATATATATATATATATTTATTTATTACGCTACAATTTTTTTGTCAATAAATGTTTAAAATCCATGGAAGGGAGGAGAGGGGAAGCAAAGAAAATTTGTAATGAAATCTAATCGAAGGGTAATATATCAAAACATGTGAGAATTTTCGCATATTACAAATATACAAATTAAACTTAGATACAATTGGGTGATTCGGTTTGATTATTTTTTAACAGTTACCGCACCCGTCCGGAAAATCGAATAAAATTCGCTATCGCAGCGCCACCTTCAGGCCGAATTTCTCCAAAATTTTATCCAAACCTCGGCCTATTACATTACATCTAAATATTAAATTTCGTCGAAAAATATTCATAAATTCAACGATTAAACTGCAGAAAAACAAGAAAATCGCTCAAAAATCGCTATCACAGTGAAAGAATAGTTCAGAATGTCGTACACTTGGTCTGGTAGAAAAATTCGTAAAATTACGGACGCACCATTGATGAGCCACGAAGGATGAATAATGAACCGAAATGATGAATGATTATGAACCACGAATAATGAGCCACACAGACTGGCGATAAGTGCGAAACCAAAACTTCAAACTTAATTGTCTCCAAACACTGTTTCTCAACGGTTTTGACACGATAACTTTGAACAAGTTAATAGATTCACACATTTCTTTTCTTTTTTAAATAAAATAAATTAAATTCTCGTACAAACTATATACATATGATAAACAAAAAGCAAAACACATTTTTTTTCAAGTTATATAAAGTGTGATTATGAAAAAAAAAAACTATCCCGATATATGATCCCCTAGCTATATCATGTCGTTCACAGAAACTGGATGAAATTTTGGTTTAAAATATTTTGGGGTATGCTCTCAGGAACCATATGAAAAATAACAGTTACATTCTAACAATTACGGTTACATTGACAAAATTTCGAAATTTTCCAATGGCAACACCTATTTTTTTTTTTTTATTGGAATGTTATCTTCATAGTGAAAAACCATAAAAAACGTTGGAACGGTACCTGTAGCACGAAAATCGCCTGAGCTAGACAGACTAAGAAGAACAGTGTAAACAACCAAAAAAAGGACAGAGAAGCAACAGAAAGTAAAACATTTTATTGTTCAGTGCTATCCACAATCTGCCGCATGCAAAATGTCATCGTGTGTGAAGGGGAAAATTTGTGTAACACAATAAAATGTTTTCTTTTCCGTTGCTTCTCTGTCCTAACGCTTTTTATGGTTTTTCTTTATGAAGATCACACTCCAATAATAATGAAAAAAACAAAAAAAGTGTTGCCATTTGAAATTTTCGAAATTTTGTCACTGTAACCGTAACTGTTAGAATTTAGCTGTTGTTTTTCACTTGATTCTTGAGTCCATTACCTTAAAATGCTTTAAACCAAAATTTCATCCAGTTTCTGTGAACGGTATGATAGTTAGAAAGTCTCATATATCGGGATAGTTTTTTTTTTTTTTTTTTTTTTTTTTTTTTTTTTTTTTTTTTTTTTTTTTTTAAATAATTACCCTGTATATAAAAAACAATAGGATCCATTTTTACATATGTTTAATTTTCTATTATAATTTGTTTTTAATTTTTTTAAATTTTTTCTCTGTTTCAGGTAATAATGAAAATGCAACGTTATAAGCAGTGTAAAAAAAAATGATAATAACGACTCAAAAATGAGGAACCTGGACTTTGTAAAAATGTTTTTTTCACATTTTTACAAATATTTTTTATTTCTAAAAAACTTAAATAAATAAATGCAAAAAGAAGGAATAGTCTAAAACTCACGACTAAAACTCAGTCAACTTTCGGCATTACAAACCTTTCTGCCTCCCTTTAAAATACTGGCACACCAAATAATTAAGATTAGGTTTAAAATATGATGCGGAACTGCATGTCGCGTCGTTGTATAGTAAGAGTAATAGTTAGAGTGTTACAGTGTTTGCAGCATTCAATATTTCTTCTTTAGCCTTGAAATTTCAAAAGTCGCGCAGCGATGCGTATCAAATCCTCACACTTGGTGGTCCTCTTTATCTCTGGAACTCGACACAATGTAGGAGGATTACTTTTATATTTATCTATTCAATAATATATTAGAATAATGAAAAAAAAATTAAAAATAACTAAAATTGGATTTTTAATTTACTTTTTTAATTTTTTAATTTTAGGTAATTTTTATTTTGGATGTTTAATTTGTGTGGCATTACAAAAATATCAGGTTTCTTACCTTTAATTATTTACATGAATAAGCAGTATTTAAATTGGTTTCTTAATTATATACGTGGTACACAGCAGGCAGGAAAAACTTCATTTTTATTAATATAGTTAATGAATTAATTAGAATTGTATTACGTATTTACTAATGTAAAATATAAAATAAATTTAAACAATTAAGACAAAAATTTAGCCTTAGTGCAACCTCTAAAACCATATAAAAAAGTAATAATTATTAGAGAAAAACAAAACTGTCATAAAAACGTACATTGAAATTGAAATAGACGTTTCTGTACGGGGGAAAAATTAATGCTGTAAAATATATACTATGTTTTGATGCTAAACTCAAAAGACAAAATTGCTGTAAAGGTTATACACAAGCATTCTGGCACAGACTTTGTTGTTTTTTTCCTGTAAAGATAGACAAATAGGTAGACAGATTAACTACCTATCAGTCCGTCATGTCAGTTAATTTGTCTGTTTACGTATATCTTGTTATCTCTCTCCACCTTTCTGTTACGATAGTCTCTTTTTCAATGCATATGGCATAATTTATGACACGTTTTTTCTTTCTTTGTTAATCTTAAAGACAAATTATATTCGATATCCTTAAATTTTGACTTAAGTCTATTTCTGTCAATCTGAGGAACAATAAAAAAAAAAAATAATTCATTTTCTGCAATATTTTTATAAGATATATTAAGTCTTTAATATATCTGGCCCCTTAATGTTCGCTTAAACAATTAGATTCAAATGAAGACTCAGTAAAAAAATTAATGTAGTTTAGAAGGAAAGAACAAGATGGTTTTAAAATCGTAATTTTGAAGCTATATATAAATGAAAAAGATATAGGTTTTAAAAAATATTTATTTTAAAATTATGGAACCAAAATACACTTCTAATGATACCGTAAATAATTCATAATATCGCTATTATCTTTACAAAAATAAATAAATAAGATAAAATAAGGTCCACATGCTCCAGAAAGAGAAAGTGCAGGCTCGTCCCAAGTTGGCAAACAAAAAGTGAGTCCCATTTCGGCGCGAGTTTAATGAAAGAAAATAAGTCCGATCTCGGCGCGGGTCCATACAGATTTCTAATATGGACATTAGAAAGAGCTTGAATTTGGAGACAAAGTTAGCGAATTGGATATCATGGACGCCAAAATTTGGCGCAAAATGTTTATCTGGAAAATTAAAAAAAAAAAAAAAAGTATGTGCAATACTAAAGGAAATATAAAGAAATTCAATATAATGTGCTATGTTTCTAAAATCTCAAGGTAAGGTATTTCTAAATAATTTTCCGTTTTATTTTAAACTTTTACAAGCAGTAAGGTAAAGCTAGGAGAGTCTGCGCACAATTCAAAAGAATAGCAATAAAAAATCTAAATATTAATTTTTTGCTAAACTATCCATGAATTTTTACTTCATTTGTTTTTTATGCATTTCCATTGCTATTTTGTTGTTATGTTGCAATTTAATAGAACAGTTGTAATAAAACCAAGAAAGTTATTTTGCGCAATCTGTCCTTACAGGGTTGGTGTGATTGCGCACATGGGTAGGAGAGATTTTTACTAATATTAAGTACAATTAAATTAACAATAATAATTACACTTAAATGACATTGCTGTAAGGTTTTTGTGAACAAATTTTATTGTATTGGGAGGGAATATTTCAACCTAGTGCTTAAAGAATCAGAAAAAGGAAATAATTTTAAAAACGATTTAAAAATTTTAATTAAAGGAAAAAAATTAAGGAATCAGAAAAAGCAAGTCCAGAAAAGATTACAAAATAAAATTATGTAACTTAATAACACGTTTAACTTAAAATTAGTCCATTTTCATTTTTCATTTTTTTATGCAAATTTACCAATCAGCTGCGTAATCTCTCCTAGCATGGAAACTAATGGGAACAATGCGCCATCTCTCCTAAGTAGCAGATGTAGCCTACTTAGGTCTAAGTAGTAGCAAGGCCTAAGTAAGTGTGAGCCTTAGCAAAAACTCACCAATTTTAGTAGGAGACATTGCGCGGCCTTTTATTTAAACATGGCCGCTACTAAAACGAACCGTTGATGTTCATATTGTTAGTCTAGATTAGTAGCTTATGAGAAATCGTTTAAGTTAAAAATATTTTGTACTATTGACATCGTATAGAAATTCTGATGAATAGCTATGAAAATTCAAGCACTGACTTTGGGAAAACAAAACAAAATAGCAATACTTTATCTTAGACGCTCAAAGCAATCAACGTGCACTTTCAAGTATACACTCCACTACTGTTGTTGTACAACTACTACTGGAGTCGCTGCGCTCTCACTCTACTCCTTCCGTCCGAACCTCTATGTGCGCAATCTCTCCGACCGCGCCATCTCATCTCTCCTGGCTTTACCTTATAGTGCAAATGGATAGATACCCTTTAAGGCTGTTCTCAAATTCAAAGAAGCTACTTTCTGACACATTTTTTAATTCGTTTTTGTTCAGAAACGCATGAAATGGGCAGCTGTTGCTATTCAGAAACTTTGTAATCGAAACATGTTTTGCATTTCTTGGTAAAGGCAAGAGATCTTTCAGAAAACACTGTCAAAGTTGGCATTTTGAACCGATTTTCCGATACTTCAGCGCTAGAAAGGATAAAAACGCGTTGTCACGTGCCACGAATCGCTTATAACTCGGTAAGTAATTTATTTATCAAAAAATGGAAAAATCATTTCGATTCCAAATCGCTTCAGCTGTTTGGTGCATCAATTTCATGCCTTTGAGTTTAAAAATGAGTCAGAAATTGTGTAAAAAAGTTTTGCGTTGTTCAGCAGATCATTTGAGAACCAACATTTAATAAATAAATAAAAATAAATCTAAAGCGTGAAACGTGAAATGCGAAGATATAGTTGAAAAGAAAGTCGAGCTGTGAAAAAAGGTCTCGTCTAAGTTAGTAAAAAAAGACAAATGCTATTTAAAAAAAAAAAAAAAAAAAAAAAAAAAAACATTTAATGTTTAAAGAGAAAAAAACAGAATGACATTTTCTGCATTTTTTGCTAACAATCGTTTTTAGCAAGAATGTTTAGTTTCGCCAGTACTTTGTGCGTTTAACCGTTTAGTGAAAATTGCTGAGTACAAAGTCTAACAAGCATTTTTTTTTCCCCTCTCCGAAGTTGAAAAATATAAAAATAAAATATTTTCAAAGTTTCAGCTTTGTCTAAACGTTAATTATGAAACATAAATAACATTTCAAGTATGTTTAAAAATGCTGACTCTCAAAATTCATGAAAATGCAGTAAATGAATAATAATTTTAAAAAACTTTTAAGACGGAATCGTAAATAAGACCAAGAGAAAAATCTGTTTTGTACAAGTTTCTGTCTTAGCAGCTGGTATAACTGCATGGCAATATTTTCTTCGGGACCATGACATTGCTTTAGTTCAAGACAGAATTTCGTCATGTTCCGTTTTTGCAGGTTTTACTGCGTATTAATATTTTATTTGAAAATAAATATTTATATTTTTACTTACATTTGATATTTTAATGACAGCACTTTGTCGAGAAAACAAAAATTGGACTTATAATTTTTGCTTGCATTTGATATTTTAATAAAAATATACTTTTGGGACAAATGGGAAGAAAGAATGTTTAGTGTTTTAATCTCGCTTTAATGAAAGCACTTCATCGAGTAATGTGAAAATGGAATGTCACTCGCATTTCATATATTTTAATACATATACTTTTATTATAAATATGAAAAAGAATGTTTAGTATTCTCACCTGCATGTGATATTTTAATGAAAGCACTTTGCCGAGTAATTTGAAAATGCAATGTCACTCGCATTTGATAATTTAATAAATATACTTTTAGGATAAATATGAAAAAGAATGCTTAGTGTTTTCACCTGCATGTAATGCTTTAATTAAAGCACTTTATCGAGAAATCTGAAATAGGATGTCACTCGCATTTGATATTTTAATAAATATACTTTTAGGATAAATATGACGAAGAATGCTTAGTGTTTTCACCTGCATGTAATGTTTTAATTAAAGCATTTTATTGAGAAATCTGAAATAGGATGTTGCTCGCATTTGATATTTTAATGAATATACTTTTAGGTTAAATATGGAAAAGAATGTTTAGTGTTTTCACTTGCATGTGATATTTTAATGAAAGCACTTTGCCGAGTAATTTGAAAATGCAATGTCACTCGCATTTGATAATTTAATAAATATACTTTTAGGATAAATATGAAAAAGAATGCTTAGTGTTTTCACCTGCATGTAATGCTTTAATTAAAGCACTTTATCGAGAAATCTGAAATAGGATGTCACTGGCATTTGATATTTTAATAAATGTACTTTTAGGATAAATATGAAGAAGAATGCTTAGTGTTTTCACCTGCATGTAATGTTTTAATTAAAGCATTTTATTGAGAAATCTGAAATAGGATGTTGCTCGCATTTGATATTTTAATGAATATACTTTTAGGTTAAATATGGAAAAGAATGTTTAGTGTTTTCACTTGCATGTGATATTTTAATGAAAGCACTTTGCCGAGTAATCTGAAAATGGAACGTCACTCGCATTTGATATTTTAAAAAATATACTTTTATGGATAAATATGAAAAAAGAATGCTTAGTGTTTTCACCTGCATGTAATGTTTTAATGAAAATATCGAGAAATCTGAAATAGGATGTCACGCGCATTTGATAGTTAAATAAATATATACTTTTAGGATAAATATGAAAAAGAATGCTTAGTGTTTTCACCTGCATTTGATATTTTAATGAAAGTACTTTTAATCTGAAGTAATCTGAAAATGGAAATTCACTCGCATTTGATATTTTAATAAGTATACTTTCAGGATAAATATGAAAAATAACATTTAGTGTTTTCAGCTGCATGTGATGTTTTAATGAAAGCACTTTATCGAGAAATCTGAAATAGGATGTCTGTTGCTCGTATATTTGAATAAATATATACTTTTAGGATAAATATGAAAAAGAATGCTTACTGTCTTTACCTACATGTGATACTGTAATGAAATCACTTTGTGGAGTAATCTGAAAAAGGAACACCAACTCGCATTTGATATTTTAATAAATAATACTTTTACGGATAAATATGTAAAAGAAAAGTTTAGTGTTTACCCGATATTTTAATGAAAGAACTTTGTCGAGAAATCTGAAATAAGATGTCACTCGCATTTGATAGTTTAATAAATATTCTTTTATGATAAATATGGCAAAGAATGCTTAATGTCTTTCTTTACCTGCATGTAATATTTTAATGAAAACACTTTATCGAATAATCTGAAAATGGAACGCCACTCACACTGATATTTTAATAAATGTACTTTTAGGATAAATTTGAAAAAGAAGGCTACTATTTTCACAAACCAAATTAGTGTTAAGAAAATGTGAAAAAAATACATTTTCACCATTCCAATTTTGAAAGCTATAATAAATCTAAAATAATTTTTAAAGTTTTGTGAAAACAAAAATATGCAAAATATCTTGTCGATGCATTTTATAAATGATATTTTGTATTTTAATCTGCATTTGATCATTAATTAATGAAAGTATTTTGTTGAGAAAGCTGTAAATAGATGCTTCATTTGTATTTAATGTTTTAATAAATATAACTGTCTTGTAAATATGAAAAAGAATGTGTAGTGTTTTCACTTTCATTTGTTATTTTATAAAAATGCTTCATACTGAAAAATATATGCAAATAGAGCGTTTAGTATTTTCATTTTCTTTTTATATTTAATATATACAGGACGTATTTTGCTGATAAGTATGAAAAAAAAATCGCTTAATATTTTTATTTTCATTTGATATTTTAATTAAAATACTTTGCTGAGAAATCTATAAACAAACGTTCAGAAATTTCGCGTATATTTAATAATTTAATAAATATATTTTTCTGATAAACAGGAAAGATATGTTTAGATGTACATTTAAAAAGGAATTTCTAATGAAGAAATTGGCGTAAAAAAGCGTAATGAACAACTTTTTTTTGCACAGATGAAGGCCATTACTTATCAGTTAATGTAGTATAATGTAGTACTGTCCTGTTATTAAATTTATATAATTTCCGAATCTGATGTATTATTTTTACTATACATCACCTTAAATATTATAAAAGATATTGGCTTGTAACAGTGACGTACACTGAGAAAAATGACACTTTCAAATCTGAGTAAATCGATGTTTTCATTTTGTTATGAAACTTTTTGTTTCAAATAGGACGAACCAATGCTTTCAATTCTGAAATACCAGAAATACTCAGACTATTTAAACATGGACATACTCAAAACTGAGCACAGAGAGGTCAGTTCATAATCATTTTTGAAATATGGACATACTCAAAAATAAACACATAGAAGTCAGTTCATACTCATTTTTGAAACATGGACATGTTTCAAACTTGAGTAATTTTGATTCGAAGCCATTTTGACTATGCGACATACTCAAATTTTAGTATTTTTTGCTCAGTTTTGAAAATGTCGTTTTTTGAGTGTAGTTTTGATTTATACAGGGATACAATTAGGAACTGATATGCCATGGGCAAACGGGGCAAACGCACGGCCCTTCAATTGAAATAAATTCCCGAAATTAACTAAATAATACTACATAATTGTAATATATGTGCATAAAATTCAATTTGGAATATCAACATTAAAAAATCCTTTAACCCTGTATATACGGATTGGGGCATATATACGTCCCAGTGGATTATTTTTTATTCTATTCGCACCACTTTTTGAAAACTAATCTTTGCCATACACTTAAAATACTAGGATCTTTTCAAGAGAAATCTACCACAAAGAAAATTTTTGTGAATTGTCGTACGAATGAATATAAAAATAGTAGCCAAGTCCTGGGTGGAATCAAAGAGTTCAGGGACAAATTACCGATGTTTTACACTGTTAAAAATTTGCAGCAAACTGTAGTCATTCGACCGTTTTTATATAGAAAACGGTTAGGTAAATATAATTTAACTCTATTCTGACCCTATTATTGCCCATAATATGGTAAAAAAAGTTGTATTATTGTATGTAACCGTTTTCTATAAAAATGGTCGAATGACGGGACAGTTTGCTGCAAATTTTTAACAGTGTATAACTCGTGGTTTATCTATGTCCGTGTGTGGCACAGATAATAATTTCGGATGATTTTTCGATGTTACTCCTCTTCCCACATCTTTTTATTTGACAAAATTATTTTGAAAAATAACCATGAAATGACACTGGTATTAATAATAGTTAAACTATTATATTAATTTGTTTTTGTTCTGTTTTCAAATGTCAACTTACAGTTATTCACTAAAATGCACCCCTGTTCCCAAAGTGCATGTATCTTCAATAACACCACCCTTTCTGCCCAATCTATTACATAGAAAGCCCCAGATTTTCCCTGGGCTTCCACTTCTGCATGTTGGTTCCTGGGTTACATTATATATATATAAAAAAATAATAATAAATAAAAATACAAATGTTTCCCAATCTAGGAAAATATAATACTATAACCACGACCGAAAATATACAACAACCTTCCTAAGTTATACCCAGGATTCCTTACTGTAAGGATATGTAAGGTTTTAGAGTGTATTTTTAAGGCGCGTGTTTATTTTTAATAATAATAAAGAAAATTTTCATTATAAAAAGTCCTCGAATTACTGGAAAGTAATTTCTTTTTTGAAAATCAAAAATCACAGACCATGAAATTCATTGCATGTGTGGCAACCATCTTTAAAAGAAATTCAAGGCTGAAATAAGATTAACAACAAGTTAAAGGTAAGTTGGAATAATAAAATAAAAAATAATCGTTTAAAAAATAAATTGCATTTGGTATATCATTTAAAAATATAGAACGCCTGCTGCCAGTGGCGTATGCAATAATCAATCAATAAGATTAAATCATGCAGTGCTAAAAAAACACAAATATTTCTTAATCTACAAAAATAAAATATAACCACAAACGAAAATATACACTAACCTCTTCAAGTGTATCTCAGCATTCCGAAGAGCTTCCTTTATCTTTAGAAATCTCAAAAACTAATATATTTTCGATATTTAAAGAAGCATTTAAAGAATCATTGTTATTATTATTAAAGGAACGGTGGACGTTAAACTTGAATTTTTTTATTTTTCAACATAGATATATGAATCTTTGGGCATATATACATTTCACCATAAGTATATAGAATATAGAATACCTTAAAAAAAATTCTAATCTTAATATAATTTTAAGATTAAAAAAAAATTAAAATTTATAAACGAAATTTCAAAATGCTCCTTGCGTCTTAATTTTTAAGATATTTCCTCGTTTTATTATTTGGATCACTTAAAACTATATTACAAGCAAATCTGTGTATGAGTTATTTAAAATTATCAATAGTTAATTTTCGAGAGATTATTTTCTGAATTCCATTCCAATTTTCATAAAAATTTAGCATTTTAATAAGTTATAAATCAAATTTAATTATCTTAACGAAGTCTAATTGTAAAATGCACACACAGTTTTTTTGTAAACAGTATCAGGATTCTTCCTTATAAATTTCATGAAATGTGAACAAAAATTAAGACACATGGGGCATTTCAAAAATCTAAAAAACGTGTAAAACTGTATTGAGAAAAACAGGTCTAAAATTTACTAAAGCACCAAATAATTGATTGTGTTCATAATTCAAACGCTTGTAACTTTGCGAAAAATCACCGCAGCTGCATGCAGTTTTTCTCAAATGGTTCAATACAAACTGAAAAATAATACGTAAAAAAATAAATTTCGATTTTTTGGTCGATTTTTGATCAAATAAAGGTCAATTAAGGTCAATTAAGGTGGTTCTCAAATGATCTGCTGAACAAGGGGAAACTTTTTGACACAAATTTCTAACCCATTTTTAAACGCAAAGGCATAAAATTGACATACCTGACTATGGAAGCGATTTGTAATCGAAATGAGTTTTCTGCTTTTTGATAAATAAATTACTTACTCAATTATAAGCGATTCGTGTCACGTGACAACACGTTTTTCTGATTTCTGGCAATGAAGTATCCGGAATTCGGTTCAAAACGCCAAATTTGACAGTGTTTTCTGAAAGATCGTCTGCTTTACCAAAAAAAGGAAACGTGTTTCGATTACAAAGTTTCTAAATAACAACACTTGCAAATTTCACGCGTTTCTGAACAAAAATGAATTTAAAAATGTCAAAAAGTAGCCCCTTTGGATTTGAGAACATCCTTGACATTCTTCGAGCTACCAAGTGTGCTCACATCGAAATTTACTGACTTAAGTACTTGTATTAAAAACTTCATAAATGTCTTTACAATATATTGATACAAGCATATGCCTAATTACATTAGTAGCACCATGGCCTCCATGCTCTCCTGACATTACTCCTCTAGATGTTTTTCTTTTGGGAGTACATAAAGGACAGGGTGTTTGCAACACCAGTAAAATATATTGGAACACTCAAGGTCAAGATCACAGATGCTGTGTCTAGTGTGCCAGCCCAAATGTTGGGCAATATACGTGGGGAGAAATGGAATACCGCTTTGACATTCTTCGAGCTACCAAGGGTGCTCACACTGAAATTTACTGACGTAAGTACTTGTATTAAAAACTTCATAGATGTCTTTACAATGTATTGAAACAAGCCTATGCTTAATTATATTAGTTTTTCTGCAATAAATTATTGTAATCAGGGAAAGACTTTATGACCACCCTGTATATTTTCGTCCGTGGTTTATATTTTCGTAAATTAAAGGAAATTTATCTTTTTCTGAGTGTGTATTAGCATTACAAAGAGAACCATTCAACCGAACCATATATTTCCATAGTTCTATTGGCCATTTAGATTTACTGTTATTATCATTCAGCCGTAGCTTGTGATTTTTGGAAAGAAGAGATCCGGGTATGTTCCTACGCAATTCCAATTCTAATAAATCAGCATCGGTGAACAAAACCACTGAACGAAACCACATACCACTTTCACCGAAGCAACTCCTACAAGATTGTTATAAAATTGTTTCAGGTAATTGGTTCTTTTAATTAAAAACGTTCCCATCTGTTTTAATTTTCTTAGTCTTAATTTAGTACTGGATATATAAAGAATGGAAACAACCTACGCGTGTAGCAGAGAGAAAAAATGTCTTCCAAATAGATAGATTATTTCAGTCATTTATGTGGCATTCATCTATACGCTTTTTAGCCACATATTTATTCAATTATTCGGATTTATTATTTATTTTTGTCATTTGTGTTACAGGTTTAATTTTAAACCAAATACAGAGGCGGTAGATAATACGATTCGACAATGTCATTTATACATGTTATGTCAGTTCTCGCAACTTTCGAATAGAGTCCTGCATCGGGCCGGTTGACCTAATTTTACCCGAAACCGACCCAAGCCGACCTGCATTTTGGATCGTGTTAGGTTGAAGCTAATTATTTTCGTTTTTGGCCGGGTTCGGAGCTGATT
Organism: Maratus michaelseni; assembly: GCA_963931845.1. Taxonomy (NCBI): domain Eukaryota; kingdom Metazoa; phylum Arthropoda; class Arachnida; order Araneae; family Salticidae; genus Maratus; species Maratus michaelseni. The sequence continues at coordinate 31,975,725 of OZ007594.1, read as the reverse complement.
GACTTTAAACGTCTAGGGTTCGGGTCGGTTTTGGGTTAGATTGTGACACTTTCGGGTCGGGTTCGGGTTAACCTGATTTTTCGAAAGAAAGACCTAATTATTTTTCAAATGTAAAAAAAAAAAAGAACTATACTTTAGAAAATGAGTGTGTATATGTGTTCATTTCGATAAAAATAAAAGTTAAATTTGATATTTAGCGATGTAATTGTAGGCTAATTTTCCATATTTGAGAGGCTACCTCACTCACGCGAAAACACCCGCTAGCTTAATGTTAATCCTATGGGGGAAATATTTTAAGATATCTCGTCCGCATTTCAATATTTTAAATTGACCTTTTTATTTTTGCGTTGGATAGCTGGGGTCGATTTCTATGCAGGCTCTTTTGTGCTTTTTCGAATTTGATTACACGTTTTTTTTTTTTTTTTTATTAAGATGCTTCCACTTTCGGAACCGGTTTCGAAAGTGAAAGTATCCTCAATAAATAATAATAATAATAATAATAATAATAATAATAATAATAATAATAAAACTGCAACCAAAATCGAAAACTAGAAAAGGACCTGCATAGAAATCGATCTCAGCTATCCAATGCAAATAATAATAATAATAATAATAATAATAATTTAAAAATATTGAAAAAGCGAACGAGATATCTTAAAACATTTCCTCCATAGGATTAATTCCATAGGCGAGCGGGTGTTTTCTCGTGAGTGAAATAGCCCCTTAAGGCTGTTCTCAAATGGCCTGCTCAACAACATTTAACTTTCTGACACATTTTCTGACTCATTTTTAAACGCAAAGTAATACAATTGGCAAACCCGACTATGGAAGCGATTTGGAATGGAAATGAGTTTTCCATTTTCTGATAAATAAATTACTTGTCGAGTTCTAAGCGAGTTCACGTGACGACACGTTTTTCCAGTGTCTCGTGCTGCGGCATCGGAATTTCGGTTCATAACTCTGACTTTGACAGTATTTTCGGAAAGATCTTCTCTCTTTACCAAAAAATGGAAAACGTGTTTCGATTACATAGTTTCTGGGTTAAAACAGCTGCCAATGTTATGCGTTTCCGAACAACAAAAAAAAAAAAAATTAAAAAATATGTAGCAAAGAACAGTGATCTCTCACTTATACGCGATGTTCAGTAATTACTTTTTCATACCACTATTTTAAAACAGTAAAACTCGATTTATAAACTCTACGCTTTAAGAAAGCTAAAATTACCCTAAAAAAAAAAAAAAAAAAAAACTGGTGTGGAAAAATTATTTCCGTGTATCGCGTATAAGTGAGAGATCACTGTAGTCAGTTTGGATTTAAGAACAACGTTAATGGTTGGTGTATCATAGTTCAGCTTTTTTTCCAACAGAGCGAAAAACGTTCAGGCCAGGACTCAAACCTGTGTACATTGGCTTGACGTGCCAATGCTCTCAGAACCCAAAATTACTCCCAGTTCAAAACTTTATCTATCTATCTGTCTATCTATATCACTTTTTTATGGACAAGATAACTTCAATAATTCTGCACAAATCTCTTCCAAAGTGATACATAAAATCAAGCGCCATAAAATCTCGGTAAAGTTCGTTAATGGGCAATTTTTTTTTTTTTCTTGAGAAAATTGAAAAAACCTATAACTTTCCTTAATTATGATACGCATAGAATCCGTTTAAAGCTATTATTACTTCTAGGAAAAGGGCTGAAAAGTTATGTATGACAGATTTTTAAAAATGTCCTCAAGGGGAGGGGGGAGGGGGGGGATAGAGGTTTTAGAAGAAAAAAATTCATAACTTCGTCAATTCACAAGATATCAAAATCCGCTTAAATTTATTATAAATCCTCTTAATATTATCTACAACTTTCATACTGACAAGTTTTTTATAGGAACAACTCTTCAAAAAATTCCTGTCGTCTCCGTCTACAGACACAGGTAGATTTCGAAGTGGGCGGTCCCAACTGTCTCATCATGGCAAAAAAGTAATTTATTCTGCAATTCCCAATAAACAGGCGCCCCACGGTCTGCGTCTTCGAAATCTACCTGTGCCTGTAGGCCGAGCCGTCAGGGATTTTTTTTTTAAATATTAGGGCTCATTTTATGAAAAGAAAAAGGGATTTTTGTGAAATTTATTTTAATTTTAAGAAAAATAAAATTTTGTATTGAAAGATCAAATCCAATTACTCAAATTCGTACCAAGATTTTTTTTTAATAACAACTTTTTTAAGTCTTTCTGCTAAAATTTCCCTATCTGGTGAACTTGTTTAGTTTGCAAATAACACATTTTAAAACCCAACAAAGCAAAAAATTATTAAAGAAGAGTCTGCCTTTATGGGATGAAATTCTGTGCAAGGCTTTGTTTTATTAAGATGGATTTTGTGATGAAAACTGTTTTATTAAAAGAATTTTCTGAAGGGAACTGTTTTAATATTCTAATAATAAAAATAATTTTGTGAAAGTCTGTCTTATCAAAAATAATTTTGTGAAGGAGCCCTAAATAGGCTTCAATTTTTGCCTGAATCGACCCCTGCTTCAGTTATATTTTTAGGTTCGTTCCCATTGTTACTTTTGTTATTTTTTCTTCTTAACATCCTTTCTAGATGAGAAACTTTCAGCCAGTTTGACTGCTCCTATTCTTGCTCTATCAGTTTTCGTAACAAGTTTTTGTGTTGTGAATCTGTAAAAAAAAAATCATTTCTTTGCGTTCGACGGCGTCGAACTGTCGCCGTGTCGAAGCGTCAGGTATATATACTCCTGATAGTTCACTGATAAGTTCCACAGGACCAGCTATTGACTGAAATTATGATTGATGGTAGAGTAAATTTCTAATTGAACTGAAGATGATAACTGATGATCTGATTCTCAAGATGATGAAGAGTGACATCCTGAGAAGAATGAATTGTTTGAGATGGAAGAGGATTATCTGATGCATATATATATTGTTTGGAACTCCAGGTTCTCCTCTCCCAATCTTTCTTTTTTTACTTACCCATCATACGTAGTATAGGGTAAGTCTTGTAATCGTTTTGAAAATCGAAAAAAAAAATTGACGGATTTACACTTTTCAGACACTGGAGATTCCGAAAAACATATTTTTAGAAAAAAAAAAAAAATTGCCGTCCGTCTGTGTGTGTGTGTGTCTGTAAACGCTCTATCTCCCGAACAAATTGAGATAGAGATTTGAAATTTGGTATGTATTTAGTATGTAATAATGGGATGAAGCTTATTGAATTTCAGTAACCTCGATTATCCGGAACTATTTTTTTCGGACTCTCGAAATATTCCTTCTGATAAAAGGTATACAAAAATTTTCGAAATTGTTTATTTTGAGGAATGAATATAAAAAATAAAAAAACATAAATTTTGCATAAAGAAATAAGTCGATTGGATAACGAGTTGCCGAGATATTTGTAATCCTGTTTCCACACTCTTTGATTTTTCATGAAACTGTATTTCTTTCAAATTTCAATTAAAAGATATATTTTAATTGGAAATGAGACTCTTCATCCGACGCAGTAAGCCGTTAGTTAATAGGATTATCAATTTTGGAGTTATAAGGATGTTTCTTTTACGCAATTCAGCAATAGAGCCTTTAAGGTTTATGACGTCATCACCACGATTTTATTCGAATTGCAATGCATTTTATAAATAGTTGATGTTTTATTTTCTTATTACGCATATCCATGATGGATAAGTATTACGGTGGCCCCCAACGACTAGTTTATATTTTTTCCAAGCAAAGATTTTTTTTTTTTTTTAAATAGCAAAAATATACGAATGTAAAATGTCTTGATCACTGTTGATATATTTAACAACAAAGCTAATCGATGACAACAATGTTAGAGTGACGTTACATATGGTCGCAAGTGTGACATATATAAGTGACATGACATATTTAGTTTGGTTGGCTTTACTTTAATTAGGTTGACTTCTGTCATTTGATGACTCCAATGGGCAATTTAAAATTGCTATGACGATTTCTTCGTTACAGTTCACCCGGTGCGTCATAGAAGAATCACAGAAAATGGATTTTGCAAGCTAAAACGCCGTAAAAAATTGCACTACCTAATAAAATACACTACAACCTGCGACAAAAGAATCTGTCTACAGAATATCTGCTAAGACGGATTTTTTTCCCCTGTACCTTTTGCGAGGATTCCGTCTTAGAAGTTTTTACTGTATAATACATTGCCCAATACACAACTAATTCTTTCTATTTCGCTTCTTATATACAAGAAGAAAATACTGGATTCGCGGAAAATTTTGATTTCTGGTTTTTGATGGATTTATACGCTTTAGAAGGTACTGAACACGATTTGACTGTTTTTAGAAAATGTCTGTCCGTGTGTCTGTCTGTCTGTATGTGGCACGCATTTTATGCGCACTCGAACTCATGAACTTCTGCGTAGAATAGGATGGAATTTCATATAAAATTCTATCCTTATGTGAACTGGCGCTGATTAGTTTATGGGCAAAACCTCCTAAGAGAGAATGCCACAAATCAATGATTTGTTCGATTTATGTGATTTCTATCTAAAGATTATGTGCGCAGATTTCAACGAAACTTCAAATTTAGAATCCTCAAGATAGGAATAGATTGTCATTCAATTTCGGTTGCGGTCATAAGAGGGTCTAAGAGGGGGTGCCGAAATCTGGAGGATTTGTTCGAAATATGCGATGTTGACATCACCATTTTAAATGCATAGAATTCAACGAAACTTCACGCTTAGCATCCTGAATGTGGGAAGGGAATACATTGTCGTTCAATTTTGGTTGCGGTCGTCTAAGAAGGGGTGTCGAAATTCGATGAGTTGTTCAAAATATATTATATTTCCAATTTAAATGCACACATTCCAACGAACTTTACCTTTAGAAAATCTCATCATGGGAATAAATTGTCATTTAGGTAGTTTTGTCATAGGTTGTTTTGATTGCAAACTTATAAGAGGGGGTGCCGAAATTCAATGATTTGTTTGAAATATGCGATGCTTATATCTCCAGCAAATGAATTTATTTTTCCTACATAAAATGTCTCTATTGTTCACGATTCCATAACAATAGTATGCGTGTACGTTTATATATATGTGTGTGTGTGTGTGTGTATATAATAAAACCTTTGTTAATAATAACCATCAAATCACATAATATAACATATATTTAATATGAATATTCTTATGAAGATCCTCTGACGATTCCATAAGATATTCATAGTTTTCCATTTTTGCTTTTTCGTTTGATTAAGTTTAATTCCTGCATTATCCTTTCCATTGCTCTTTATAATATCTCATCCTTTGTTTTTCACATGTGTTTTCATTTTTAAATATTTATATATTTCTACATATATAATCTTTCTCTCTCTCTCACTATATATATATATATATATATTAATATAAACTATTTTCTAAATCGATTTAATTTCTTGTACTATTTAAATCATTTAAATGATTTTATTTATATAGAAAAATATTTTTTAATAATTACTACAACATCCTCCTTTTTTTTTTTAACATTTTTTAATAATTACTACAGCATCCTCCTTTTTTTTTTTTTTTTTTTTTGCTTGTTTTTTTTTTTAACTTCTTAAATCACACAGAAAATTATTTCCACTCGTTAGTTTTACAAACTAAAACACTGCTAAAAATTTTACCACCTAATGAAATGCATCACAATTAATCTGCAATGCGCGATTAATTCTTTCTATTTTATTTTATTAACCCTCTGAATCACACAGAAAAATAAAATCAAGTCCACTCAAACTTTTACGTGACCTATCGCAATGGTTCATTTCATAATTCATTCAGTATCTCAAAAAGAAATTTATAGAGGGGCTAAACAGGGCGATAATCTTCTCTTCATCGGCCCGTATATAAGTATTATTGATTTAGAAGCGGCTATCCCGTAAATCCTCACGAATTCATGTGCAACACAAAAGATCCCTTATGGTGGGGGATTTTCCTCTCGACTTGCCCCCTCTTTTTTGGTATACATATTCCCTAATTTATCTGCTATCTGCTTGCTGCCCTTGTCGGCTTGTTTTGATGTAGAATCCTTCAGAAATAATCCCATGGGGGTGGGGGAATCTCCCGCGGTACTAAATTTAACTCCCCAGCACCCTGTTTTCGAAAAGTTTCGCTTCCGGAAAAAGGCAAAACGTGTGCGTTGAGCGATCAGTGAAATGCATTTTTATCACACAAACGGAGATGTCAGTCATATGATGTCATCGTATGGTCAAGAGTGCTGGGGTTATTGTTCTATATAAGTGAAATTCAATTTATAGACGGTTGCCATGGGGGGAGGGGGAGGGATGGATCGCCGATACTGTCGGCACGTGCCTATAGGATTTTGCCCCTCGCGTTGATTGAAGTGGTAAATATTATGACCGTTGTCGGAATAAAAATAGAAAGGGTGTCAAATAAAAAGTGCATTGTGGATTGAAGTTAAATTGCAGTGTGAGAATGCACCACTCTACCTGATGTCAGTTATTAATTTTTATGTTACGTTACTGCGTCAATAATATATTCAGAAAGATACGCACGAAAAAAAAAAAAAAAAACTCTGCAGTATAAAATTGGAACAGAAAGTTATTGCCCTAAAAGGGCTAATTTCGTGGCTATGGTTGTATGATTCACTCAAAGTATGCGTACCCGATCCCGGCAAAAAAAAAAAAAAAAAAAGTCAACTCGAAACCAGACCTGAACCCTACACTTCATCTTTAATCCGAACACGAAGTGATAGAAAAATTAATCTATATCTTAATACAGTTATAGAAAATTAGTCTACAGTTAAACCTCTAATATCAATGTTATCTCTTTTATTTAAAAATGAACACATATACACTCATTAATATTCATATATATAATCTTTTTCATTAAAAAAATATATAGGTCTTTATTTTGAAAAATCGGGTCAACCTGAACCCGACTCGAAAAAGTGAAAACCCATCCCGAAACCGACTCGAATCCAAAATATTCAAAATCAACCCTACCCAAATGAAAAAAAAAAAAAAAAAAATCGTCAGCTCGAAACCTGACCCGAATCTAAAGTAATAAAATTAATCTATATTTAAGTAGAATTATAGAAATTTCGTCTAGAATTATATCTCTAATATCACTTTTAACTTTTTTATTTAAAAAAATAACATATATACACTCAATAATATTCATATATATAATCTTTTTCATTAAAAAATATATATATAGGTCTTTATTTTGAAAAATCGGGTCAGCCTGAACCCGACTCGAAGAAGCGAAAACCCAACCCGAAACCGACTCGAACCAAAAATATTTAAAGTCAACCCTACCCGAATCTCACCCCCCCCCCCCCAAAAAAAAAAAAAAAAAAAAAAAAAAAAAATCGTCAACCCGAAAAACGACCGAACCCAAAGTAATAGAAAAATTAATCTATATTTTAATACAATTATAGAAAAGTGGTCTAGAATTACGTCTCTTAATATCATTTTAGTTTTTTTATATAAAAAATGAACACTCAAATAATATTCAAATATATAGCCTTTTTCATTTGAAAATAATATATAGGACTTTATTTTGAAAAATAGGGTCAACTCGAACCCGACCCGAAAGAGTCAAAACCCAACCCGAAACCGACTCGAACCCAAAATATTTAAAGTCAACCCGACCCACAACGAAAAACCGTATCGTCAGCCCGAACCGTGCATCGGGTCGGATTCGGGAACAAGGTTACCCGACCCGATGCAGGACTCTACTCTAGTGGCCACATTGTTCCCTTGATTTGTGGTGATTACACGTACGTTTTATAATGAAAATGAACAATTGTAAGTTTAACATTCGAGTGTAACTGTTTACTAAACACTTTTGAATTTCAACAAATTTTGAATGTCCCTGAATTTGTAGAAATTATTACTTAGAACACGTATAACTATCGTATATAACTTCATTGTCTTGTAAAAAAGAGCACATAAATGCATATTAAACTGCTCAAAAACGAAAAAGTAGAACCGGTTATTATGGTAAATACTGCTTTTTAAGTATAATAAGCTCATACGAGCGATAATTCAGTCCTTTTAACTTGCAATATTGATGAAAGGTTATTAGATAATAGACTAAGAATATACCCTTCAATTAATCAAGAAAAAATCCAACAATACAAGAGCGAACTTTCCAATTACCAGCACACATTATTGTGCATGGTGGATACAGATTTAAGAAAACAAAATCACCCAGCGGAAGTTTACAAAAAATCTGAAGGCAAAAAGAAATGAAACAAAAACCTGTTCTTTTAGACCGGTTAGCGCCGGTTGATGCTGTAATTAGTTATCTACAAAACGTCACTGCGAACCGTGTAATTCTTAAGATTTGTGATGTTAAATCATTTCTTAAATAATAGATTTAACGATTTTTGTTTTCATTTCTTTTTATATCATCTCTGTGAGGCTTACGTGCCATGCTATCTATCAGCACGTCTGTCAGATCTTCCATCGTGTTTCAAGTTCATTCCAGCGTTACGAAGCCTACCTGCATCGCTTAATTACGTCCATTTTGACGTCTTAAGGACGTTTTTATTATGTTTGTTTATGGTGAGCGATGTTTTGGAAATGATGACAATAATTTTAGCTCTTCTTATTTTCAAAAGAAATTATAAATTATATAGTGTTTGCCCGATGAACGAAACACGTACTTATCGAATATTACGCTTTTATAAATAAACTTAAATTGCAGTTTGCGACAAAAATTGTCGCGTAGCTACCGTGAGCAATCTCTGAGACGCTTGATCGAAGGATGAATAACAGGTTCGAATAACTCATAGAATATTGTTTCTGTACTAAACTTTAAGTACAGAATTACTGTAATTATAATTCATTTATTCAGAAGTCTCTAGCGATAGTAGTGCTCCAAACGAAACAAAGTTTTACTAGTATCTTTCTTTTAAATGCTAAAAAGTGTAAATTAACAACAAAATACAAATTAAAATAACTTTTATTAGGTTGTTTAACACGTTTCGACTCACTCAGAGTCATTTTCAAAAACAAATGAGAATATTCCATAATTGCACGGGCTTTGAAGTTATTATTTAAAATGCTATTGCTCCTTTTTTCTGTAGTTTTAGGTACAAAAAAAAGGAGCATATAGCTGATATTAAGTATAATAGAAAAACCACAGTCTTGGCAAGATTATATCGAGAAGAAACCATCCAAATAAATTTCAATGAGAGTAAAATAATTTTTCCCTCCAGCCTATACTATCCATCCATAATAACAGAAACCATAGAGATACTAACACGTAAAAATACAATATGTAACGATACGGCATCTTTTAACTTACCGAAACTGTGGCTCGAGTGACTCCATGGTTACAGATATGAAAATAAACAACCAAGTGAAAATTAAATATAACGTGCGTAATTTTTAAAAAAGTACATGTAAATTAAATGATAGCATTTCAAATATAATAACTTCAAAGCCCGTGCAATTATGGAATATTCTCATTTGTTTTTGAAAATGGCTCGAAGTGAGCCGAAACATGTCAAACAACCGAATAAAAGTTACTTTACTGTGTATTTATTATGTTGTTAATTTACACCTTTTAGCATTTAAAAGAAATATATTATTACAAGGTTTTATAATTTATTATATAGTTTACTAATATCATATATTTAAACTGAAAATTCCAAGTTAAACTGTGAAAACTGAAAAACACAGCGGTCTGTAAGACCGCTAACAGCATTTAAGGGTTAAATAGAAACGTAAAATCTTAATACGTCAAAGTTCTACAAACAGTGAAACCCGTCTGTAACGGTATTGTGGATAACGATAAATCTATCTGTAATAAAATGATACGAGTAGAAAATTTTTAACTGAATGAAAAATGGCCATACGTACAATATATTTAGTATATGGTTAAATATCCTAAATATTAAAAAGATAAACACCCAATAACTTTCTCCTACATATGTTTCAAGTTATTTACAGATTCACTCCAGGGATCCATGGCAACCATTTTTAGCAACACCCACTCCTCCAATTCAAGCGAGGCAAAGTGTTTGGATACGCAAGACGTTAGTATGATATAGAATCATTTATACATATCTTTATTCTAAATTATTATCTTCCTAACTTAATTTTTAATATATTAATTAATATTCTCTTCGCTCAAATATCTCTTATTCTAAAACCTCAAGTGTTACTTCCTTTTCTCATATGAAAGACTATCTTTATTAAATGCAGCATGTACGTTAGAGATCTATTTTAATTCCAATGCGGTTATAACAGATGTAATTATATGTGTTCCGGACATTCATTGACAGCTGCTTGGGCGACCAACCTTTTTCTTTTCATAAACAAATTGTGCAAGTAATGTAATTTCCCAGATACAATGTTTAGCTCTTTCCTTTGACTAAAATTCCTTTCCCACCGGGTTGCCCGCCCGTGTCCTCTAAAATTCACAAAAGTGACGGGTTCGCCAAATGTGGTAGCTTTTTCATTACATCCTCCCAAAACATTTCTATTAATTATCCTTAACGTACATAAATTCTTCTGTGCGTCTGCAGTTTTGTTGGCTCAGTGTAATATCGCATCTTGGGGAGACAATGTACTGCCCAAACAACAGAGATCACTCCTGGCTCTTGGTCTGTCAACAACTGTTCTAAGCCTCTAATACCCGAGACCACCCCGTTCTTACATCTTATACTTGCTATATATCAATAAAAAAACTTTCAGCTGAGATGTCTTCGTTCATTGGATATTTCATGTCTGCCTTCCTGGATGTAGAACCTTTGGGAAATTGTTTACAACGCAAATGGTACGAACGAACGGCCCAAAAACTATCTCAATTCATGCGTTATGCATTAAAATATTTCAGCCCAACAATAATCATCATCATACACAGTTGGTGGGACTTCGGAAGGCAGTAATTGATTATAGTACAGTCGGGGTGGTCTCCCGTCTCATGTCTCCTCCTGTATCATGTATCCTGTGATCTCCGTTTCTGCTCTCCTCCTGTATCCTGCATCCTGTGAGCTCCGGTTTCTGGCCTCATGTCTATGGTCTCCGGTCTTCTCCTGTCGCCTATCCAGATGGTATCCAGTTCCTCTCCAATCCTTTCCCGGACCCCTCCAGTGATCTCCAATCATCTCATCTCATTTCGTTCATCTGCCAGTCATATCCCATAGTCTCAGATGGTCTCTGGATTATATAAAAGATTTTTTTCAAGCGGTACTGTTCTGGATTTCTCAGGATTATGTGAATTTTTTTTCCGGATTTCCGGATCGCACTTTTCAAGCTATACAAGTTTTCCTGATTCTCCTTTTCTGTTCCGAATTTTCATTCAATTGCTTCATTCTACAAAACTGTATAAAAAGAAAAAGAAAAAGTATCCCGATGTTTTCGAATTATATGAAGTATTATTGTTGTTATGCGGTGCATGAACATTTTAATGCAAGTGTGAACGTCGGATTCCAGTACACTACAATAAAAGAAATATATAACGAATTGTACGCCAACGAGAAAAGGAAAACACATGTTTGCAAATTTATTCTTCATTACTGATGGGATTTTACTGACTTGTGATAAAAATTTTCGCTGTGAAGATATGTTTTTTTTTTCTTCTTCGATCATAGTAAATTTCTCCTGCGGTCCAAGAATTTCGCTATCAAAACATGCAATGTCGGCGGTTTTTATTTTGCCTGGCCGGACGATAAAGCTTTCTTTGATCCCAGCTGTTCAATGCGCCGATTTCTTCCATCCGTTAAAACGGAACTTTTGCGCGAAACCTCTTAAGAGCAACCTTTTCCTTACCGCGCTCCATCAAAATTTCACAAAGTTAAAAAACATTGACATAATGTTATTGACATAATGTAAAAAAAAACCCAAAGAAATTTGTTTTTCGGACCAAGGTTGTGCGTATAAGTGCTGATACATTTTTCGGACTTATTGAATTTTTAAGTGTGTGATTTTTTTTTAAATTTACTGTGGGATATATGTTTTATTCTTCAAAGACGTAAGTACATATTTTAAAGATTATTTAATATATACATGTTTTAATTATTTCCTTCAGCCTACAGTATTTTTTCCTTCAAAATTCTTTTACATGATGTTTTATCGGAAGAATATTTAACTTAATTTATACTCATGCATATATTATAAACTGAATAAATAAATCCTACTGTTTTTGTTGTTAATTGTATAAAACGATGAAGATTATAAATAATTTCATTAGTATATTATTTAAATTTTCGATGAGTGCATGACATATCCTTTACTTTCGTTTGAATAAAGGTAGATAAATAGTTTAAAATTTAATTTGTTAAAATATAGGTGCAAGTTTCCTTGGAAACTTATCTCGTTAAATTAATGTCTTTTGAAATTTTCATTAATCAGTATGTCAATTAGTCATGCAAACATTCACAATTTTTTCTATATGCCTGTTACATTTTATATGATATTATATATGTTTTTTTTTAATAATTGTGTACAACCAGAGTATGATTTTTTCCTCAAATGAAAAAATTTAGTAATACGTTTTTCGTCTGCATTTTATATTTTAAATATTATATTCTAGATTTTTTATGCATATTAAAAGCTGTTTTCCTATTTCATAACATTCTATAAATATATATATATATATATATAATACAACATGTTTATCAGATTTTTTCAAATTAATAGAAATGGGGAGAATTTTCACATATAATGAATGTATATGGGAGTGTTGCATATATTTTTGAACTACTTATTGTTTTTGAAAGCTGATATTGATAGATTATGTAAGTAAGTATCAACTAATTGGTTAATAACATTGCAAAAAGAATTTTTCTGTTAAAAGCTCTATATCATAAAAATTTATAGTTTTACTCTTTTGAGCATTTTTAGTTAACTGTAATGAATATTTGTTTGCTTTCACACCATCCATTTTATACCATTAAAGAATTTTAATAACCTGGAATTCCTTAAAAGGTAAACTGCATTACATTGTATGTTGTTTGTTTTTGTGTAGGTCATTTTTTATGTTATGTGTGATGCTATAAGCTCTGTTTCGTGTATATATATTTACATTTTGCCATATATGATGGGCTGGCCCCAAAGTTTTGATCGAATGTGAATATCCCGGATATATCCATGAAACATTCGCTTATGCAAGTAACATTTTCATTTTTGGTGTATGTAATGTTTTTGATCTATACTAGCGCACTACAGGTAAATTTTTATAGGTTTCAGGAGAAATTGACAAATATTATAATTTGTGGTAATGCTCATTCTCATATTTAAAAAAAATAATAATAATAAATAAAAAAATAGAAATAAAAAACTTTAATTATTTTAAAATTTTTGTGTTTATATTTTTGGCCCATTATTTCTATAAAATCTGTGATGGGATAAATATTTATATAATTTCTTTCATAGTGATTTGCTAGGCCTTGTCCCTCTTGTTGTATGTACTTTTCAGATTTATCAATATCTCGATCCTCCCCAAAAATTTTTTCACTGTCGAGATATCTATGGTGATGGAAAAGAAAAGGTAAATTGGTATTTCAAAAGTATTTTAAATTATGATATTTTTTTTCAAGCTAGTAACTGAGAAATTATAATACTTCTTTATATTTTAAAGAGTTTAGATATATATGTGTAAAAGAATACTGGCATGGTTAAAATAATAATAATAATAATAATAAGTAAAAAGAATTACATCAGTGTTGCCATGTATATTTTAGTTTTTAAATATTTTGGTCTCTGTTAGGGATGTTTTTTTATCTGTACACACGATTATTCTTCTTCTCACAGATATTAATTACAATTTTTAGATATATTTGCTGGTCATGTCATAGTGCTATCTACTTAACTTTTAAAATATTATGTACTTTATAATATTTACATCAGTTTTCTAAGCATTCTTCTTATTTATGCTCATCTTCGTACAGTTCTGAAATTATAATTCATTTGACTGAAAGACATTCATGTTTTAATCATTTCCATAGGCAATTTAAACTTTTAGGTAGAATATGTCATTCGGCATACTTACATACTTGGAATATGATTTTTTTCAACGTCTTGTTACATTTTTGCACAAATTTTGTTTTTAAAATGTAGGTTCAAGATTTATAATTTTTCTTTACATTTTATGCAGTTGTATAATTCTAGATTCAAGGAGCTTATATATATATTTCATGGAATAATTTAAAATTACACTTTTAACTTTAACAGTCACTTTAAGTGTAAGTACATCTTTTCGTTGATTGATTTCTGCAGGGTTAGAGAACGATAATTTGTTTATTTCACATTCAATCATGGTGACCCGCGCAAGCATTGTGGTTATGTGTGAGATATTTCTTACACTTTTCAAAATTTTTGATGTCATATTTTGTCATTTTAATTTCTGGCGTAAAATTTTTGTTCTATTTTTTTTTTTTTTTTTTTTTTTTTTTTTGCAATTCTGAAAAGGTTCTCCATTTTTCATAGTGTCACTCACTTCGCACAATATATTTTTATGCTGGTAAAATTTTTGCACACGCCTTAATTTTATTTTGGGCGTGATATTTTGTACTTTTCAAGTACTCAGATTGTACGCCTTTTTTTTTACTTCTCTCTCATCGATTTATATTATGTTCGGTTCAAAGTGTTCTAAAAGTCATCGTATTCAAGTAATTTACATATTTCACGTTGTTCATCGAAACTAGTATTGTAACTAGTATTTTCTTTCATCGTACATTCTACATTCTTAAGTACTCGTCATCCTAGGCACAAATAGTTTGTCGGGTATACACACGGTAACACACACACTATTTTATTGCTGTTTCATATTTAAAATTTTTGCATTTTATTGTATTTTTAAAAAAAATTGGCTCTATTATCTATTGTACACTGAAATCTTGACATTCCCCTACATGTTTTCGATATGTAACAAGACGCATTTTTTTATTATTTTGTCAGGACACATATTCAGGTAATATTTAAAATTTCAATATTTACTCATGTTTTGTGTTTAACAGTTTTCTTGGCAGATCATACAAATATTGTTTATCTTCTCTTGTCAACGTTTACATTTTACAGGTATCTTACTTGATACAAGATTCAAAAAATTAAAAATTTTCTGCTATTTCCTCAAGTTCTATTTGTTTACGATTGCATTTTCCAGAATATTCTCACTTTTCTGGTATCTCCATATTACACGCAGTGTCTTCCATGAAAGTCATTTATTAGCGCCCAACGTACAATGTCTTATTTTCTTACAAAGTTCTTTCTTTTGAGTGCTGATAGATTTTTCGTAGATGATACTCCCTTCTACAATTTTTCAGAGCATTTTTGCAGTACAAAGGGGTACATAGCATATTTTTCTACAAAGTTTTACAATGTTTTTTCGCAGAATGCTTTGGATATAAACTTGTGGTCTTTCATTCACTGTTACACATGCAATTGTTTACATTGGTTCTCTATACTGTTGGGAATATTCATTTTCTCTTTATTTTACAATATACTCTTCCTTTTTAAACTATTTTTAGACACATTAATTTTCATTTTATGCAAAAATTCCAATTGTTCTCTCTCTCGTCGGTTCATTTAAATTTTATAGTTTACATCATTTTTGAACTGTGACTCTTCACAAATTGGTTCAATTTCAATCATTTTAATAGATAGTTGACATGACATTTATTCAAAAAATTTATTTTCTCTATCACAATGTTTATTTTTTCTTTCACACTTTTTCATCGTATCTCTTTCCATGATTATGATATACTTCATGTATTTAAAAAAAATATGCCTACAAAACAATTTAACTTCACATCATGGAATTCATCAGTTCAATGTTTTTGGATTGAATTTTAATAATGGTATAGGTAAATTTTTAACACATTTTTCACGCATTTATTTCATGTTCTCTTATCAACGTTCAATGTGTACACATTTACAAAACATTTTTCTTTCATTTATAGGATTTAATTTTTATAAACATGTCTTGTAAATGTCATTCTGGTAAATGTTTTTTTTTTCAGAAGTACTCTACACTACACACATACAAAATATAGATATGCTAGATAGATAAAATTTTCTTTTTGCATTCCTGTCATATGACGTCTATGAGTCATTTGGTAGACGTTAGGACTGCTTTCTCAACATTTTACACACGTACTTTCTGATAGCGCATAATACCTACGGTGTTTACTTTTCAGTTTATATAATTATTTTTCCTATATTTTTATTATTTATAAATCCCACACCTTTTACAATTAAAAAAAAAAAAAAAAAAAAAAAACATATTTGTGGACACTACAGTTTAATGAATAAAAATGTTATAAAAAAATTTTTTAATCCAAATTTTTGCTCATATGCACCAGTTCTTTTGCCCTGTTGTTTACAATTTTTTATAATACTTTTATGCAATAGATTCATAATTTTGCACGTAATTTTATTTCTTATTGTCAGTATTCATACTTTGCACAGTATCACTCTATTTTATTAACATAATTTTGTCTAATAGATTTTTTATTTTCACTTGAATAAAGGAAAACACTTGCTTATATTCAACTTTTATCTATATATGCATAATTATTGTTTATATATATACATTTGTATTTGTTTATATTTACTTTCCAATTTAAACTAGTTTTTGTTGTCACATTATATTTCTATATTAATGTTTATTATGATAAACATTTCTTTTTTTTTTTTGAAGTAAAGCTAGCTAAAATCAAAGAAATCTGCAGATATGTATGTTACCATCATTATGAGAATTGCTAGCATTGAAGATTTTGATAATTGTGCACACATACATGTATATACATATGTATGAAAAATATATAGGCCTCCGTCAATTATGACGAGTATTATTGAAATGATAATTATTATATTGTTCTGTATTTTTAAATGCTGCAGCTGTTTAAAAAAAAGAAATGAAACAGAACATTTGTATGATTTAAAAAGAAATCATTTTAGGTACCTTTGCACACATACTGAAAGTGCAACATTTTGAAAACAAGTACTTGTATATTTTTATTTCTATATGTTTATTTGTATTTTTGTTTTATTGTGTACTTTTGGGTGGTCTCCAAGTGTAATTGAGTACTGAATTTTTGCAGGTACGTATAACAGTTTGTACCGATGTACATTGAGCCAGCGTCATTTTTTTTTTCATTTTGTCGAAGGGGAGAATATGTATAGGATATAGAATCATTTATACATATCTTTATTCTAAATTATTATCTTCCTAACTTAATTTTTAATATATTAATTAATATTCTCTTCGCTCAAATATCTCTTATTCTAAAACCTCAAGTGTTACTTCCTTTTCTCATATGAAAGACTATCTTTATTAAATGCAGCATGTACGTTAGAGATCTATTTTAATTCCAATGCGGTTATAACAGATGTAATTATATGTGTTCCGGACATTCATTGACAGCTGCTTGGGCGCCCAACCTTTTTCTTTTCATAAACAAATTGTGCAAGTAATGTAATTTCCCAGATACAATGTTTAGCTCTTTCCTTTGACTAAAATTCCTTTCCCACCGGGTTGCCCGCCTGTGTCCTCTAAAATTCACAAAAGTGACGGGTTCGCCAAATGTGGTAGCTTTTTCATTACATCCTCCCAAAACATTTCTATTAATTATCCTTAACGTACATAAATTCTTCTGTGCGTCTGCGGTTTTGTTGGCTCAGTGTAATATCGCATCTTGGCGAGACAATGTACTGCCCAAACAACAGAGATCACTCCTGGCTCTTGGTCTGTCAACAACTTTTCTAAGCCTCTAATACCCGAGACCACCCCGTTCTTACATCTTATACTTGCTATATATCAATAAAAAAACTTTCAGCTGAGATGTCTTCGTTCATTGGATATTTCATGTCTGCCTTCCTGGATGTAGAACCTTTGGGAAATTATTTACAACGCAAATGGTACGAACGAACGGCCCAAAAACTATCTCAATTCATGCGTTATGCATTAAAATATTTCAGCCCAACAATAATCATCATCATAGTTAGTAAACTAAATTTTTTTTCTGATGAAGGTTGCGGTTGCAACCGAAAGTACTCGGAAGCTCGAAGGTTTAAATAAATTTGTATTTTAGAGTTACGTTTTAATTCTGATTGAAAATTTTACAAAAAAGAAAAAAATACAAATAATTTAAATTTAAAAAATATAAATTTAACTTATTTAAAAAAAATTTTATTTTCAAAAGTATACATTTTTTTTTTTTTTCAAATTTGCTGAATCAAAATTAAAGTAAAATAATTTAAAAAGACATGTTCCGAGTTTGAAACATTTGTCTTTAATAACTTCTTAACTTATAACAATTTAAAAACGAGAAATATTAAAAAAAAAAAAAAAAAAAAAAAACACATGCAGAAAAACGTAAAAACGTTTCCATGACAACTTGAAAGTTAGATTTTGAAAAAGAAAAAAAAAAAATTATATATATATATATATATATAATAAAGATAGAAACATGATTTAAACGTCATTTTAAGCGAAAAAAAAAAACAGAATTCTTTAACGCAATAAAATTATTTTTGTGTCTCGGATCCCTTTAAAGCAGGACTGACTAGTCGACCGAAAAGCTAGATGCTACTTTAAATCCCTTAATTATTTTATTTTTTTATTTTTTAATTTTTTTCAGTAACTAAATAATCTGTCGCAACTACAATAGTTTAAAGCATTTGAAATGCAGTTGGTATAGCATAAAGTTTTTTTGTTTGAATATTTTTTAAATCAATTTTCATATATGTAATGAATATGTAGCGTAAAATAATTTAAAGATGTCATTAATTAACAACAGATTTGAGGAAGGAACATTAACATTAAGTCCTGTGACACATTAAGACAAAAGTGTGAGTTGTTGATTTCAATGAAACAAGTTGGAAATTGTACGTCAAACGTTACAAACGAGGTGCGTTCGTACGCACGTTTTAGAATTAAATTCATGATATCCCGTGCGTAGAACGGGTTAAACAGCTAGTTAATTATATATTTTATGACACTGTTCATACAAATATCTTAACTAGTTATATAAATATTCAGATATATATGTATCAGCTAGTTATATAAATATTCAGATCTTGATGATTTTTAATTCTGTGAAATGAATTATATCGTCTGCAGATTAATTTCTGTAATAAAATAAGTATCTCGGTCGCTTGACGATTTAACATCCATCGGAAGCTCCTATAACAAAAAAGCACCGATTTAAAAAAAAAAAAAAATCAAATTTCTTAATAAATATTTTTATTAATATCTCCTAAAGTTTTGATTCGATTTTAATAAAATTTGAAATGTCTCGACAAAATTCTGCAAAGATAATATATTTTAAATTGCAAACCATTTGGTTGGGTAGTTTTTGCGTTGTTATATGCGGACAGACAGACAGACAGACGGACGGACCAAGCGACGACTATAGGTGCTACGTATTTATATAATTACGAACGCACCTAAAAAGGTACTGCGTACTTATAAATACCCTATAATACGGGAAAATTGAATAAACTAAAACCTTTTTGTTTATGCACATCAGCTCAAATTTGATATGGAATTTTTGATAGCTAGGTAGGACCTTTAAACCACCAAAGTTTGGAGTGAATCACTTTAGAGTAACTTTTCTAAGGAGGAGAAATGAGTTGGGAGAAATGAAAGTTGAAAATCAAATAAAAATCTGAAATAAAGCATAAAACAACACTAAAAGGCCAAATCAAATTGAATGATTATACAAGACCTTTTTATTACTGTTCACATATTAGTCACAAATACCACGCCATAGCGCGTTAGCATATTTGTCACAAATATCATACATTCGTAATGTTAAGAGCCTACATCAGTCATGCGAAAAAATGCTCAAGCTAATGTTAACTCTATGGGAAGGTTCTAGCGCGATTTCTCGCTCGCATTTTAATATTTTTAAATGCTTTTTTTTTTTTTTTTTTTTTTTTTTTTTTTTTTGCATAGGATAACTGAGGTCAATCACCAACGTTGTTAGTTTTTACATTTTCGATTTTGGTTCCAGGTATTTTATATAAGGGTACTTTCACTTTCAGAACCGGTTCCAACCGGTTCCAAAATTGAAAGTGCCCGCTTATAAAAAAACTGCAACTAAAATCGAAAAAGTAAAAACTAACAACGTTGGAGATTGACCTCAGCTATCCTATGCAAAAAAAGCATTTAAAAATATTAAAATGCGAGCGAGAAATCGCGCTAGAACTTTCCCATAGACTTAACATTAGCTTGAGCGTTTCTGCCCGTGACTAGTGTAGGCTCTTAAGTGACGTCAAAACAACATCCAAATGTGACTGTGACATTTGTGACTTCCAGCAGTGATGTATTCGTAAAAACTCCAGAGGGCATACATATATATATAGAATATACATACATTCTAAAAACGACATTTTCAAAACCGAGCAAAAAATACTTAAATCTGAGTATGTCCATGTTTCAAAAATGAGTATGAACTGACTTCTAGGTGCTCATTTTTGAGTATGTCCATGTTTCAAAAATGAGTTTGAAAATATTCAAGTCATTTTTTGAGTATGTCTATATTTCAAAAATGAGTATGAACTGATTTCTATGTGCTCAGTTTTGAGTATGTCCATGTTTCAATAGTCTGAGTATTTCTGGTATTTCAGAATTGAAAGCATTGGCTCGTCCTATTTGAAACAAAAAGTTTCATAACAAAATGAAAACATCGATTTACTCAGATTTGAAAGTGTCATTTTTCTCAGTGTATATATTTAGGCAGGGGGTATACATTAGAAAGTATACGCTGTAGCTACGGAGGGTATACGGAGTTTCTTTAAAATATTCAAAAGTTATACGGCTTATATATGCATTCTTATTGACTTCCAGTGAAGTTTACAACGACTCGCTGCCACGATTCCTGTACTTTGTTTTTATTTGATACTTAATTTATCTATGAAAAAAAATACCGCCATGGTTCAGAAGTCAAAAATGAAATGTATTTGATTCTATAAAATGCATTCTATAAAATCTTTTTTCTACAGATTTATTACACTTATAACATTTATAACATTTTCCAGCTCTTTGCATACGCATTTGATCCTTTCGGCACGCTGTAAGTAAACAACTTTAAATTATGGATTCTTTACACGTTCTTTCTCTTTTCGTTTTCAACCTTGGTCGCAGGCATTACATTATGAAACGCCTTAAATAAAAGGAAAGAGTTATTAAAAAACACGATGACAAATCTATAAATTCCAGTTACAATGAACTTATAGATATATGTTGTATGTTTCCGATCGTTAAAAAGAAACCTTACGTAATATCTCTTAATGAAAATTTTTACAGCAATAATAGCAAATAAAGTTTTAATGGCGTTTTCTGCAGTTACAGGGTGATAAGTTCAACTCTGTTATTATAAAACAAGTGGAAAACGGATCATAGCAAAAATGTTAAACATTATGGGGTTCTGTTTTCTGTATGGCAGTAAAGATTTGGAAACTTATACTAACTTACGTCAGAATCTGCTATACAATATAATGACATACCTCCAGTAGAGCATTGGGTCGAGTCGGGCTGACGTTAATTTTTTTCGTTCCCGGTAGAGTTCGGGTCGAGTTGCCTTTAAATTTTTCGGGTTGATTTTTGATTCATCAGGGTCGGATAAGGATTGAACCGATTTTTCAAAGAAATAGAATGTTTTTTAATTGAACAACAACAACAAAAACTAATATATTTGAATATTAATGAGTGTATATACATATGTTGATTTTCATGCAAAAAACATTTAATTTATATTAGAGATGCATAATTGTGGACTATTTTTTCCTTATTTGAATTAAATTATGGATTAATTTTCTTCCACTTTGGTTTCGGATCGGGTTTGCGTTTGAATATTTCGGGTTCGGATCGGTTTCGGGTGGACTTGAGCATAATTTTTGTGTTCGGGTCGGGTACAACTCGACTCGTGCAGGATTCTACCTCCAGGATCAGATTATCGAAAAGCCAAAGGAAGCTTCACTGATCTCCTTCGATTGCGAAATCCCACGTTAACCACTGCGAAAATTTAATTAAGTTATTGCTCATTAGCTGATAGATTAATGGAAATACAATTTCCATCATCAGAATGTAGACGCATGATGCCGAAGAAAAAGATATAAAGAAGATTTAAAATAACAAGCCAAAATAAAAAATGTCAGTGTCAAGTTGAAAAATGTCAAGCTCATCTATTTCATTAAATTTTAAATTATAATAAACAGATAAATAAATAATGTTTTTAAAATGTACACATTGCGAGTCTTTTTTATTTCAAATTACAATTTTATTTCTTTGATTGAATGTGTTTTGTTAATGTTAATAAATAAAATAAATAAATCAAAGAAGTATATTTTTTACTCTTTTTTTTTTACATCATATAATATAAGTGCGCCATGGAAGTTTAACTGTACATTCATTCATATGCGATGTGAGACAAAGAATGCTAAAAGACAATGCTTTAGATAAGAGATTCCCAAACTTTTAGACTGACGTGCCACTAAATCGAAGTTCATACTTCCGCGTATCAGCAGGTAACAAACATAAAACTAATATAGAAAATACTGCAAAAAAAAAGAAACCTGTCTAAAACGGAATATTTTGTAAGTCATTTATGTTTCCGCCTTAGCAGATTTTACTGTACTATAAAATGCATGATTATGTTACTTAATTGGTATTTAGATTGCTTTATATTAACATGCAAATAATAATAATACGTACCATATCAAAATACACTGTTTTGGTTAAAAAAAGCAATACTTAATGACATATTGGCTTATTGATTCATAGATAGTAGCTTTATTGCAGTAATTCCATCCCTAATACCGTTAATGAGAAGGGCGGGCTTGCTCTAACAAGCACAGCTTCCTCATGTCTGGTTCAATATTAGTTAGGTTTAGTCGTAAGTTGGATTTGATGTTTAATTTTTCCTGTGTTTGTTTTTCATATAAAGAACTGAAGAAAAAGTACATTCACATAAGATATGTTGTGCTAAAATCTAGTAACAAAAAAAAAAAATAAAAATAAAAATAAAAATAAAAATAAAAATAGCGTTTACAGTCCTTATATTCGGAAATTTTCTAAAATTTCCTGGTTGATAAACTTAAGCCGTTTTTGATTTCATAATAATAATATGCTGTATTTGATTGCACATACCAGTATCAGACTTTTGCGTACCAGTAGCAAGAACTTTGCGTACCAGTAGTCAGAACTTTGCGTAACAATAGCCAGAACTTTGCGTACCAGTAATCAGAACTTTGCTTACCGATACTGGGACGCGTATACCACAGTTTGGAAAACCCTGCTTTGCATAATTATATTAAACAATATAATTATCCAAATAAATTATCCATATAAAGTTTCAATCAAGTATTTATGTCCGTCATCGACTCTGGTGTATATATATAATAAAACTGACAAAACAATTTTTTTGAACCTAAAGATTATTTATTGTTCCCTGTACGTCTTTTAGTTTTTAGTAAAAAAAATACGGGGTATTGTATGTGCCTTGTATGTCTTTTAGTAAAAAAAAAAAAGTTCTTATAAAAAAGACAGATATGAAAAGGTTAATTTTAAGTAAAAACTGCACTTCAATGTATGTAATAATGTGTGTACAGTGTATATATACAGTAAAACCTGATAAGACGGGATCGCTAGGGACCAGAAAACAATTTAGGACAGGTTTTCGTCTTATAAGGTATAGTTGTATGGTATGCCTCCTTCTCAGACAGGGTGGATTTATCCATGCGTAAATACGGGTTAGGTTCCCTTAGAAAGACCCCCACGAAGGGCACTCCCCCCGGGCCTATATCCGAAGTGTAGATAATTGGCCGTCAATAATCAACCCAACCCAACCCAACCCTTCTCAGACAGGAAATTTATCGTTCATGTAATTCGTTTCATTAGATTCTGTTATCGACAGGTTTTGATTTTGATAGGTTTTAATGTAATAGCAGTAACTTTATATATTTTATACAAAATATCTTATTGAACATCTGTATTTTTTCTAATCTTTGCTGGATAATTAACTTTCGAGAAGTGGGAACGTCTGATATTTTTAATACCGATTTTCCCGTTTTGAACTCAATTGAATTATCGATGGTTTTATATCAACCCTTTTGTTTCTGATGTAAATATGTAAATAATAGTTGTAATGTAGTGAAAGTGTGTGCTAAATGTTAAAATATTTATGTGTGATAGAGTTCCAGTATTCAACCATCGTAATACGCGACGAGGGTTCAGACCACTTTATTTAACACTAGAAAAAAAAAGTGTCTCCGGGATGCGCAAAATGACTTCCAGTCGCGATTTTTTTTCTTTTAAGGTTAATATTCGTATTTTTCAAAACAGATTTCACCGTCGTAGAGAAGAAGGTACCTGTTTTAAGTTAATATTTTTTGTTTTTCCGTATCTCTAAAATTGAAGCTGGTGCGGGCTTCAAAAAAAAAAAAAAAAAAAAAAAAAAAAAAACATGAAAAAGATGTTTTGAAAGTAACTTTGTGAAGTTTAGTGTCTTTCGTTTTCCATATTTCAAATAGTTAACTTAGCGCGCTGCGAAAAATGGAAAAAACAAAGAGCCGCTTTCCGTTTTGCGTTTCTTCAATGCTATAGCCAGCTGCGAAACTGCCGGCTCGCGCCATTTTGAAGGAAAAAAAAAAACCAAAATAATAAAAAAAAGGCAAATTTTTTTATGAGAGTTCGTTGTGGTTTTTACTTGATATCTCGGCTAATTATCAAAAATGAAAAATCTGAACCACATAGGTGCATCGGAACCTGCTTTGGACTAATATCCTCATCCAAATTTTCAGACTTCTGCCCACGGTATAAATTTTGTTAGCCAACACACACAGACAGACAGACATACAGACAAACATCCTTCTTTTATTAATACAGATTTTTTTCTTTTTGTTATTTAAAAAAATAATCTCTTCTCATTTTTCCATTTAAGGATTTTCTTTTCCTGTGCGTCCCATTAATAATAATAGTAAAAAAAAACCAATCGGATATCCAGCATTCCAGTGACCGCCAAACTGCCTTTTAGTTTTGTTATGTAAAAAAACACAAAATGAATAGTTACTACATAACAAAATAACCGATGACAACACGTCTTCCGACAAAGTCATTTATTTTCCGTCCCGAACGAACAAAACTCCACTATCGCGTATGGCCTTTTACGAAAAAAAAATCTGCATAATGTTTTGCCTGCATTATGCCAGGCGGACCAAGGTTAGAAAAAGATCAACAGAGGGGAAGCAGTCGTGTGGAGAATTCTTAATTTCCTACTTGTTTACTCGGTAAAAGTGTACTCAAATGCATTAGCATATAGTTATAAAGACAGAAAGAAAAAAAAATGATGTTATATCTGCAGTCGGGGTTGAGCAGTAAGTAAAGCCTGATATAGAAGCTGCTTGCAGATTTTTAGTAGAGAATGTAAAGTGCATGCAGAGGACTACAGGCTTGACACTATTTATATCGGTGTCAAATGACAATTTTGAAGATTTTAATTTCTGGTTATTTTATTTGTAATTTTAAATCAAAACAAGCACCTTAATCAAAGTAGTATTAAAATATGTATTCAGAAAATGTTCCATTTTGTACAAAAGATATACCTAGAAAGAGTAAGTACAAAAATAAATAAATAAATTAAATAAATTAAACTGGCGACTTGAACTGATAGCATTTTAATGCAAAATTGACCACATACTTAAACATGAACCGAACACCGAAGCAACTAATTAGATATGCCGCGATACTGCCACTCCTTTTGGCTATCACGTGATCAAGATAGGCTGGTTTCCACCAATTGTCGAACTGCCATATGATCAAGATACCTGAAAATCAGCTGAGATCGGAGTGCAGAGGTCTGTCTCTTTCGTTGATCCAACACCGTTCTATAGATAATATCTAAGGGTTGAGTTTTGACGTCACGGCTGATCGGCCAATAAACATCAATGTTGGACCGCTTATATCCAACCCTCCTGCAACTTTCGCAGTTGTTTACTATTGACTTAACATTTTAAGAAGTTACTTGCTATTTTAAAAGTTAGCATTTTAAGAATGAGGTGTATATTGGAAATATGAAAGAAGAGTATAACAACTTGTCGACAGAAGCCGAGGAAACGCTATATATATAACAGAGGACAACTTCAATATAGGGTGGTCATAAAGTATTTCCCTGATTACAATATTTTAGTGCAGAAAAACTAATATAATTAGGCATATGTTTGCTTCAACGTATTGTAAAGGCATTTATTAAGTTTTTAATACAAGTACTTACGTCAGTAAATTTTGATGTGGGCACCCTTGGTAGCTCGAAGAATGTCGAGACTGTATTCCATTTTCCACAACGTATTGCCCAACATTTGGGCTGTCACACTAGACACAGCCTCTCTGATCCTGACCTTGAGTGTTTCAATATCTTTTAGTGGTGTTGCAAACACTCCGTGCTTTAAGTACTCCCAATGAAAAAATCTAGAGGAGTTGGTCCCTCCCGTGCGATCCATCTTCCAGGAAATTTGTCATCTAAGGGACTCACGAACGAAGGTAGAGACTGGACTAAAAAAAACTTAAGGACATGACTTTTCCACAATAAAAATTTTACAATATTACATTCCATTCAATGGTTATTTCGTAATCTTTTTTTGTAATCAGGGAAAGACTTTATAACTACCCTGTGTTATATCTGAAGCTGCTCTTCGAGGTCATGCACAAATCATCCGTGAAGCATAAACTGTCTTTTAAATTGGTTTAAAACAACCTAAATATTGAAACCATAACTCAAGCAATTTGGCTTCATATGAGGTTAATATATATTTAGAAAGAAATTAATATGTATTTTATGACAGAAAAAAATGTCATGGACAGAAAAGTGCGGTCTTGAGTATTTGAAGCATGAAAAAACTAAAATTGTATCATCCCATCGTATCACTAGTTTTCATTTCCACTTATATGTTGGAATATTTTATGTATGTGCGATTGTATTTAAACATTTTAAATATAATTATGGTTATTATCAGGTTTGCGATTTCTGCATTTGAAACAGATGAATGGAAACATAGCTAGGCAAATAATATATGCATTTTATGACAAACAAACAAAGAAATGCCATGGGTGAAAAGTGCAAGCTTAAGTATTTGAAACATAAAAACTAGTTATATTAAATTTTATTATCTTACAACAATCTTAAACAAATCTAACTTTTTCCACTGCCGCAAACGAAATCATTTTTAATAATTAAATTTTAATTCTTACATCTGAATATCATCAAGAAAAGTGTCACAGACATTCTAAAATTTTCAAAGTATTACCTTATAGTTTTAAAAAAAAATGTACATAAAGCAATTTATTCAATTATATTCATTGACCATGAAAACTTAAATACACTTATTTCCATTTCAAGTGATGCAACATATGCAACAGGCCAGCATTGTCAATACACTTCTGTTAAATGTGTTCTTACTTTATTGACGGTTTTTCTAAAGAAATCTTAGGAAACTGTATTTAAAACATTTTGGATTTTTTCGTCCACGGTCTTGGCCAGCCTTTCTGTAAATGTTTTCGTACTTTATTGACGGTTTTTCTAAAGAAATCTTGGGAAACTGTGTTCAAAACAGTTTGGATTCTTTCCTCCACGGTCTTGGCGAGTCTTGTAAACTTCTTTACGGTGGCATCAGGTTGTAATGGTTTTGGGTTGATTTCCACCTTCTCCAGAGCTCCAACAGCGCAGGACATAAACCACTGATTTCCGCACTTCGTATACTCTTTGCAATTTTTGCTCGATCTTTTTTGTTCATAACTGCGGAAGCATTTTCAGTTATCTGAAACATAAATGGTAAGAAATTAATGTTCTTATTACATCACTTTTACCTTCAAAATGACATTCCAACATTATATAATCAACTTAAATGTACACTGCTGTCCAGAAGTTGGGGGGCAGTGACCGGACGCTTTCGCTGTTTACACTGTTTGTCAAATATTTACTAAAATTCTTGACGAATTGTCTTTGAACTTCGAGGATCTAAAGCACATGTTTGACTTCAAGAACAGTAGAAACTGTATACTGTAATTAAAATATTAATATATTGAATATTGGATAAGATATGGACATTTGTATGAAATAATTTATAACTGCGCATGAGTGAACTATACCAAAGATTTTTTTTCAATATTTGGTAGTCAATTCTATAGAGCAACTCATATAACAAGACCAGTCAAATATCGTGAAATATAAAAAAGATACAGTGAGCTAATTGACAAATTGGGGGAGGAAATCCCTTCTGATTCAAAGGGATTTTTCTCCCAATTTGTCAATTAGCTCACTGTATTTCCTGTATCTTTTGGAGTTTTCCCGATATTTGGCTGTCCTTTTTATATGAGTTGCTCTATAGAATTGACTACCAAATCATGAAAAAAAAAAAATCTTTCGTATACTTCGCGCATGTGCAGTTAAAAATTATTTCATACAAATGCCCATATTTCATCCAATATTCAATATTTAATTTTTTAATTGCAGTATATTGTTTCTAGAGTTCTTGAAGTCAAACATGTGCTCTACATCCTCGAAGTTCAAGGACAATTCGTCAATAATTTCAGTAGATACTAGACAAACCGTGTAAAAAGCGAAAGCGTCCGGTCACTGCCCCTTAATTTTTGGACAGCAATGTAGATATTCAATTATCAGGTACTCTCCACACACTGTAACAAAAATAAATAAATAATCTGTTGATTGTCAGTACAATTTCCGTATTTTTACGGAATTATTTTCTCCGATGACATGGTTTCGGGAATGTGTCAGAAATTAGCGAATATGAATTTAAGAATATACTTGATAACATAGACGACGACTCAACGGGGGCGAATCAGTGAAACTTCCACCACTAATTTTAAAATGTTATTTTTGTCGAAATTAATCACAGAGACTAATAGGGCAAAAAACTATGACAGATAATAGCGTTAAAGCTTAGTTAATTTGTCGTTGTTGCTAAGGCTTTGGTTTTTTTTTTTTTTTTTTTTTTCCAAAAGAATTTTTATATTTTGCAAGTGAAATTTCCGCGATTTTTTTCTTTTGCAGTGTAATAATAAAAATAAATCCCGCAGCTTTAGAACAAATGAAAATTTAACATTAGCTGTCAAAGATATTTTCAAATCCATATATATTTTTTGACACATTCACAAAATCACTGTCATAGCGGGGGGGGGGGGGGGGAATCCGTAAAAATCTGGAAATTTTGTGGAAATTTTGGTGGGGATAATTCTGAATGATTTTACCATGTTTGATAATAAAATATTGTATCTAAAATGTTTTTATCTTAGTTTTGGGGATATTTTTTTTTTTTTTTTTTTCATTTTGACAATTTTAAAGTGAATTGAAGTAAACAAAAATATTACGTCTGAACATATTTATATTTATATTAAAATCATTAAAATTACAGACATTACATTACAATTACATAAAACATTAAAAACATATTAAAATTGGACGTTTCGGATTTACATGAAAATCCCTCATCATCAAACATTTTTCTTAACGTAAGTCACAGTTCTAAAATATCAACACATAGAAAATGCAACGCATAAAAAAAAAAAAAAAAAAAAAAAAAAAAAAAAAAAAAAAATTTTGATGCGTTGCATTTTCTATGTGGTTGATATTTTAGAACTGTGACTTACTTACGCTAAGTGAAATGTTGTTGTTGATGAGGGATTTTCATGTAAATCCGAAACGTCCAATTTTAATATGTTTTTAATGTTTTATGTAATTGTAATGTAATGTCTGTAATTTTAATGATTTTAATATAAATTTTAAAGTGTGTTGGCAATCAAAAGTCTCGCATTTTTATTATAACATTATTAAAATATTAGGAGGATTGCGACAATTTAAAAAAATAGCGACTTACACTCCCTTGTTGCTTTAACCGGCTGAATTATTAGATATGTTTCCCCTCTCCCTTTCATTAATATGCAATGCTCCAAGAACTAATTTCTGGGGAAAATATTAGTACAGTCGAAATGGGGCAACAGGGCACCGGAGTAATCGAATGTGACACAGGGGAGGAAAAAATTAGATTACAGTGACGCCGGAAAAAGCCAAATGTCTATGCAAATTTCAGAAATGTTAATCTTCGCACTTTAAATAGCAGTTTTACATTGGACCAGTCATAAAACAGAAAAGATTAATGCACAAAAAGAGCCTATACGGAAGAAGGAAGTTTCATATTTAAAAATGGACTTCAAACACGAAATTTTCCAAAGGAAAATACTTAAGTGAAAGAATTAAGTATTGTAGAAAAACACATGATTAAGTATTATAGAAAAGAACAAGTAATGGAAGATTTAAAAAAAAAAATCTGAAAAAAAAAATGAAGATAATCGATAAATGTAGATTCGGGAATGTCCGTTATGAAGGTTTTACTGGTGTTTAAAAATTTCGCCAATGTAAAAAAAATGCCATTATTTAAAACGGTCATGGGGGGGGGGGGGGGGGGTTAATGTCTCACAGAAAAAACACATGTAATGGGAAATAAATAAAAACAAACCCATAAAATTTATCTATTCATGTAGAAAATTTGATATTTTGCAATTTTACAAATTCTTCTTCAAATTTAAAAATTAGTTGTAGTTATCGTTTGTATTAGTTTTACAGTTCGTTTCCAACTGATACACGCATTTACGGTAATATTATTATTTTGAATCTTAAAACCTTTTTTAATTGTCTTTAAAATAATTTTCTAGTTGATGGACAATTTATTGCCTTTACCTTTAAATTTAATGTCCAAATTATGTAGGTACCTTAGTCCTACAGAGAAAATAATTGTATTAATCATTGATAAAACATTCTTAAAGAATCAAGTTTTAATATAAGCTATTAGAAAATTGCTTTTTTGACACGTTAGAGGGTACCTGTCTCCTTCCGAGAAAAAATTGTATTAATCATCGATAAAACATTCTTAAAGAATCAAGTCTTAATATAATCTATTAAAATTTTTTTGATTTTTTGGCACTTTAAAGGGTACCTGACTCCTTCAGAGAAAAAAAAAATGTATTAATCATTGATAAAACATTATTAAAGAATAAAGTTTAATGTAAGCTATTCCTTTTTTATTTGTATTTTTATTTTATTTTATGTTTTTGACACGTTAGTAGGTACCTTATTCCTTCAGAGAAAATAATTGTATTAATCATTAATAAAACATTCTTAAAGAATCAAGTTTTAATATAAGCTATTAGAAAATTGATTTTTTAACACGTTAGAAGGTACCTGACTTCTTCCGTGAAAAAAATTGTATTAATCAGTGATAAAACATTCTTAAAGAATCAAGTTTTAATATAAGTTTTTTTTTTTTTTTTTTTTTTTTGGTATTTTAAAATGTATCTTTCAGAGAATGTATTTTCCAGAGAAAAAATTGTATTAATCATTGATAAAACATTCTTAAAGAATAAAGTTTTAATATAAGCTATTCATGTTTTTTTTTTTTTTTTTTGACACGTTAGTAGGTATCTTAGTCCTTCAGAGAAAATAATTGTATTAACCATTGATAAAACATTCAAGTTTTAACATAAGCTATTAGAAAATTGATTTTTTGACACGTTAGAAGGTACCTGACTTCTTCAAAAAATCAAGTTTTAATATAAGCTATTATTATTATTTTCTTTTTTTAGCACTTTAAAAGGTATCTGACTACTTCAGAGAAAAAAATGTATTAATCATTGGTAAAACATTTACTATATAACGCTCCATTCATTCTGATTCGATGTATATTTTTAGTTAGTGATTCAACTATCAATGTCAGGCGATACTATTTCCTGTATAGACAAAGTTCCTTCTTTGTTTTTCCAGGGACATCTCTTTATAAACTGACGATACATGATGACACATATTTTGATACGCCAAGAGTAAAGGAAGTCTGCTGGGATCCGATATACTTATATAGTTATAATTATCTGTTCCTTATACATTAGACTCTTTTCCTCAACATTTCATACATGAGTTACAGAATTAAGTTATTTATATACAGGGAGTGCCAAAAACATTGACCTCGGATTTTATTCCTTAAATATTGATCATAGACGTATATTATAAATTTTATGAAACCGATTAAACTTTTCAGGAGATTAAATTCGAAGAAATGTAAAATTAAAATTTTTATACGGCCACCGTAAAAAAATTTCCCCCAATGAGTAAAATGTGTCTCATACACTAATAAGTTCATGTACAAAATTTCAGCATTTTATAAAAAGTCGCAGAGATATGTTTAAACTTTCAATTTTGTTCAAACTTATCTCTAATAATCATAAATATATATCATCATATCTCTAATCCTAATCATATTCTAAAGCATATCTCTAATAATCATCATAATTAGGGTTAATTATGATTAACCCTAATTCATATCAGAATTAGGGTTAATCTTAAACTATAGGTTAATCATAAATTAAAATGTTAATGTTTACAGCTAGAGTGCAGATGACGCGAAGCAGAAATACATCATAAGCAAATAAAATATGGCTCTTATCTTTAGTTTCATTTACAAATTTACAAAACTATGCTTCCTGAAAAATACCTTAAAATTTTACATGATGAATTACAGAATAAAACTTGGCACAATCAATGAACATTAAAACGACTAAGAAATATTTGCATATGCAAATATCTGCCTCTGATCGATGCGTCACATAATCGCAACTTTGCGTAAAGTTATTATTTCTACATAGTTTAGATACTTCTGTACCAATAAATAGCACAATTATTATTTATTTATATTGTTTTATGTCGTAATTTGTTTACGACCGCTGAAACGTGATCATCCGACATGATTTTTCCCTTTTGCGAACTCATATCGAGGCATCTAAAAGTGGTTTAAATCAGCATTTATGTATTTTCATATCTCTGCGACATTTTGTGATAAAATGCTGAAATTTTGCACATGACCTTATTAGTGTATACAGGGCACATTTTACTTATTCGGATATTATTTGTACGGTGGCCATATAAAAATTTAAATTTTGTATTTCTTCAAATTTAATTCCTGAAAACTTTAATCGATTTCGTAAAATTCTGTACCTTTTTTTTACGTAACTTTGTGATTTATAATATTTGTCTATGATCAATATTTAAGAATAAAAGCCGATGTCAATGTTTTTTGATTCCAAATCGCTTTAATAGTCAGGCCTTTGCGTTTAAAAAAGAGTCAGAAAATGTGTCAGAAAGTTTCGCATTGTAAAGCAGGTCATTTGAGAGGTCACCTTAAGGGATTTCTGATGTTAATTGTCAGTTTGATAAAATTTTACTTATGATATATATTTTATTATTATTATTTCATACTGTTCTTTAGGTTTTCATTCTTAGTGAGTTTAATAAAATTTGAGGAGGGCATATTATAGTAAAAGTATACTGTATTATCAGCAAACGACGCCCAAAAACATATCGCTTGACAAGAATGCGAAAAAAGTTCCCAGGAATATGTACCGGAAGTATAAAATATCCTCGTATTAGAATACAATGCTGTCTTTTATTTGGACATTCTTGTAATTTCATCACATTTCTTCTTGCTCCGTTACCCGCTGCATTCCCATTCATATTGTTCATGGAATTTTAAGAAAAATTCGACTTATTAACACATTTTAAAGTGTTTGAAAAGTGTTTAAATCAACTTGAGTTTTGAGTAGTATTTCTAAGTCCAGGGTCACAAAAATCGGGACAGGGAAACAGAAAAAGCGGGACAGCGATAGCGACTACTAAATCGGGAGATAAAAATACAGGAAACCGCAGAAAAACGGAACCTGTCTATAACGGAATTCTGTTTTAAACTTAAAAATTTCGTTGCCCCTATGGTAGGAATACCATACAATTATACCTGCTAAGACAAAAGCCTGTTTAAAACGGAATTTATTCCTGTCCTTTGGTATTCCGTCTTAGCAGGTTTTATTAAATTAAGTAAATGCAGCACTCTTATGCAATAAAACCTGTGAAAGCGGAATCGCTAAGCACCTAAAACAAAATTCCAATTTAGCAGGTATAATTGTATTCCTATCGTAGGAACAATCTTTTGTTTCAGTTTTTCATTTTAAAATACAAAGGGCATTCCATAAAAACTGAGAGTTATTTTTTTACGTAGTGGCAACACCGCGAAACTGAAAAATAAAACTGCAGGCAATTTTTTCTAACTGTTAACTGTACATTTATAAATATTCTAAACGAAGCAAACGTTTTATTTTCCTAGTTTCGTGTTTGTTTAAAGAACTTTTTTTATTTGTCCTACAGAAATGAAGGTGAGTGATTCAGAGTTAAAAAACGAAATGTGCTGTACCATAAAATTTTGCTATCGTTTGGAGAAAACATCTCTGGAAACAGTTAAGTTAATGAAAGAAATTACAAAAACTTTGGTGAGTCTACGATATTTAGATGGCATGGTGATTTCAAAAAAGGACCTTTGTCTGCAGAACTGGCCCCTAAGCCTGGCCGACCAGATAGTGTTGTGAATGATCGAAATGTTAACATTGTGTGTGCAATCTTACAGGAAAATAGGAGAATAACAGGTGAGGAGATAGTGGCATCAACTAACATTTCGAAAACGTCGATATTTCGCATTCTACGCAACAATTTACAGCTTCACCATGTTTGTTCCAGATGGGTCCCTCATCAGCTTACTAAAGAACAAATGCAAACAAGATTTCACCAATGTTGTGAGTGGAAAGAGATGCTTCAAAATGATCCGAATTTCCTAAAGACTGTAATAATAGGTGATGAAACTTGGGTGCATCATTTTGATCCCCGTACCAAGTCCGATTCTGAAATTATTTCAGCAGTGCAGGGTTCTTTGAAGCAGCTTCCAGAAAAAGGCTTCTGTATTTGTTTTGAAAAGTAGGTTGAACGACGGGACCGTTGCATATCATCTGAGGGAAGGTATTTTGAAAAAAAATTATGTATTTTTTGCTGTAAATATATTTCTGGAATTTTTTTTTTTTTATCTTACTCTCAGTTTTTATGGAACGCCCTTTTGTAGAATTTCGTGATAAATAGGTTTCCTTTAACATGAACGAAGTACAGTAAAACTTGTAAAAACAAAATTGCTAGGAGCCGCAAAAAATTCCCCTTTAGACAGGTTTTTACGAAGGCAGGTACATTTGTAAGGTATTCCTTTGGAAGGAACTATATAAATTTTTGTTATAGATACGTTCTGTCTTCATAGGTTTTACTGTATTAAGACTCCCGTTGAGCAAGCGCTCGGGAATACGGTGCTAATGTTAATCCAATGGGGCATTATTTTGCTAATATCTCGCTTGCATTTGAATATTTTTAAACGATTTTTTTTTTGCACTGGAAAGCAGAGATCAATCTCTATTTCCGCCGTTGTTTACTTTTTCGATTTTCTTTGCGTATTTTTTTTAGGAAGATACTTTCACTTTCGATACCGGTTCCGAAAGTGAAAGTATCTTCGTAAAAAAAAATCAGCAAAGAAAATCGAAAAAGTAATCAACGGCGGAAATAGATAATTGATCTCTGCTATCCAGTGCAAAAAAAATCGTTTAAAATTATTCAAATGCAAGCGAGATATTAGCAAAATAATGCCCCATTGGATTAACATTAGCACCCGAGCTTATCCCGAGCATTTATCCCGAGCGCTTGCTCAACGGGAGCCTTAAGTTGCAGACTGACGAAAAGCATGGTACTAAAATAAATTCAGAAAAATTTGTGCATCATGGGAAAATCGGGACTTTTGGCGTCCCGCGCAATGGTTACGCGTGACAAGTCTTGCAGTCCTAGAATATCGGGACATCCCGCATAAATCGGGACATCTGGCAACACTAGTTCTGACTTTCAGAAATATACTTCGGTCAATAGACGCTTTCAGTCGTGACGTTAATCATGACGTTTTGCTTGGAAACTGGCTCCAAACAAACGGTTGCCATGTTGTATTTTCTATTATGTTTGTGTATTATAGCTAAGCTATATCTCACGGCAAAGTATTTTAATACCTTATATGCAGTGGTAACATTTTCTACGATTTATATTTAATGAGAAAGGAAACATAGTAACCGTTTGTTTGGACTCAGTATTCAACCAAAACGTCATGACTGAAACGTCCCACTGAAAGCGTCTATTGCGTCGCTTAGGGTGGCAAATGCCATGAGCTCTAAACCTCAGAGGGCGCACCCAACCTCGATTATAATGTAAAAGAAAAAAAAAGACGAAAAAATTATGCATTTCGCCCTTTTTGTTATAATTTTTAGAAACTAACGCTGAACTTTATTGTAGAAAAATGAAAGAAAAAAGTTCAGACAAACACAGCTTTTTTACTTTTTTCTTTTTTTTTTCTTTTCATACAATATTTGAAAGGTTTTTCTATGTAAGATAATTATATGGATCTGAAAAATAGATGAAAAAAAATATATGTAGAAAATATTTAGAAAATGGATAAAACTGGAGCAGGTAAGTTGTAACTGTCAGTTGGAGGATTGACTACAAAAGGGTGAAATGAAAAACATACAAAAAGCGCAATGCATCAGATAACATACTGCAGAGTGCAGACTAAATTGTATCATTGAAATTCCCCCCAAATAACTGGAATACAGAATCGTCTATGACTTATGACAGGTTTTCTTTCGATTCGTAATATATTTTGTAATTCTCCCAAATGCAAAATGCTTTTAAAATATAATGAAGCTTTTTTTCTTTTTAAATTTTATAATATTCACCATCAGTATGTCATATACATTTACGTAATATGTCGTGTTCATGACCATTTAAAGAATCCAGTATACACTGACCGTCAGAAAGTTGTGAGAATAATTTATAAATATCCTTTATACAACTATAACTACTTTCATGTATACCCATTCTTAACAACATAATAGTTGGGACAGGAAGAACAGAATTGATTCTTTCCAACACCCTCATCCAACGTACTTTGCAACTCCTCAACTATGATATTCAATCTACGAGAATAGTATACCTCTGTATATACATATTCACGACTTCTTGTGTTCAGAGCCCCTGGATTTCGCAGGGGTGCACGACAATAGGAACCGTTAAGGGTCAGCTGGGGCCCCACACCTCTGTAATTGACTGTGGAAGATTTCTTATGGTTTCCTAGAGTTTTTTTTTTTTTTTTTTTAATCATTTTATGACAGAGAAAAAAATCCGTAAAAATACAGAAATTGTATCGACAATCAACAGAATTTATTTTTAGTTTGTGGAGAGTGACTGTTAAGTCAACACTTATATTTATGTTTATATGAAATGTTGGAAAGTCATTTTGAAGGTAAAAAGTTATATATAAGCACATTCATTTCTTACCATTTATCTTTCAGATAACTGAAAATGCTTCCAACAAACCAAAATTTGCAGCGAGTTACGAAGTATGGAAATCGATGGTTCATGTCTACCGCAATCGAAGAGCTGAGAAAGGTGGTAATCAACGCTTTTAAATCCAAAACCATTACAATCTGCCACCATAAAGAAGTTTACAAGACTCGTCAAAACTTTGAAGGAAAGAATCCACAATATTTTGAATATATTTTCTCTAGATTTCTTTCGAAAAACGGTCAATAAAGTAAGAACACATTTACAGAATTGTATTGACAGTGCTGTCCTGTTGGTTTATGTTGTATTCTAAGAGGCATCAATTGCAATAGAAATGAGTGTATTTAAACTTTCATGGTCATTGAATATAATTGAATATATGTACATTTTTTTTTAAACTGTGTGGTGAAATACTTTGAAAATTCTAAAATGGTTGTAACATTTCCTGATGATATTCAGATGTAAAGATTAAAGTTTAATTATTAAAAAATGAATTCGTTTGTGGTAGTGAAAAAAGTTATATTTTTAAAAGATTGTCGTAAGATAATAAAAAATGGTATAACTGTAAAATTTTAGTTTTTATGTTTCAAATTTATAAATATCCTTTATACTTAGTATAACTACTTTCATCTATATACAATCCATTCTTACAACATAATACTTGACAAGAAGAATAAAATTGAATTTATCCAACACAACGTACTTTTCAACTCCTCAATTATGATATTCGATCTATGAGAATAGTATATACCACTGTGTGTACATATTCACGACTTTTTGTGTGTAACAGAGCCCCTGCATTTCGCAGGGGTGCACGACAATGGGAACCGTTAATTGTCAGCTGAGGCCCCACAACTTTTCTTAATTGACTGTAAAAGATTTCTTATGGCTTCTTAAAGATTTTGTTAGAAGATTTTCTTCTAAGCAAAGGACTTCTTAAGGCTGTTATCAAATCCAAACTGGCTACTTTATGACATGTTTTTTAATTAATTTTTGTTCGGAAACGCATGACATTGGCAGGTGTTGTTATTCAGAAACTTTCTAATCGAAACACGTTTTACATTTTTTGGTAAATGCAGAAGA
This sequence comes from Maratus michaelseni, assembly GCA_963931845.1. Taxonomy (NCBI): domain Eukaryota; kingdom Metazoa; phylum Arthropoda; class Arachnida; order Araneae; family Salticidae; genus Maratus; species Maratus michaelseni. Next base: position 31,937,414 of record OZ007594.1, on the reverse strand, counting down.
TCTTCAGAAGATCTTCAGGCGTTTTGAACCGAATTCCCGATGCTTCAGCGCTAGAAAGAAGAAAAATGCGTGGTCACGAGACACGAATCGATTATACTCGATAAATAATTTATTTATCAAAAAAGGGAAAACTCATTTCGATTTCGAATCGCTTCAACAGTCAGGCCTGCCAATTTTACGCCTTTGCGTTTAAAAATGAGTTAGAAACTGTGTAAGAAAGTTTAGCGTTGTTGTCATTTGAGAACCACCTTAAAATAACACTATAAGTCACATGTTTTTGTACAAGAAAATAGGAAGGGGATATGAAAGGAAAAACTGCAGGAATTCATATAAGTTCAGAGTTTTACATATACAGGTGCTACATTGAATACAGAGACAGATGTTTCTTTACGAAAATATAATATTAACAACAACGAAAATATACAATAAGCTCTTCCGAGTTACCATGATTTCGAAAAGCATTCTTTATCAATAGAAAATTCCAAGACATTTTTCTCAGATCGTTTATACTATGTTCATAGTAAGACACTTGTGTGTCTTAAATTCAGATATCTATGATGTCTGAAATTTAACTTAAAGTGTTTGAATTATTTTTTCAGACACTTAAAGCGTCTGAAATACTTTTTCAAACACATATGTGTCTGTATTTAAGACGCCTGTATTTGCAAGTGAAACTAATATATTTTTGTGTTTTAAAAATCTACGAGAATAGTACCTCTGTTTATACATATACACGACTTTTTGTGTTTTCATAGCCCCTGGATTTCACAGGGGTGCACGACAATGGGAGCCGTTAAGGGTCAACTGAGGCCCCACAACTTTTCTAATTGACTGTTAAAGATTTCTTATGGCTTCTTAGAGTTTTCGCAAGAAGCTTTGCTTTTCTTCTAAGCAAAAAGACTTCTTAAAATAACACTAAGACACGTGTTTTTGTTCAAGAAAATTGGAAGTGTGTATGAAAGGAAAAACTGCAGGAATTCATATAAGTTCAGACTCTTACATTTACAGTGCTACACTGTAAACAAAGACAGATGTTTCTTAATCTACGAAAATATAATATATAACCAAGAAAGAAAATATACAATAACTAAGCGTTCTTTATCATTAGAAACCTCAGAAACCAATATATCTTCGAGAATTGAAGAAGCATTTATAAAAACAATTTTTCTTTAGATGTCACAGATTTTCGGAAACGTTTCCGAGTAGTTTTTAGGTGCGTTCGTAATTATATAAATACATAGCACTTATAGTCATCGTCTGGCCTATCCGTCTGTCCGCATATAACACCAGAAAAACTACCCAACCGAATGGTTTGGAATTTAATATATATACTCGTTGCAAAATTTTGTCGAGTCACTTCAAATTTTATGAAAATCGAATCAAAACTTAAAAAGATATTAATAAAAGTTTCCTTCATTCTATTAAATCCTATCATATGTAATTAATTCAATGATATCTTAATGGTAGGTAATGAATATATAGGTTGACATCATGATTACAGACCTATTTAAGATGGAGTCCTATTATTTCCGTATTATTGAATTTAAAAACCGAATTTGTACACAAAAATTGTTCAATTATAGCAATCCTAATAATCTACCGACAATTTTTTGGATGGGTGTTTCCAGAGAAATAGATATTAAATGGAAAATGAGTCTAAATATGGATTTCAAGTTCTGAAATTTTCAAAGCTAGGCTTAAGTTTCCCATTAGAATTTTCAGTAAATGTTAACAAATGGTAAAATGTTGCCAACTTAAAATGTACTTATTGTATTACGGAAATTAATCATATTATAATAACAGATGATAAAATTCCCTTTTTTTTTCAGTGAAATAATAACGATGATTTTGTTACATTGTCTTGTATTAGATAAATGTAAGAGAATTGTAATTAATTGTTTTTAAAAGTGTATTGAAACTTAATTTCATAAAATAAAATTAATATCTACAATATGAAAATTTGCACATAAAATAAAATTTTGTATTCATGCATCTTTGCATAGGAGTGCGAAAGCTATTATACCAAGGTCTGAATATTGTTAAAACTAGTTATAGTACGAAAAGACCTCATTTGTCACGTTTGACGTAAAATTTCCAACTTGTTATAATTTTAATCAGTTTTTTCAAACCGTGATATTAGTTTTTAGGATGCTACTAAACCAGTTAAAACCAATTCCAGTTAAACATTTTCAGTTGCGTAATTGAATTCAGTAACAAAATAATGTTAATGTTAACGTAAATGTTAATGTTAATATATTTAATTTATCATGTTTGTCTGTAAAACATGTTTGTTGAAAATGAAAAAGTTTACTTGAAAGCATCCAAAAAACAAATATTCCGGGTCGAGACGCAACCTACGTTATACACGGCCGATGTATGACGTTTAAAACGTCACATGTAGTGGATCATTTTTTCACGGCGATTGGTGCAAAACGGGGGGCGCGTCGCTTTGCACCAATCGCCGTGTTAAAATGATCCACTCCATGTGACGTTTTAAACGTCATGCACCGGCCATGTATAACGTAGGTCACGGTCGAGAACACTGATTGATACACAATAAAAACGACTCAGAAACGTTTCCGAAAATCTGTGGCAGCAAAAGAAACTTTGTTTTTATATAATGCTTCTTTAAATCTCGAATCATATTGGTTTCTTTCTTTTCTATTTGACAAAATGTTTCTAAAATATGTACTTAAGGCTGTTCTCAAATCCAAAGGTACTACTTTCAGACACATTTTCAAATTCATTTTTGTTTAGAAACGCATGAAATGGGCAGGTATTGTTATTCAGAAACTTTGTAATCGAAACACGTTTTTCATTTTTTAGTAAAGGCAGATGATTTTTCAGAAAACACTGTCAAAGTGGGTGTTTTGATCCGAATTCCCGATGCTTCATCGTCAGAAAGGAGAAAAACGTGTTGTCACGTGACACGGATGGCTTATAACTCGGTAAGTGATTTATTCAACAATAAATGGAAAACTCATTTCGATTGCAACTAGCATCAATAGTCAGGTCTGTCAATTTTATGCCTTTGCCTTTAAAAATAAGTCAGAAATTGTGTCAGAAAGTTTCCCGTTGTTCAGCAGATCATTCGAGAACCACCTTAATTTTATGGATTAAGTGTTAAAAACCAGTTGTAAATAAGATTTTAACTCCTTAAATAAAACTAACTATGCATATTTTGGCAAATAAAAAAGAAAGAAACATCCTCCAAGATGAGCATAAAAAAAGAAAAAGAAAAGGTAGAGAATTTTAATTTTTCGATGAGAAATTAAAAAAATACGGATGCGTTCCAAGCCCATAGGTTTAACATTAGAGAGGGGGATTTGCGGCCTAACTGATAACAAGCCATCCAGATTTTTTTTTTTTTAAATAGGTCGACATTTTTAAACATATGAATTATTATCTAGGTTTTAGAAAATACACCTCTCCACTTTAGAAAATACCCTCCCTTCTCATCAGCAACAAAGGGTTGAAGGAATTTCTTCCCCTTTATGTTTACCACACCGGCTTTTATAATCATCTCCAGGTTTACAGTTATTCACAAACCGAAACCATATCTCATTTCTCTTATGTACCGTACGTTAAATGACAATAGATAGCACAAAGCTTCATATTTTTACTCCAGCTAAAAAGTTTTTTTTTAAACTTTTGGTTCCACACAATGTTTCTGACGTCAGAAGATCTGCTGGGGAGGGGGAGGGGGGGGGGGAGTTCCAGCCTTAGTTACGTCACCCAGCAACCTCTCCTCCCCAATCTCCTGGGCAAGTCTTCAAAACGAGGCCAAACGGAGAAAAAAAGAAAAATAAAATAAAAATAATAAATAGTTTCCATGAGGGAGAATCTCGGGAGATACTTCAACCTCTTTTGTGGGTTCAATGTCGTGTTCCCTAACATAAAAATCGTTGTTGCTAGGGGGCAAGAGGGGGCGCTTTTTTTTTCTCGCGCTGACCCCTCGGTTATTTTTTATGGATTATTTTTTCTGATGTTCCATTATGAAAATTATAATGTGTTTGCATGAAATATAAATCAGGTATTGTTATCACGTTCGGGAAAACGAAAAATTACGATGACATTAACTATACAGCGTATAGAATGGTTAATATATGGTTGTGTTTACGTTATCAAAAGTCTTCCTATAGCTATGATACACTAAAAGTGTTATGTTCGTTATAAAGGCATGGTATGAGTCACGGTATGAGAAAACCATCGCTATACAGAATAACAATTTTAAAATGCTCTAAAATTTTATGGCAGATAAATTAAAGTCTTAGCAAAAGTGGAGAAAATATAGGAATTCAGTCCTCCGATAAAATTAACGTATTTTAATTGAAATGCAATTATTAATTGCTAATTGATATTGTTGTATGAGAGAGAATATTTGGAGATAGTTCAATCTTTTTTTTTATTTGCAGATTCAATGATGTGTTCGTTCTCTTACATAAAAATCCTTGTTGCTAGGGGGCAAGAGAGGGCGCTTTTTTTCTCTCGCCCTGACCCCTCGGTTATTTTTTATGGATTATTTTTTCTGTTGTTGAAATATAAATCAGGTATTGTTATCCTGTTCGGAAAAACGAAATATTACGAGGACATTAACTATACAGCGTATAGAATGGTTAATATATGGTTGTGTTTACGTTATCAAAAAGTCTTCCCAGCTGTGATATACTGAAAGTGTTATGTTCTTTATAAAGGCATGGTATGAGTTACGAAAATAGCACTGTAGAGCAAACGATCGCTATACAGAATAACAATTTTAAAATGCTCTAAAATTTTATGAGAGATAAATTAAAGCCTTAGCAAAAGTGGAGGAAATATAGGAATTCAGTCCTCCCATAAAATTAACGTATTTTAATTGAAATGCAATTATTAATTGCTAATTAATATTGTTGTATGAGAGAGAATATTCAGAGATATTACGACTTTTTTATTTTCAATGTCATGTTCTCTAACATAAAAATCGCTGTTGCTAGGGGCTCTTCTCGACCTTACCCCTAGGTCATGGTATGTTACGAACCTGTGGCACACGTGCTAGAAGTGGCACGCGAAAGAATACTTTTGGCACGGTGTTGATTTAGGTTCTAAATCAGATGAGTTCAGCTTGTATAAGTTCGGTTGATTGGAAATCGAAGAACTTAAATTGCCACTTCCTAAACTCTAATCTAGTTCAATATGGGCTGAAAATTTTATCAAACACAGATAAACTACGGAAACTATCGAAAAAAAAATTATTCAGAATTGCCGATGATAAAATTATAGCAACTGAATTTAAAACAAAAGCTGTTTAAAGAAAATGGTGTTTGCCATCATATTACAATTTTTTCGGCTATCTATGCCTGCAAATGATTATATTTTCGCAAGTGAATAACATAAAAGCTATAAAGTAGAAAGTAGAAACCACTTGTCAGATAACTACAGTCCATTTTGCATTTTGTTAAAAGTAACAACAAAAGTAACTAAGTATGAATTTTATATTAATTATTTTCCATTTAAGGTACAACAACAGAAAACGCATTTAAATTTAATCGCAACATTTTTTTAAATTACTTTCCAAAATATATTTGTTTCTGTAATTATTACAGTCTATTTACCTACATATAACTTACTCATATTTTTTAAATTTTAATAAATAATTTCGGAATAATTTTGATTTATGTTTTTTGATCCACTACATTTTTTTTTTCAGTTGGCACGTCATAACGATGCAAAATATGTTTTTTTTTTTTTTTTTTTTTTTTTTTTAATGACGTACGGGTGTAAAAAGGTTCGCCACCCCTACCCTAAGTTATTTTTTATGGATTATTTGTTTTGCTGTTCTGTCATAAAATTTATAATGGGAATGATGTATAAATCAAGTATTGTTATCACGTTTAGAAAAACAAAAAATTATGAGGACATTAACTACATCGTGAAGAAGGGTTAATATATGGTTTTGTTTACGTCCTCAAAAACTTTCCTATATGTGATAAAAAATTGTTGTGTTCGCTACAGAGACACATTAATCATAAATTTCTCTGTTTAAAGAGGACTATCACCACACAGAGTAAAACAATTAAATGCTCTAACATTTATGACATCAATAGACAACCCAACTAACCGTATTTGAAGCTGAGAGGAAAAGATTCACTTGAGGACTTCCAATTATTACAGTAGTTTTTATAGTGTATTAATCAATTTTCTCAAGCAGGAATACCGGTTTTAGGATGCTATCTATTCCCGATTAAACATTTTCAACTATGTGTAACTGCATTTATACATGAAAGAGTAACAAAAGAGTATTAATTTTAATGTTAATGTTGATTCTGTTAATTTATCGCGTTCGTCTGTAAAAAAAAAATATTTGTTGAACATGAAACTGTGTTTACTTGAGAATGGGTAAGCATCCGAAAAACTTATATTCCAGGTTTAGAAAACGGATTAATATACTATAAAAACTACTTGGAAACGTTTCCGAAATCAGTGGAAATAAAAGAAATTGTGAATGCTTCTTTAAATCTCGAAAACATATTAGTTTCTGAGGTTTCTAAAGATAAAGAGCGTTTTTCGGAATCATGAGTAACTCTGAGGAGGTTATTTTATATATTCGTTTGTGGTTATATTTTCCTAGATTAAGAAACATTTATCTTTTTTAGAGTGTATTTCTTTCAATATTTTATTTGCATTTTTGCATGAATTCAGAGAATTTTCAAAATTGCTTTTAAAAGAAATTTCACCTTTTGGAGAAATTGTTTAATGCCTGGTGCAGACATATCTTGTTATTACTACATGCCCATAATAACAATAATTATTGTAAAGACAGAATAACAGTAAATGTAAACAAATGATCTATTATTAGGGCGAAACACGAAAGGGTAACTATCGATTTCTGCAAACACTATGATTACGGTCCTCATGTATCATGAATCACTCATGTATCATTCTTTTAATTTTTGCATCAATTCAGAGAATTTCCAAAATTGCTGTTAAAAAGGTGAAATTCCACCTTTTGGAGAAACTCTTTCTTGCCTGGTACAGACATATCTTGTTATTACTACATGCAAATAATAACAATAATAATTGTAAAGACAGAATAACAGTAAATTTAAACACATGATCTATTATTGGGGCGAAAGAACACGGAAAGGTAACTATCGATTTCTGGAATCATATGATTACGGGCCTCATGTATCATGAATCATTCATGTATCATTCATTATGTATCATTCATTTAATTTTTGCATCAATTCAGAGAATTTCCGAAGTTGCTGTTAAAAAGGTGAAATTCCACCTTTTGGAGAAACTCTTTCATGCCTGGTACAGACATATCTTGTTATTACTACATGCAAATAGTAACAATAATAATTGTAATGACAGAATAACAGTAAATGTAAACACATGATATTTTATTAGGGCGAAAGAACACGAAAGAGTAACTATCGATTTCTGGAATTATAATAATTACGGTCCTCATTAGTGTTGCCAGGTACGCAAAATGTCCCGATTTTTCATGATGCAGAAAGTGTTTTAAATTTCTGTTCGTATAATGCATTTTCGTTAGTCTGCAACGAGTGCAACAGTAAACTTAATTCAGTAAAGCCTCAGAAGACAGAACCTGTCTATAACGGAACACTTTTATAGTCCCTTCCAAACGAATACCTTAGAAATATACTTGCTTAGACGTAAGCCTGAATAAATAGAAATTTTTTGAGGTTCATAGCGATTCTATTTTCGCATGTTCTACCGCACTTTGTGTACAGTAAACCCTGTAAAAACGTAGCTGTTTTTAACGAAATTCTGCTTTAAATGTAAAAATTTCACTGTCCCAGCGATTCCGATTTCACAGGTTTTATCGTATAAGATTGTTGGGTGTCTTTAATAAAGTAAAACCTACTAAGACGGAATAGCAACATACGAGAGAAAAATGCCGTTTTAAACAGGGTTTTTTTTCTATTAGGTTTAATTGTATGGTATTCTTATCGTTAGGAGCAATGAAATTATTAAGTTTAAAACTGGATTTCGTTATAGACAGGTTCCGTTGTAATAGGTTTTGCTGTATTTTTATGTCCCGACTTAGTAGCCGTTGTCACTCTTTAGTTTAGTTCGTCCCGTTAAACAAGTACTTATTTATCGTGAATCATGTAAAATAAACTAAAACATCAGATACAAAAGATTTTCATTTTCGGAACAATTCATACGACATTTATTTAAACGGTAGAAACAGAAAAATCACCGATGATTTTAAAAAGCTTTTAGTCCTTTTTACTTGGGGCAGTCTGTACCGAAAGTCCCGGGAGATTCCGTACCCCGGGCGAGAAGAGGGGGATAGGAAGCAGGAAGCAATGGTAGGTGAAAAATATTCTGAAAATAATGATAAAATAAAAGCAAAGTTTTAAAATCGATTAATAAAAGTATGCGAATGGTCAAAATCAATAATTTTAAGGCAATAGTTTCGTTCTTGGTTACATTATATTTTTGTAGATTAAACAGCATTTGTCTATTTTTATCTAGCAAAAAGAGGCTTTTTGTGGACAAGCCATGACGATCATGACGATCATCATTATTTTATTTTATTATATTATTTGATCATGATGATTTCAAATCATCTTATGGTTTTTTACCTGCCTACATATATGTTGCACAGTCTTTAGTTTATTTTTCTTTGCCTTCTTATACGTTTCTACTGCTTTCGCCATTATTTCTACGGACACTCCTTCACTTCCTGTCCGCTTTTTTTCGCAGGTTCTTCATATTCGAAATTGGGGTCCGTATTTATTTCCAAATTATTTGTCAGTTCATTTTTGCCGATGCTGCTCTCATACAGAATATCGAGGGACCGGAAAAAGTCGTGTTTGATAATACCCTTCACAGTCTTGAATAGTCGCTGACTATTCAAGACAGACGCTGACTATTCACTGTCTTGAATAGTCGCTGACTATTCAAGACTCTTCAGTCGTTGGCTTCTTTTGCTCGGATCTCCCAAAATATTCTAGCAGTTGCAAACTAAGGAGTTTTGCAATCTTTGCTTTGTCGGCGATAGCACTAAAGCCTGAAGACTAGCCAACGACGTCTTCAGAACTGGGCCCAACTTCGTATGTCACAGGGGTGCATGCCACCTCCATTGGACCAGCTCGCCTGGAACGCGAGCCACAGGGACTGCTAAAATTCTCCATGGTTGAGCGCCTCGACAACTGCCGCCTAGACCAGGGTCGGCGAACCTTTTCACATCCGCGTGCCAATTTTTGTCAAAAAAACTTTTCAAGTTACGATGGCGTGCCAACGACCTCCCCCCCCCCTCCCCACCCTTCACCTAAAAAAACCTATAAAAACAATGAATAAAATTACTATTATTATTATAGATAACAAACCTTCAGGTAATATCCACACACATATTAAATTAAATAATGTATAATATTGAAAAGTCAAACCAAAACAACTTGTCACAAGAAAAGTTTAATTAATGATAGTAATAATTATAGAAAGAAGTGGATATAATTATAAAGAAATAATAAGATATAATTATATTAATCATAAAAAAAAGTATTAAAATCTTAAATCGAGACAACTTGCCAAATGACTGTAATAATTATGGTAATACATGATGTTGCCTTTGGGACATGTTGATTTTGACATTTAAATGATTTTAAAATGTGGTGGTGATTTTATAATTGAGGTAATTTTATTTTAAAATAGACAATTAGAAAAGAAATATTAAAAAAAAAAAAACATTTACGAATCATATCTGCAAAATATTTGTTTTACACCTGCTATTAAATAGAAAATTATTATTTTTTAAATATATTACACTCTCAGAAATAAAACACTCAATTTTGACGATTCCGCATTCCTCAGGCCTCATTTCGTTGTTTTTGACAATCATTTCGTCACTGAGTCACGTGGGTTTTGACGAAACGCGAATCCTCAAATATCTTGACGAAACTGTTTCCTCGCAGTCAAAAATAAAACTCTTACTTTTGACGATTCCGCAATTCTTGAGCTATATTTCGTCATTTTTGACAATTATTTCGTCTCAAAATTAAGTGATTTTTAATGAAATGGAAAATCTCAAATATTTGACAAAAATGTTTCCCCATTCCCGGCCAGATTATTTTTGTTACAAAATCGTTCAAAAAAAAAAAAAAAAAAAAAAAATACACGAAAGTATTAAATTTACAATATATTAATGAAAACAGAAACAAAAATATTTCATCCTTGGGGGCCGCTATAACAGGAATGTACCAAATTTCTACTTTATTTTTTATATCTGATAATTTGCGTCTATCCTTTTTGTAACGATTTCATGCATATTTCTATTGCCTATTCAAAGATAAATTTTTCTGAAGTTACAGAATTTCGTTAAAAACGCTTAAAAAATTCTTCTAAAGTTACAGAATTTCGTTAAAAACAGTTGAAATAGTAAAATGCGAACATCATTTGGTCCATTTTCGACCGAAATATCAACATTTTCCCAATGGTTAAAAAAAAAAAAAAAAAAAAAAAAAAAAATCACAATTTTATAGGAGTTCTTTTTTATTTAAGAAATATATTCATATAACAATCAAATTTAAAATATGTATAACTGACCCCCCTCTATAAACAGTAATCTTATCCGCTAAAACTGATGAACTCGCCTCCAAAATATGCACTTCAAAATTTATTATTTCTGATCAACAAATTAATTAGACCATATTTTAATCATCCATTGAACAAAGGAAATTTCTCTAATAAATTATATTAATCAAGCCATTTTCTAATTATTTATTAACCATAGAAAAACCATAATAATAATCTAGCCTTATTAATTAAAACATGTAGAAAGAATAACAGCAGCGATAAAAATACAATCTGCTTTCTAAAAATATAAACACACATCAACATCCGATAAATGCATTTAAAATCAAGTAATTCCGAAGCCCCACTGGCTAGGTGGTTAAAGCACTTAGCTGCCAAGCTAAACATCGCGTGTTCGAATACCAAGTGATCTTATTTTGCCTTAGTCAATTAAGGATGCTTCTAAAAACTCCGATAGATGGCAGCACCAACCTTTTTGGAACTTTCGTCAAAGAAACAATTTGAGGAAACTGATTTCTTCGTAATTTTGAGGATGCAAATTTACTCGATTTGACGAAACGTTTATTCGGAGCATTTCCCAAGAAACCGTTTCGTCAAAAACGAAGAAAATTTCTTGAAATTTGAGTATTCATTTTTGAGAGTGTACAATGCATAAGAAGAAATTAGGAAATATAAAAAAAACATTACCTAAAGAGTCTGCCTAAGAAATCTGTTTTCTCTTTGGTTTTTGTTGATTGAATTTTGTTTTCTAATTTCTTAAGCAATGCAGCAAAATCTTTTTTTTTCAGACGAAAATTTAAAACTTCGTAAGGTACGTAATGCAGCCACAGCATCTTGGAATTTCGGTGTTAGTTTCTTTTCACCGAGTTCGTTATCACTCTCATTGTCACAAATGTTTGTTTCTTCTATAAAGTAGCTATCGTTTGTGGAAATAAGGTAGATCTAACAAAGCGTCAAACTTTCGTTCATTTAAAGCCTGTGACGGTATGAGATTAACTATTTTTGTGACTACGGCTATAATATCACCAAGAGATTCAAAACCAACCTATGCACCCAGGACTTGTTGATGTATGATACAGTGAAATCCAAGAATAATATGTTCAATGTAAACTTTAAAAGAAAAAAAAAAAAAAAAAAAAACCTTTTATTTTACCTATTTTACTGGTGCCCCCTTGAACCATAACATAAACTATTTTATACAAATTTATTTATTTTTCAGTAAGTGAATTTATAACTGCTGTACAAATATTTGCACCTTTGATTGTAGTTGCTAATGATAATAACAAGAATAAATCCTCCTTAATGTCATTTTCAACAAAATATCGTACAATTACAGCTAAACGAGCAGATTTAGTTACATCTGTACTTTCATCAAGACAAAATAAGGTGAAAGGAGAAGACGATATCAGACTTTGGTTGCTCTCTTACATTTTCTGTCATTTTTAAGATTCTATATTTGACTGTATTTCTTGAAAAAAGATTATTCTAAATTAGTTAAATTATTTTATCTTTATTTTCGAAATCGTTGAAATGTGATGTAGCACATGTTAACTAGGATTCCTTCAAAAATTCTCCATCGCAGAAAAATGTACCATTCCGAACATTCCCAGCCGAGAAACTTGCGACACTATAGTTTGAGAATCTTTGCTGATATATGTAATCATAGATGTCAACAGTTTATTTTCTCTTTAATTGCACTGGAAATGAATTCCTTTTGTTCTGCATAACTTTTTGGGGAAAGAGGTTTGCGATTTGTTTCATAATGCTGTTTTACTGCAGACCACTGTCCCGGAACATAAAACACACAGAGCCTTAACATCTTTATTAACCATTCCATATTTCTCAGTCCACCGCGTTTGAAATTCTCTACTATCTTGCACTTTCTATTTTTTAGCCAAATTGGTTAAGTTGAATAAATATTACTTTAACGGTGCAATCTAATCAGTCTTAGTTTGCCATCGTTGATTATAGGAAGTTAGTTTAACAATAAAAAAGATTATGCATAATAGAGTTGATACATCACTAGAATAAAAGCAAATGTGAATAATAATAAAATGACTAGCCACTAAATTTACTCAGATTTATATATAGCAGAATTGAGTCGGTACTAGTCAGTCGTCTGCTGGATTAATTACCCCTCTCCCCCCTCCATAAAGCCGATACATAAGACAAAAATATTTCTTGTTATTCAATATTCAACATATTAATATTATCATTTACTATTATCTTTGCATCTTCAACGAATTAAATAATTAAAAATGATTACAGTAAGTTACCTCTAAGGCACGAAAAATCTAATAGCTTTTTTTTTGGTACTTATTTATTGAAAACATCTTTAAATTGTTTACAAATCCCATTTTTCCATGTTCTTTCACTATCGGCAGACAAAATACCTTTGAAATTATAGTTTTCATTTCATTTTATAACTGTTTTAACAACCAATGTATTATTTTTTTTCTTAACTTATCTGAAAAAAGGGGCAAGTTTTATTAGTTTTATTAATACTTTTGTCATTTTAACTGATTAAAAATTAATTAACAAATTACAACAACAGTTAAATAAAGCCTCATATGCAGATCAACATGCATTAAACGGTGCAGAAATTTCGGAAACAATAAAGCAAAAATAATTTATTTGCTATATTTCTCTCTCTTCCAATGCGATCATCGGCGCCGGCAGTACAAAACGAAAGAAGACGGGGCTAGGGGTCAGATATCAGATGTTCTGAGCAGATAATTCAATGCTATGACGAGTACACATATACTTATTGTAACAAACAAAAGCTATTTTCAGTCAAACTCGTGTATTAATGGAAGAAAAATAATGAGGTTCAGAATTTTCGGAAGTTTGACTGAATTTTGATTTAGAATTTAAATCAACGGCGTGCCAAAATTATCCTTTCGCGTGCCAGCTACGGCACGCGTGCCATAGGTTCGCCGACCCTGGCCTAGACCTTGCCCTCTTTTCATCCCGTAGGATCAGGCGAGGAGTTAGTTCCTGGTGTTCTTCAAAGCATACTCCAAATCAGTGTAGTTCAATTAGTTATATATTATTGTAAAAATGTGGTCACAATCTTCTGTTTCTTACTAGAGGGAACATGGAACCTTCACCAACTTCACACTGGCAACAATAGGTTACATAACTGTACTGTAAGCTATCTTTCCTACCACACAGAGTGTCTTTCCTGCATAGCTAGAGACCTGGAAAAATCAATAAATGACAAATACATCGGCATTTAACTCTTCACCAGTTGCATTCGGACGTGTAGTTGTATACAATTGGCTTGATCCCCATGGTAAGAGCTTGCCAACGACACCACTCTCGACAAAATTCCGATCTGGCAGTTGGGGACCTTCCCTTAAGATTTTTATTTTGTTACATGTAATATTATAACTAAATGATTATAAACCTTAAATTGATTCGTTTTGTTACAAAAAATATGCTTTAATGTGAAATAATAATTTCGTGTTCAAAATTTGATCGAATATATAAATTTGTATTGGGGTCACAGGTGACCCCAGTGGTACTCAGTCGATTCATTATAAATAAAAAATAAAATTTACTCATTTTATTAATTCCCTCTATATGCGTCAAATGTTAAGCATAAAATAAACAGATTCAATTTTTTTTCAGAATTTTAAAACTCATACATTTTTTACATTTGTACGGTAAAGTTGCTCTGGGGTCACAGGTGACCCTAGAGCCTAGAGCCCCCTCCTACTACCCCAGTTATTAGTAGATGGGTTAAGTCATTTTTTCAAACTAGACCCCTTAAAGCCACTGACGCTTCCCGCAAAATTCGTGAAGTTGGAGGCCACGACAGGATTAGTGTCCGAACAGTTCAAAACGGATTCAAACATTTTAAGGGAGGAGATTTCATCCGAGAAATCAAAAACAGAAGTGACATCCACCAGATGTGATTTTTCATCACTTAAAGAGGAAAATAGAGGTAGTATCCTAAAACTGTCAGAGGAACTAAGACGCACCAAACACTCCATACGACATGTTTTATATAAAAGGTATGTATCGAAAGAATTTTCGTTTTTTAACTTTTTCTTGACTCCCTGCAAGTTTGTTTAAGCTTATGTAAAACCTGTCATGGTGCGCTTGGTGCGTTGTAGTTTCTCTGACAGTGTTCGTATGCTGGTGCTTGAATTCTCCTCCTTTTCCTGTTCAACTAGTCAAAATTCACAACTGATGGCCTGTCGCTTCTGGATTTGATTTCAAGGCCGAGGGCTCCTTCCTTAAGGGGTCTCAGGACTCTTAATCATTCAAAATTTTCGAATTTTTAATTTTTTTTATATATTAAACTCCTATCTTTCCTGAACATTTTAGTGTAAATGTTTTCTTGAAATTCCCATTAGAACAGACGTTATGGCTTTTAGAATTATACCCACTCAAAGCTGAAGCAAAACATCATTTTTCTCAAAATGATGTTTTTGGGCACAACGCGCATGATATCTCAAAAACTTATCAATATTTTTTCATAAATTTTTCCAAAAATATGTGTCATGTTAGTCTACATAAATTTAACCTAAAATTTCATTTTTATTATTAAAAAAAATTTTTTTTAAGTGGTTATAATGATGAACATTAAAAAAAAAATTATATTAGCTCAATACAACTTTGTATTAAAAATATAAAAATGCTTTAAATACAAATTTATTGAGGTTCAGTGTAATTATTACAATAGGAAGTATAATTAGAATCCAAAATTTTTATTCTAGATGCAAAAATTATTTTGTAATCGTGCGCATAAGCTGTCATGTCAATTTTCTGCTCGACAAATGTCTGACAGTTTGAAGCGCCCTATAAATATTAATTCTGCATCTTGTAACTTTTTAAATACAGTAAAACCTCCAAAGTTGACCACCTCTCTACGTTGACCACCTCTCTATGTTGACCGAAATTTATTAGTTTGAATGGTCACAACACATTTTCTATGGAGATTTACCTCTCTATGTTGACCACCTCCGTAAGTTGTATGTTGACAACTTTTTAGTAGGTTTTACTCTTTGTAACTTGACCACTCATGTTTTCTTGAATTTGTTTTTCCCTCCGTTTGTTCTCCATCTGGTTTCCAGGAATTTCTTTATCAGTCATTCGGCTTCTCTGAGCAACACTCGGCCCTCTTGTGGTGATCCATTCATTGTTCACTTCCAGTATGATACAATGGAAGGGAAATGACAGAATTCCTGGAATCTGTCGAAAAATGTCAGGGGAGGGGGGGGATGTGCGTAGTGGTGTAGCTATACGCAGAATTCGAAAACAACGTGTATCGCTCACATGTGAAACACATTCCGTTCTTTTTTTCTGGATGTTGCGTTGTGACGGGACCGGTCGTTTATTTGCGAATTTTCATTAAAAATGGCACAAAGAAAAGCTCTAAAAGAACTTAAATTAAAGGAGAAAGTCGATCTTCTTAATTTTCTGAAAAGCAGCAGCCAAAGAAAGACAGCGGAAAAATTTGGTATGAGCAAGACAACTGTGAGCAACATTTTAAAACGTAAGGAACAATATCAGGAAAGATATTCTTCCGAAAACAGGGGACTCCAAAGAAAACGCAGAAAAACGTATCTCGACGCTGTGAACGAAGCCACGTTTTGTTATTTTAAAGAGATGAGATCAATCAATGCAAGAATATCGGGACCTATGCTTCAGGAAGTAGTAAAAAATTTGCAAAAGAATTCGAAATAGAGGACTTCCAAGCTTCAGCAAGTTGGCTTGAAAAATTCAAACTACGATACGAGATTTCTCAAACAGTTTTGTGTGGGGAATCGAATGAGGTTTCAGCTGAAGTGGTGGAGAAGTTTATTGAAAACTTCCCAGTATTTGCTAAAGGTTTTAAAGATGAGGACATCTTTAATTCTAATGAGTGCGGTCTCTTCTTTAAAGCAATGCCTGATAGAAGTCTAGTAATGAAGGGTGACACTTGCAAAAGAGGAAAACTTTCAAAACAGCATTTTACTGTTCTTCTATGTGCTAATATGACTGAGGAAAAATTGAAGCTTACGGTGATCGGCAAATCCACAAAACCTCGTGCTTTTAAAAATGTAAAACCTGAAGATCTTCCTGTTTTTTGGAGAGCGAATAGATCCGCTAGGATATGACCAGTGCTTTATTCGAAGAGTGGGTTAGAGGAATTAACACAGAAATGAAGAAAAAGAAGCGGTGTATTCTACTTACCGTGTACAACCGCCCCAGCAACCCAAAAGTGAATAATCTCACAAATGTGAAGCTAAAATGTTTGCTTCCAAACACAACTTCGAAAACCAAATCTTTAGATCAAGGCATTATTCAATTCTTCAAAGTGCACTACAGAGCTCAACTTCTGGAATGGGTGATCATGAAAACACAAACCTGTGGTCCTTCTGCATTGGCACCGTCAACAGCTGCGTCAGTAAATGCTTTGAATGCTGTTCATTGGATTAATTCTGCTTGGAATAAAGTAACGCAAACCACGATTAAGAACTGCTTCAAGAAAGCTGGATTTGTGACAGCTACAACATCGGTGCAAGAGGATGAGCTTCCTGTATCTACCTTGCCAGTTTTTGATGGAGTTGATTTTGAAGATTATGTTACCATGCACGATGAGTTAGTAACATGTGTTGAACCAGACCCAAAGGCAATCTTCAATGAGATACTCTCTGAAACTAAGCACAGTGAGGACTCTAAGGTACAAGAAATGGACGGCGAAGAGGATGATGATCCAAGTGACGACGAAACTGAAAAGTACCCAACTCTAAAGGAAGACGATGTCAAGCGCATGATGGAGCAACTTAAAGATTTCTCTGCAGAAAAATGCCCAAACATGTTTAATGGACTTGTAAACTGTGAAAGTGTTTTTTGCAGTTACCTAATGAACAAAAACAGGACTCAAACAAAAATTGAATTATTCTTTCAAAAATTGTAAAAATGTGTTGTACCTTCAATAAAAATAACAAGAACGAAAAATCATGCATCAAGCATAGATTATGTAACACTTTCCAACGATTCCAAAATAATTTTACAAATCATACCGTTTAAAAAGCTGAAAAATAAACATCTAAGTAAACAATTTAGAAAACGCATAACATATTTAAAAACATAATTTCAGGAATTTACAACATATACAATATTCGGAAAAATATCCTAATACTTTTATTCAGCCCTGTATATGATCTATAAATTTGTATATATACTACATAGGATGCTAAATTTTAGTTCAGTTAGGAAACGCGTAGTACAGTTTAAAATTCTCCTTCTGGAGTTTGTCAATAAACGGAAATGTGTTCGTGAACTTTTGTGCTTCCCTGTATATGATCTACAGAATTTATACACACCACGTAATAGACAAAAAGTGAGTTAAATTTAAAATCGCGTTCAGTAACTTAAAACGCACTTCCAGGAATCATTGTTAACAGACAGTAGAGAATTCTTTTGTGTGTCCCTGTAAATGAACGATGACTGCTATACACACAATATTCTGCAGTAAGCCTCTTGTAATGCACCTTAGTGATACATATAAATTTCAATGCTTTTAAAATAGTGAAACATTATTTAAATAAACCGCAGACGATTCTTCTCCATAGACGTAATGTAACGGAATTCGTTTGACTGTCCCTGTAAAGTAACTGTAAGTGCTATGCACACCCCATTCCATATTAAGCTTCTTGTAATGCACCTTAGTGATATATATCAAATACAATGTGTTTGAAATTGCGTAACATCATTAAAATAAACCGCAAATGATTTTTCCCCATACATCGTAATGTAACGGAATTCTTTTGAGTGTCCTTGTAAGAAAACTATAAGTGCTACACACTTCCGTTGAAATAGGGAACATGCTATGGATAACGACAATAACATATAAAATTGCAGAGCAATCAGAGCATATTTACGGGAGTTAGAGTACGTCCAGACGGCCATACGGCAGACAAACCGAAGTCATAAACAATTTTCAACTAGGTTGGAAAGTGTTAAAAATCTAATATTGTACTAAATATTTTCTAAAAATTCCCTAAGTTGACCACCTCTGTATGTTGACCACTTAGTTTCAGTCCCTTGGGTGGTCAACTTATGGAGGTTCTACTGTATGTGAAATTGAATAACACGCTTATATCTTTTCATCCCAATAAAAATTGTGTTTTTAAATCATATACATTTGAAGATATTAAATGTTAAAAATGGTCATTTTTTTTCTTTTTTTTTTTTTCCAATTTTAAGAGTCCTGAGATCCCTTAAACCATTTGGATTTATTTTGAACTGTCCGGACACTACGCTTGTAATAGCCTCCAACTGCACGAGTTTTAAGGACAGCTTTACTGGTTTTAATGCGCAGTTTAAAATAATGCCTTGTTATGTATAATATCTCAACATTTGTATCACTCTTTATGTGACCTAAAAATGAAAGAAAGAATCCTCTATGATTATAGAGTATAGAGGGGCATATATCCTCTTAAATAACATTTTATGTTCAACAATAGAGGTGAGAAAGTGCTAGTTACATGATTTGCTTTAAAAGCATTTTAAACAATAACGAAAATGCCTTTGATCCACCCAACAACCTTATATTTTAGATAAAAAATCATTTTGGAATTGTTAATTTGCATTTTCTGAAAAAAAAAAAGAAAAAAATATATATGCTCACTATGTTCTGTCATTATTCTCTAAAATATTGATAAGATATTTAAAAAATTATTTTTTGTGTGATTTTTCTTATTTCAAGGATTTCATCGGAGCATAAACTTCCTCGATGAGCATCGTAAAAATTTATAGCCTAACAGAAAAAAACAGAGAACATCGCAATCAGAAGAAACTTAATACACAATTTCCATCTTCTCCAAAAAATAAATCACGATGTCATTTAGCAAAACAAAATAATAAAACTATAAATGTGTGACTGAAAGGGGAAAAAAAAGTATAAAATATTATTTTGTTTACTGCACACGAAAGCTATTTTCTTCTGACTTCGTGCATGAATGATCATAAACGGATGATCCTAAATAAATAATCGACTTTGTTGCATTCAGTTAGCCACCAAGGCCAAACTGGGATATGGCCTGCAACAGTTTTTTTTTTTTTTTTTTTTTTTTTTTTTTTTTTTTTTTTAAATACAGTTTTACGTGAGGCCAATAAAAACAATTTGTTCTATAAAGAAGAACGGAAAAAAAAGTTAAAAATAAAACCCAAAAAATAAAGAAGTTATATCACTGCAAATTAACTTCCAACAAAAGATAGGAAGAAGACAGATTTGACAGAGAGTTTCGGATTTTCAGTTGTTGACTTTTAATATTTAGGTCAGAAGTCATGTGGAACTTGATAACATGTATTTTCTGAAAGATTTTATGGGCGGTTTTTTTATATGAGTATCTTCTAAATGTTTATGGGGTAGCTAAAAAATTATGTTTGTGTATTTCAGTTTATCTAAATAGCTATAGAACATCTAAACATCCTCTAAAAATTTATACAATCCTTTAAATATCTACATCTATATAGGAAGACAGTTCTGACAGAGGTTTTCGGGGTTATGTTGTTGAAATTCAATAGTTAGATAAAAAATCATTTAGAAATTTTTAATTTATATAGCTGGAAAGGCGTTATTTTTTGCCAGTATCCTCTAAAATATCTATATTTCTGCAATTACTGTATTTATTGCCTAAATCTAGAGTATCTATATACCTATATAGTGAATCTAAATATGTTCTAAATATCTCTAAATATCTATTTTTATAGGAAGAAAGATTCGGAAATTTTTTTTGAAAATTTTGAATATTTAGGTTAAAAATCTTAGATTAGAAGTTGATAATGTATATTTCCTGAAACTCTTATAAGTGATGTTTTTTACCAATATGCTGTAAATATCTATTTTAAGTATCTAAAAAATTTCGATTTCCATATCTAAGTGTATCTATCGTTTATATTTATGGTATCAAAATATCTATAGTGTATTTAAACAACCTCAAAATATCTATATAATCTTTTAAATAAATAATCAACTTTGTTACATTCAGTAGACACCAAAGAAAACTGCAATATGGCTTACAACATTTTATTTTTAATTTTTTTCAGTTTTACATGATCCAATATACAAACAATTTGTTCTATAAAGAAAAACTGAAAAAAAAGAAGAAGAAGAAGAAGAAGAAGTTTAATCTTTCTGCAAGTTAAATACCAACAAAAGATAGGAGGAAGACAGATTTGACAAAGAGTTTCGAATTTTCTGTTATTGACTTTTAATAGTTAGGTCAAAAGTGATTTGGAACTTGATAACATATATTTCCTGAAAATGTTTACAGGCGCTGTCGTTAACACCCTTCTAAATATCTATAAGGTAACCGTTTACATTTCTATAAATAAGGTAATCTATTATATATACACTGTAAAAAACAAATGCTAAATCACAGGTATTTTACCGTGAATTTCTGCGGTACATACCGATGTAAATACGACATGTAACGATGTAGCATCATTTAACTTACCAAAGTTGTGACTCGAGTTACTCCATGGTTACAAATATGGAAATAAACATCCAAATAAAAAAAAAATAATAACGTGTGCAATTTTTAAAAAAGTACGTGAAAAATTAAAGGATGGCGTTTCAAATAACTTCATAGACCGTACAATTATAGAATATTTTTATTTGTTTTAATAATGGCTCAGATTAAGATGAAACATGTCAACAGTCTAATAAAACTTATTTTAGTGTTTATAATCTTTTTATTTTACGCTTTTTAACAATTAAAAAAAGCCTATAGGGTATCTAAAAAATGTATATTTCTGTCTCTAAGGGCATATAATATCCATAGTGTCTAAGTATCTATGTGGAATCTAAGAAACTCTAAATATCGATATATTCAGTAAATATTATAGTATAATCGACTTCGTTACTTCCAATATTCATCAAGGCCAAACTGGGATAAGGATTTTATCAGTTTTATTTTAACTGCAGTTTTACGTGAGACCAATAAAAATAATTTGTTCTACAAATAAAAGAGAGAGAGAGAGAAAAAGAGGAAAACAAAACAAAACAAAACAAAAAAAAAATAAAGAAGTTTAATCTCTGCAAATTAACTGCCAACAAAAGATAGGCGGAAGACAGTTTCGACAAAGGGTTTCGGATTTTCTTTTGTTGACTTTTAAAATTTAGGTCAAAAGTCATTTGGATCTTCGTAACATATATTTCTGAAAAGATTTCACGAATGCTGTATTTTACCAGTATCTATTAAATGTTTAATGGAGTACCTAAAATTTTATATTTTTAAAGGGTATTACTATATATATATGGATATAGAATAACTAAAATAATCTATAATTTATCTATAAATTATATAAAATAATCTATAAATAATCCTATAAATATTTGTGTAATCATCTGAAAGATTCGACAAAGGGTTATGGAGTTTTTGTTGTTGATTTTTAACATTCATAATGCGATAACGTATATTTCCTTTCTTCAACCGGTATTCTCTAAATACCTGTATGGAGTATCTAAAATATCTAAATTTCTATATCTATACCTAGGGTATTTAGTATCTATAGAAAATCTAAGTATCCTCTAAATATTTGTGCCCTCTATAATCCTATGTATTCTATTATACAAATTAGACCAATTCTATTAATTTATTACGTATAATAAAGTATACAGGATTAATAACTAAAGGACCTTTAATTGTAGGATTATAAATTCTATATAATATATCTATATATTTATTGTATGTATATTGTATGTATTGTATTATATGTATTGTATTGGTATATATCTATATATTTATTGTATAATATATCTATATATTTATTGTATGATATCTCATTTTTTACATATATAGAGGATATCGTCAATGTTTCCTTACCTCACATTTTTTAAGAACGTGATGAAAAAAAAATATATATTACAGATTCGTAAAGTACAACTCAAAAAAAATTTTTAATGGCACAAACAAAGTTACATATGCATAAAATTGCAACACAAAACGTTATTAATCAAATAACAATTATAATCAAATAACAATTAATATTAGAATTTTATCAAATTTATCAAAAAGTTATTAATAAATTTCTAATATCTCTCTATCTAACTTTGTATTTGATAATAAAATTTAATCAAAATTATGAAAAAGTTATTAATGAATTATGTAATATTTATAATATATTTATGCGATATCCATGTATTTATATATAATATTTACATATTCGTAAAGTAGAACTCAAAAAGATTTTTTAATAACACAAACAAAGTTACATATGCATAAAATTGCAACACAAAAAGGTTATTAATCAAATAACGATTATAATCAAATAATAATTAATATTAGAATTTTATCAAAGTTATGAATAAATTTGTAATATCTATCTATCTAACTTTGTATTTAATAATAAAATTTTATCAAACTTATGAAAAAGTTATTAATGAATTATGTAATATTTATATATATTTATGTAATATCTATATATAATATTTACATGTATATGTAATATATATAATATTTACATATTCGTAAAGTACAACTCAAAAAGATTTTTTAATAACACAAACAAAGTTACATATGCATAAAATTGCAACACTAAGTGTTATAAATCAAATAACGATTATAATCAAATAATAATTAATATTAGAATTTTATCAAATTCATCAAAGTTATTAATAAATTTGTAATATCTATCTATCTAACTTTGTATTTAATAATAAAATTTTATCAAACTTATGAAAAAGTTATTAATGAATTATGTAATATTTATATATATTTATGTAATATCTATATATAATATTTACATGTATATGTAATATATATAATATTTACATATTCGTAAAGTACAACTCAAAAAGATTTTTTAATAACACAAACAAAGTTACATATGCATAAAATTGCAACACTAAGTGTTATAAATCAAATAACGATTATAATCAAATAATAATTAATATTAGAATTTTATCAAATTCATCAAAGTTATTAATAAATTTGTAATATCTATCTATCTAACTTTGTATTTAATAATAAAATTTTATCAAACTTATGAAAAAGTTATTAATGAATTATGTAATATTTATATATATTTATGTAATATCTATATATAATATTTACATGTATATGTAATATATATAATATTTACATATTCATAAACTACAACTCAAAAAGATTTTTTAATAACACAAACAAAGTTACATATGCATAAAATTGCAACACTAAGTGTTATAAATCAAATAACGATTATAATCAAATAATAATTAATATTAGAATTTTATCAAATTTATCAAAAAGTTATTAATGAATTTGTAATATCTATCTATCTAACTTTGTATTTAATAATAAAATTTTATCAAAATTATGAAAAAATTATTAATGAATTATGTAATATTTATCTCTTTAACTTTGTGACCATGATTCATTAATATTTTTTTTGGTAAATTTGATACAATTTTAATATTAATTAATATTTTTTTATAATCAATATTTGATTAATAATGTTTTTAGCTTCAACTTTATGCATATATAACTTTGTTTGTGTTATTAAAAAAACTTTTTGAGCTGTCCTTTACGAATATGTAATAATATTTTTCGTCATGTTATTAAATCAAAAGTTATGAGGAAGCCCCGACAATAATTCATGGACACCAATGGATTGGAAATGGATCAATAAATGACATATTAACTATTTTATATGCCGCCAATGTAAACAAATAAACAACAACAACAACAACAAAATAATAGAAAAGAAGAAAAATATTTTACAAAAACCTACAGAAAGTTTTTGATTATAATAACTCCTGGTTTGGGACATGTATTGATTTTTAAAACTTGGATAAATTATCTAGCATATTTTTCTAAGATAAACTGACATAAAAAGATATTAATCATCCGATATATTTTTATTTTCTGAATGTACTCTTTAGTAAAACTTTCAGCAACGATGGCGAAGGACCGAATACAAACCATTCCTTCTACCGCATTTTCTATTTACATTAATTTTCTAGTTCAGTGATTTTCGAAGTCTGGTATTGTCTAAAACCTCACTTCGAAATTAAATTCTAATTTGTTTTCTTTTGTTTTCATCATCTTTCCCTTTCCAAGGTCTAATTTGATGAAAATAACAAGCAACGTTTAAACTGAAAGTTTTTAGTTTTTCATTTTAAAGTTTTATAAAATATGTTAGGCTGTAAAATTAATAATTTCATTCACTTATATAGCATTTTTTGAAGTAGAACACAATAGTTTTATAAACTTTTAAAAATAAAAATCAGTTTTAAATCTATATGTCATTAAATTTTGGATTTCTTACTAAAGCATAACAAAAGGAATGATTACTTAGTTGAAACTTAGTTGAACTTAGTTGAAAAGTGATTATGAATTCGGTCTGTCTGTCTGTCGGTCCATACTCTAATTCTCGTGAATATAATCGGATTTTCATGTAATTTTTATATGCTATTGAGGTTTACTATAGAAAGATCGGTATTGAAAATGAAGTACGACGCATTTACAGTTTGTTCACAGGGACACACAAAAGATTTCCGTTACATTATGGTTTATAGGAAAAAATCGTCTTCGGTGCATTTTAATGATATTACAATACTTCAAACATAATGAAATTGATATGCATCACTCAGGGTGAGTAAAACATGCTTTTTTATTAGTATACACTGAGAAAAATGACACATCCAAATCTGAGTAAATCGATGTTTTCATTTTGTTATGAAACTTTTTGTTTCAAATAGGACGACCCAATGCTTTCGATTCTGAAATACCAGAAATACTCAGAATAGTGAAACATGGACATTATGGCACATAGAGGCCAGTTCATACTCATTTTTGAAACATGGACATACTTAAAAATGATTAGAATCATTGAAACTCCTTTTTGAAACGTCGAAATACTGAAAAATGAGCACATAAAAGTCAGTTCATACTCATTTTTGAAACATGGACATACTCAAATAGGAGCGCATAATGTTTTATTCTTGAGTGTGCGTGCCTGTTTTCGGAAATATGGGTATATGCATGTTTCATATATACTTGAGTCATTTTGATTCGGAGCCATTTTGACTATGCGACATACTTCAGATTTGAGTATTTTTTGCTCAGTTTTGAAAATGTTGTTTTTAGAGTGTAGAATACGTAGTATTTATAGTTCGTTTCCAGGGACGCACAAAAGGATTCCATCATACATTACGATCTATGGGGAAAAATCGTTAGCTATACATTTTAATGATGTTATGATTACTTCAAACATAATTAAATTAAAAAGAATCATTGAGGTTCACTACAGCATGTTTTCTATAGGTTGTTGAGTGTGTAGCATGTATTGTTCATACACAGAGACGCACAAAAGAATAAGAATTCGGTTGCAGGACGGACTATGATCGATTTCATTTTCTGAAAAAATTACATTTCTTAATAGTATTTTGTTAGTGTTGGAAAGTTTTTCCTAATGTAGGTCGTATGCATGATTTTTTGTTATTTATTTAATTTATTTATTTACTCTACCGAAACGCATTAAAGAAACAATTAAAGAAATATTTGTATTTCTTGTTTTTTTTTTTTTTTTTTATAGTTTTGGTAACCCCTTGTCTGTAGAATATATTCGAGAAAAACGTTAAAACGTTAATTGAAACACGTTAATTGAAACACGTTAATTGAACACGTTAATTGAAACACGTTAATCGAAAAACGTTAATAGAAACACCGATTTTTCTTTTGCCCGAACTCAGGTCGGGCATTCCACAGTTGGCGCATTTGAGTGCGGGCCGTCACAGGCAAGGGGTTAATTATAAATTGATCGTTACGGAAAGAAAAAAAAAACAATAGTTGCGCATTTTTGCAAATAAAATAAAATTAGTTTATCTTTCTTTTTTAATTTGCATAATTTTTCTATTTTTTATTTTTATTCTTTGCCGAACAATAAATTTATATTTCAGCTACTGACAAATCTATTAAAAAAATATACTGAAATCCTTCAGTATTTCCCAAGTAAAAGGTACATCAATGTCAGCTGTTTTACATGTTTTTTTCGCATCTGTTATCGCCCCCTTAAATTTTCTTAAGCTTTGTGGAGACTCAGTATGGTTCACGACCCAGTCTTTTTTTTATCTATCCCATACCCATTATTATTTCTTGGAATGAGGATGGGGGGTACTGTAATCTACCAGTACATGAATGATTTCACGTCTATAAAACACGTCTTAGTTGTATCTAAAATAATGATAGTAATAATAATAATAAATAAAAAAAAGACGAATGTGGCACTTCATCCTTGGTTGTTTTCTTATTTTTCTTCGTGCGGAGGTGCTATTAACTCGCCTCACCTGGGCGTTACCGGTGTTGCAGGGGCGTATTTCATTCCTTGCCATCACGATCCAAAACACATTCGCAGGTGGCAGGGACTGTTTTTTAGAAATTTTTCAAGCACCACCTTTAGACAAAGTAGAAATATGCATGGAATTGTACACAAGAATGATTAAGAGCCGAATTAAAAATACCTATAAAACTGAAGTAGTAAAAAATACAAGGTTAGTTTAAATGATTGCCCTAATTATAAATATCAATTAACTCAGTTGTAAAAAACCGATAGGGGAAAAATACATTTGAACACAATACACAAAAGTCAAAAGTTCTGTTTTCTTTCTAACTGCTCCATGTTACTTCTATAAATCACGTGAAGAACATCCAAGCAGTAATGCATTTCACGCTAGATATTTTTAAGCATTTTCATAGTCACCAATGCATCTCTAATGCACAACTAAATCTAATGCATCACTATTGCATATATAATGCATATAATATGTCTCTAATGCATCACTAATGCACAATGTAATATATCCAGTGTTGAATTCAGACACTTTTCTCCGGGAGGGATTGTTGTGGCTCCGGGTGGGACATTGTAGAGTTCCGGGGAAAGGGGGGGGGCATTGTACTTTTTAACCATTAAAAGCATAAAATCTCA
The DNA here is from genome assembly GCA_963931845.1 of Maratus michaelseni. Classification (NCBI taxonomy): domain Eukaryota; kingdom Metazoa; phylum Arthropoda; class Arachnida; order Araneae; family Salticidae; genus Maratus; species Maratus michaelseni. The sequence continues at coordinate 31,909,952 of OZ007594.1, read as the reverse complement.
AATCTTCCGGAGGGGACATTTCAATGCCCCGGGGGGAATGTCCCCCCCGGGCCACCCCCTGAATTCAACACCACTGGATACATCTGTATCAAGTCGTGCCCATGTGCCATATCCAGGGTAGAGATGAAACAGGGTCGGGCTCAGAGTCGATTTTTACACCAGTCTTCGGGCTCGGGGTCAAAGTAAAAATTTTATTTATTCACAAATTTAAAAAAAAAAAAAAGGAAAGAAAAACCTTCCTATTTGAGTATCAAGAATGTAGTTTAAGTTTCTTAAAATGTTTTACAATCCTTTAAAAATCTGTTTGAAAGGGAATTTAATTATTATGGATGGGAGATAAGGACAATTATTTTATCTGATTCTGAGGGCTTAACATAATAACATTAAAAATCTCTGGGATATCCCTTGTCCATAGTCACTCGTTTGAAGTGATTTTCCAGAATGACTGGAAAACGGCAATGGCTATCAGCCATGGTTGTACAATGACATATTAAAATAATAAGAATTGTTACTTTTGAAAATTTCCGCCAGCGGATGGGTATAAATAAAGAATTTGCTATTTTAAACTGTTTTCAGTGACGTGGAAATCCGGAAACGTTGTCATGTGGGAGTGTTTAAGAATAATACTTATTTCTATGTCAGAAGAGATTTTTAAAAGGGAAAATTATTCTTGAAACAGTTGTAAAATGTTACTAACAATTTTCTTTTGCATACCTTCGGTATCGGCTCTGTTTTCATGACACAAAATGCTTCGGGCTCGGGCTCCGAAAACAGAGCCCAAACTTTTGTAGTAGTATAGCCGCACACTTTCTGGATTTTTAAAATAAATTCCGTAAAACCTTAGTTTCTAAAGAAAAGCTAACACCGTATATCCTCTGCCTGTAACTTGTATTTTCTGGTTTATTTTACGACTACACTTTAAGAAAAAATTCCAAAAATTACAGCAACATTTGCTGTAAATTTATGCATACAAATTGCCAGCATATTTTGCTGCAAATTGACTGTAGAATAGGTCTTATAAATAATATTATATTTGAAATAATGTGCTTCAAACATGCTAATTTTACTGCAAATATGACTATAATCATACTAAATGTTACAGCAAAAAATGCTGGCAATTTAGGTGCATAAATTTATAGCAAAATATGCTGACATTTTTGCCGTTTTTTCTGACAGTGAACAGCATTGGTCATATCCTTAACATATCCAACCAGTTAGCATTTGCCTCAGCGAAGAAAAGAGAACTGTAACACTTCCTTTCTGAAATGGCACAGAATATTTGATTTTAGGTGGACTTTGCATATTGTATTCATACGTTTTCTTTCTAGCTTTGTTTACAACGAAGTTACTGTTATTTGTAATAAGGGAAATAATTCTGATTGACCCTGTACAAAAAAGACTGCAGAAATGGATACATTTTTTCATTATGTCCACACATCAACAGAAATAGATTTTAGTCAAAATTTCAGGATAAAATATAATTTGTCTTTAAAATTAACAAAAAAGAAAAAAAAACGTGTGTCACAAATTATGCCATATGCTTTCAAAAAAGAGGCTATTGCAATAGAGGGGGGAAGGGGGACAGATAATAAAACAGGTAAACAAACAGATAGATAGATTGATGGACTAATAGGTATTTAATCTGTCTATCTGTTTGTCTATCTTTACAGCAAAAAACTAACAAAGTCGGTGCCATATTGCTAGTCTGTAAATTTTTACAGCAATTTTGTCTTTTGAGTTAACATCAAAACCATATATTTTACAGCATTTATTTTATTTTATCCCCCCCCCTCCGAACAGAAACGCGGATTTCAATGTACGTTGTTATGCCACTCCCCCCCCCCCCCCAGTAGATATTAGTTTTTATGTGGTTTTAGAGCTAAATCTAAATTTTTGTAATAATTTAAAAAATTGAATTCATAATTTCCGTAAATAAATGCATAATATAATTATAATTAATTCATTATCTGTATTAATAATATTAATAATAAAAACTTTCCTATCTGCGTCTGTACCACGTATATAATTAAGAAACCAATTTAAATAACTGCTTATTCGTTATAAATATAAGTAATTAAAAGACAGAAACCTGATATTTTTGTATAATGCCACATAAATTAAACATCCTAAATCAAAAGTACATACCATAGAAAAAAAAAAATGTACTATTAAAAATCTAATGTTAATTATTTTTAATTTCTTTCTATATTCTAATATAATATTGAATATACAGTGGAACTTCCCTTTAACGAAGTCCCTATTTAACGAAGTTTTCTACTTAACGAAATATTCTGCAGAACTTTGACTTTGAACGCCATTAACATGTAAATTAATCTCCATATTACGAAAAATATATTCTATATAACGAAGTTTCTTTCACTTTTGTACGTGTACAGAATTCAAACTAAGAGGTTGCTTGTGCGATGTACATGCGAAATTATTTCAGCGGATTGTATGAAAATGAACACATTTAAATAATTTCCATTCTGCTTGGTGCTAAATAAAATATTTTTTTCACACTAAGAAAAATACCTACTATCACCACTCTACCACACCGAGAGTCCAGTGCTGACAGTTGGGGAAAGTCAATATCCCCTTTTTTACATTAAATTCTATAGAAGATGCAGCGACGCAATGGCGCCAGATGCATTGAAGCAAAAAATATCAATTAGAGTCAGATAGTTACCATTCTGCCCTTCCACTGCTTATAGACAATTGCTTTGTAGATCCACAAGAATGTGCTTCAAAGTGCAAATCGAAGAACATCAAAATTATTTTTGTTCCTGCAAAAGCAACTTCTAAACTTCAGCCATTAATCTAAGGAATAATAAAAAAATCTTGAAGTACATTATTGAAAAAGACAGAAAAAAGACAATGTAGTGAAAACATTAGTTCGAGAACCTGTGTTTCAGAGCTGGTGAAAGCTTAGGAATATGACGTGATTCCATCGACCGTACACAACTGTTTTTTAAAAGATGGCTTCAAAATTGAAACTGAATAAAAGGAATCATGCAATACCTATTTGTCATATCTGAAGGGAAATTTTCATGAATTTAAGCTGATTTCTATTTAACGAATTTTCTTCATAACGAAGTTTTTAAGTGTAACGATGAGACTTCGTTAAATGGAAGTTTCACTGTATAAGTAAAAATAATACACTCTGTTGAGTTCAGAGATAAAGAGGACCACCAAGTGTGAGGATTTGATACGCATCGCTAAGGAGTACTGTCCGACTTTTGAAATTTTCAAGGCTAAAAGAAGAAAAAATAAACACTGTTAACTCTGTAACATTTTTACTCTTACTATACAGCGACGTGCAACTCAGTATCATATTTTAGATCCAATCTTAAATTTTATCTATTCGATGTACCAGTATTTTAAAGGGACCATAAATTTTTGAAATGTCGGAAATGCACTGAAGTTTGATCGCGGATTACGAACCCTTGTGATTAATTTAGACTATTACTTCTTTTTGTATTTATTTATTTATTTATGTTTTAAAGAAAAAAAAAAGTTGTTAAATTCTAGAAAACAATAACTAAAATTTTAATACTGTACGATAAACTAAATCTGACAATACAAAACTAGTTTTGTCCGATTGTGAAGTCCAGGTTACATCATTTTGAAGTAGCATTTTAAAGTCATTATTACTTCGTTATATACTGCTTATTACGTTGTTTCTAGATTATACCGAAACAACAACAGCAATAACAAAAAAAAAAGTTTCTATTATTATTTTATTATTTTCTTTCAAAACAATTTATTTTCTATTATCATTTTCTTTCAAAGAAATGTTTGCATATATATAGCAGCCATTTTGAGTTAATGATGACTCGATGTTTGTCAAGTACTTATAATCTTGTTCAATCTACAGTAACAGTAGTATTTTTTTTGGTGAGTTTTGCACATTATTTTATGATCTAATTTCTACTTAAGTTGAATAATTGTTTATTTATCTTATTTCTATTTAAGTTGAATATTTATTTATTTATTTTGTTATTTGAACTCATATGTAAGTTTTTAATTGTCTTGTTTCATATATATATATATAATATGTTATTAGAGGCTTAATATTGTTGATTTTAGGCATAATGCTAACAATATTTGATGAAATAACATATATTTACTATGAATATTCTTATAAAGCCCTTCTGAAGATTCTATAAGATATTCATAGTTTTCCAATTTTTGCTTTTTCATCCTATTAAGTATAATTCCTGCAGTGTCCATTCCATTGCTCTTTATAATGTCTTATTCATTATTTTTCACATGTCTTTTCATTTATTTTTACATATTCTTTTCAATAATTATCTAGATGAAATTATTGATTTTCATATGATACCATAATTTAGCCTATTTGGCTCATAAATCACTTTGATTAACTTCTGTTTGAAATACATATAGTTATTATAGCTGCATTGCGCTTTTAATGGTATATTTAATAATAATTCAATAATAATAATTATATAATATTACTATTATTTCTTGGTATCATTTGTTCATCTATTGAATTTTCAAATGCATCTTTATAACATCTTATTCAGGTTCTTTTTTTTTTTTTTTTTTTTTTTTTTTTTGCCAACATTAATTTTGTATTTACTTATGACTGCTAGGGGATTTTATATTGTTGTCTTTTGATGTTAGTTTGCTTAATGGGACTTTATGTATAGTTTTATTATATTTAATCAAGTATTAAACAATCATTAATCTTATTATTTTTTTCTTTTATGGTTATTCAAGTACTTTATAAAAATAAGGTTGTTTCAAACAAAATTTATTAATATATGTTATAATTATATTTTTATATGTATCTCTTGCAATTTTTATTGCTTTCAAACAATATGGCAGTTATAAGTAAAATGTTAGATACTGGCAATTTAGGCCTTGGTGGATCCAGGACTAATGCTCGGTACCGGAAGATTATTAGGGATCTTCCTGGATCGTTATCAGATAACCTATTCTATTGTCCCAAGCCTGTACTATGTTTTCGAGAGTGTGAATCTAAGCGTTGCCTTACATGTCCTTTAGCTGATAAGTCCCAGATTTCAAATATTCACAATCTTAATTTGGTAAAATTTTGTAAAGCATACAATGTAATCTATTCATTGAAATGCAATTCGTGTAATATGGAATATATTGGACAGTCTTGTCAAAAATTACATAAGCGGCTAAATTTACATCGTTCTCATATTGAAAAATTTTAAAAATCTAAATTTCAAACTACTCATAATATTGAATATACTCATTTCAAAAATCATGATTTTAAAAATATTACTATTAAAATACTTAAAATACAAAAAAATTTTACTGAACGACTTTTTCTAGAATCTAAATATATAAGACATTTTAATACTACCTATCCTTATGGATTAAATCAATTAGTATACAAAAAATCACATCCTGTATTTTCAGATTTAACTAAATATGAAAATTATAAAAATCTTTATTCAGGATTAAATTTTTCAAACATAAAAAAAACTTCTGGTAGAGGTAAACATAATAACAAAAAATACACTGATGATATTGTGATACAACATGAGCTTGATGATCTTGAGGCACAATTTTGTAATGATTATTGTTGGCTTGCTATCAGAAAATATGTTTTTAGTATTAAAAAGAAATATTTAAACCAATATTTCAAGGTATTTAAAAAGAATCAATATTCCCCACATTTTTGTGATATCTTTTATGATATTCTTCATTATAGAGCAAACCTATTAAATACAAGTCTTTCTAATAAACCTAAATATAAAACTAATAATACACAACTAATTATAAATTTTTCCAATCATGTATTTAATAATATTAAGTTACACAATATCATAAACAACACTACTAATAATTTTCCAATAAAAAATTTTACCATTCACAAGACATATAAATATAATCGCACACTTGGACGTAAAATTTTTAATTACAATTCTTTTGCAAAACAATTGGTCTCTTCAAATAATTACCCTTGTTATTGTAATGACACAAAATTTCAAAAGTACATAAATACAACACATGGTCATATCATTACTGGTGATCTTAATATTGTAGAACAACCTTACAAAACTTAATGCATAATGGAACAAAATTTCGCCTTCCATATAGGTGTAATATCAAATCCATAATATTGCAGTTTATTCAAGATATTGATTTATTTATATATAAAATTGCTATTGATTACAATAAACCAATCGAGTATTTTAGTGAATGGAGATTTTCTGTAATAGATAAATTAAAAAATGAAATTATAAAAAATTATCAACATATTACACATGCAGCTTTTAAAAATATAAATAAACATATATCAGAAATACAAAACAAATTTATAATTACTTATGTAGATAAATCTCCAAATAATTATGCTATCATTTGTGAAGAGTACTATAAGGTGTTAATTCACAATGCAATTAACACAAGTAATATTTTTAATAAAACTAAATTAAATATTGAAATTAATAATAGAAAATTATTAAATTATCACAAATTACTAAAAAATCAAATGTAATAATTTAAATTATCCTTATCTTGTTATAATTCCAAAATTTCATAAAAATCCAATTAAATTTCGCACAGTTACTATCGGGTGTAACACATATAATAATAATGCAAGCAATTTACTACTTAATATTTTAAAGCAGATATATGATATAACGTTAAAACATAATAACCAACATTGCCTAAAAAACAGTTTTCAACTTATTAATAAAATACATAATATCAATCCGGTAAAATTCATAAAAACATTAGATTTTAATGATTTATTTAATAACATTGATATAAAAGACTTACATAAAACAATGTGTATATTATTTAAAGAATTTAAATCTCAATTAAAATTAAAAGAACATATTTCCGTTAATTTTTTTAAAACTTTACTAAATTTTACATTGCATAATAATTACATCATATATGACAATATTATTTATAAACAATGCCAGGGAATTCCGCAGGGCGAGACCGCTTCTAGTATTCTCTCTGACCTTTACTTATATTATTATGAAAGAAATATTAGTCTGAACAATGATTATGTATTTTATCGCTATATTGATGACATTATCATATTTTATTTCAATGATAAAAATTGAACATCACCACTCAATTTTTATCCTAATCAGCTTAAATTAAGCGAAAATGATTTAATTAATAATAATATAAATTTTCTTGACTTAAAAATTAATATTACTAATAATTATAAATTAATTATAAATTATTTGATATTTATGATAAGAGATTTGATTTTCCATTTAAAGTAAATATTTTTACCAATTTTGCTTCATGTTTACAAAAATCAGTTTATAAAAATATAATTATCAATTATCTTCATCGTATAAAATACCTATGCTCAGATATAAATAAAAACAAAAATATTAGATTTATACGAGATCAAGCAAAAATATATGGTTATCCAATTTTTATGATAAATTCAATCATCAACTCTTTTAAATAACATTTATTATATCATATAAATATAAACATGGTACGTATTAAATTATTGTTTTAGTGTGCGATAACATATAACAAAAGATACAGCAAATTACAATTATAACATACATAAATACAATTAAAACATATAAGGACATTTATTAATTGATTGAACATTATATATACTTTATATAGTCTGTGATAGTGCGTTTAGCCGATCACCTCTGTTTTAAGTGTTACTGATGTTCAGTTTTAAAACATATATAAATTAACTTATACAAAAAAAACACATAAAATTATACATGGATAACATTGATGATTATAAATCACAAACATATCTATATACAATATATATATATATATATATATATATATATATATATATATATATATATATATATATATATATATATATATATATATATAGTTTTTTTTTTTAAGTTTAATTTTAATAAGTCTTTTAAATACTGCATTGCATTATAAAGATTGCAACACAGTAGCAATACTATTCATTTAATTTTTTTTTTTTAAATATTGAGATATTTTAAATTGTTTATGATATATTTAATTTGATATTTAAATCAATCTCTAAATTCTATAATATATTTAAGAAGTAAAATAAAAAATAAAACATTAATATATTTGTAAAATAAAACATTAATTATTTTATATAAATTCTATAATATATATATATAAGTGGATTAACACAGATGGTAGCACCAGCACTTTGTATTAAAAATAATATCTCTTTTACATAATGCAAACTCTTGTTAAGAATATTTGAAATGCTGTATAAGATGGATTTAATTCTGGGTAAATTTAATCATATAGTGGGATTTTGTACGATTTTTATGTAAAACTACAAGGTAGTATTGTTTTTTACTGTTTATATATATAATTAAATCTAATGTAGTGGATATGTAACTCAATCTTAATTTTGAATAATTATCATACCAATAGATGGAGGCACCTTACTTGTCAGGTAGATGTTGATAATATTGTTAATATTATATTTCATTTACCTATAGAGGGCGATATCGCTTGTATATTAATTTTACTTTTAGGGATTAAAATTGAATGGAGTATTTGTATATTCATGGATATAATTTTGTTATTAGTGTATTATCACATGAATAAATTTGTGTGTTTTTAATCAATTTTTGTTGGGGTGTCATAGTTAGGGTAATATTTCAAAAGATGTGCTCCCAACTTGACTTTCAAATAATTTCTCTCAACTCGACTATGTCAACAAGTATAAAATATGTCATGTTGTGTGCCATGTGGACGTGTGGTATCATTAAGAACTTATGATGTTTAAGGATTCTCGATAATTATTGTGAGTAAAATATTTTATCTACTCTTTACGGGTTTTTATTTCCAATTTTATTATTTCAAACTGATATCAGGTAGTAATTCAGTGAGGTGTTGTATACAGATTTTAGGATAATTGATGTGAGTGAAATATTTTGTCTATTCTTTACGGGTTTTTTATTTCAAATTTTATTATTTCAAATTTTAATATTTCCAATTGTTTTCTGGTAATAATTCAGTATACCTGGGTGATTCTACTGATCTTAGCATATATGCCAGTATAATTATGAAATACTGAATTATTTTTTAAAACATATGTAGGTACATCCAGGCTGATGATTATATCTACATGTGTTTTTTCATATCCAATTCTGATTTAATTCTCTTGTTGTCCAATTTTCCATTGTATATGGTTCATATTTCATTTCTTAATCCATTTGTATTCACTTGATAGCAACTCCGAATTATTATTATTTTTTTTCTCTCTCTCTTTTTAAATTTTCTTCATGTTTTCAGTATTTTTGGCCAATTACCATTGAAGCACAAGCTATGGTAATATTATGATTGCACTTGTTAATCTATTAGCTATGTGGTATTCTGTCTACACATTATCATTAATTATCTCTTTGGAGATTTAAGTAGAATGATACAAGAACTTGATATGTTTTTTGAAATTCATAGATATTATAATTATAATTATATATATATATATATATATATATATATATATATATAATAAAAAATTCAAAATCCAAAAATATTATTATTATTATTATTATTATTATTATTATTATATTTTATTGTTATTTTAATTTGGAGAAAAATATCTTAGTTTGTTTGTTGTATAAAATTTAAGTTTCTTTATATATAAAAAAAGAAACATGTAAATCCTTTAACTTGTTCAAAAGTTACGGTTGGCAAAACCGATGAAAAACAGTATTTTGAAATTTAAAGTTTTGCCCTTCGCAGATATGGCCGGTTAGTGGCTCAACGTTTGCGGCTCGTATGACGGTAATTTTAAGAACTTTCCTACCAGATCAACTATATGACATTCTTAAAGGTTCAAAGAATATAATAATAATTTTAATAATAAAAAATACTTTTTTTTTTTTTTTTTTTTTTTTTTTTTTTGTCATTTCAAACCTTTCTGGTCTCTTTAAAGAAGTATAACATGTAAAATTAATTTCACAAACAGTAGACAAACAGTTCACAAACAACAAACCTTTTGAGTATACTTCTATTAAACATAATTAAACGAAATTAATAATGTCTGGTTTATCCTATACAGAAAACTGAATTGTGTATTGGGTAGGTCTCTTTAAAACGTGTGAATTTTTAGTTATAAACAAAAAGTCCGACGATTAGCTATGGACATTTTTTATTTGACAATTGTTCGACATTCTTAAAGTTTTAAGCATTATAAAAATAATAATAACAAAAATACATTTTTTCGTCAATTCACACCTTTTTGGTTCCCCTATGCGGAAAAGAATTGGTAAAAATTAGCAATATCAATATACCATTGAGGGGTAAAAAGAAAAAAAAAGATGAAAACGAGAACGACATACAAATATGACACCCTCAAAATCGTTATTTCTTACTCTTATTTACATGCAGTAATATTGACTTTTGAAATTTCACAGAGAGGGAGAAAATTTTAATGATGCTAGCACTAATAACACTCTGATTTTAATTCCCATGTGCAAGGGTGTGCAGTTGTTCAGCATCATATTTTATATCCTAATTCAATCTAAAAATGTGTTTAGAATTAGTGTTGGTATACGAGCATTGAGTTAGTGTGGCTTCAAATTGAATGACTGGGCTAATATGGCTTAGACTTCCAAACTAAAGCATATATGGGATGGAATTGTAAAATGTTTAATATTTTTAGGAAAATAGTTTTATAATTTTAATAGCAATTATTAATGTATATTTATTAATACAGTGCTGGAAAAAATTATAAAGCCGATAGAAAAATTTACAAAATTCAAAAAGGAATGGAATTGTTGATAACGCAAATTCTATTTTCATTTGCATGATCAACATTGCAATAATACACATAAACTTTATTTGGTAAAACGGAAGGGGAAACATAAATTATGCTAATTTCTTACAACCAATGAAAAACAACTTGGAAAAAAGTATAAAGCCGATGGTTCTAGCCTCATTTGGCATAATGCCAGACTTAAGAAAATAGGTCGCCATGAAAGTTTAGGTAAAAGTAAACGCGTTACGTGCATTCATTTTGTATTTGGTTTGTTTAATACAATGCCAAGAGAAAAAAAGTTATCCGATGGTCAACAAATTAAAATATTAACTTTAAATGATGTGGGAATGTCTGGTTCTAATATTGCAAGAAAAATAGGAAGGTCCAAGGCTGCAGTAAACAGTTTTCTCAGAAATCCCGAAGATTACGGCAGTAAGAAGCATACAGGAAGACCGAAATCCTTAACTGTAAGGCAATCAAGACAAATCCGGAAGCTAGTTTGTGGACAAATAATGTCGTATGCCCAAATTCAAGAACAGTTACAATTACCATGTACAAGCCGAACGGTAAGAAATGTTTTAAGTAACAATCCCATTGTTAAATTTAAAAAAATAAAAGGAAAACCACCTCTTTCTAAGTACCACAAAAATGCTCGCTTAGACTTTGCACGAAAACATGTAACCGAAGGCACAAATTGGAGAGATGTTGTCTTTTCCGATGAAAATAATTTCGATGGACCCGACGGCTATAAATATTTTTGGCATGATTTACGACAGGAGCCTGATATTTTTTCAAAGCGTCAATTTGGAGGTAGCTCGGTAATGGTTTGGGCTGCATTAGTTGCCTGTGGAACCACTCCAATTGTTTTCATCCATAACAAAAAGAAATGGGTTATGTATCAAGAAATGTTAGGAGATAATTTATAACCCATTTGCTTCTCTTATAACTTCAGGAGACTGGACATTTCAGCAGGACAACGCTTCCGTTCCTGTTTCGAAGTCAACTAAATCTTAGCTGGAAGCTAATCAGGTGAAATGCCTTCAATGGCCAGCTCATAGACCCGATCTGAATGTAATAGAAAATCATTGGAAAATTTTAGCTCGAAATGTTTACAAAAATGGACGAAAATTCAATTTAAAGTTAGATTTGATGAATGCTTTTAAAAACTGCTGGAATAATACTGATGCAAGTACTTTGTGTGGTCTGATAGATTCCATGAACAAAAGACTAGTCAAAGTCATCGAAAAAATGGGTCTCACATCGATTATTGATGAAATACATGTATCGACTTTATAATTATTTCCAACTTTCTTTGTACAGAAAATTTTCTTAAGTCTATTAATCTTTTATTAATGTAGTTATTAAAGAATTTATTTTTTTCATTACTACCTTGTAGCATATAATATATATGTATGAAATTTCATAAATGTTCTATATTTTGTTTTTTAATTATATCATATTTTCAAGCGGCTTTATAATTTTTTCCACCACTGTACTATTTTACTAGTGTACATATAAACGTGCAGATATGAATTTACATAAAAATAACACTTACTTATGAATGACTTAAAATGTGAATGAAGTATGAAATTCTAAATGAGTTCTCATATATACAGGGTGATTCATAAAAGATGGGCAGAACTTTAAGGGGTTATAGTACACTTAAAGACAAATAATATTAAATAGGAGACTAAGGGTCCCAGACGTATTCCCAAGGAGATAGGGGGCATTAAAGTTTAGGGTCCGAAATTTCAAATGATTATAAAACATGGAAAAATTGGTCGATTCGTTTGCGGTTTTTGCAAAAAATTTTCTTTATGCCAGTATTTTCTTGAAATAAAATTTTAAAGTTCAATTTCAAAAAATGCCGATAGGGGGCGCTTTAGACTTTGGAGTAACAAACAACTATTTTTTAACGTTATTTTTTGTATTTCTTTAAATGATTTCGAAAGCTTAGACTTAAACTTAAATTTTGATCTAAACATCTGAGTCCTAACGAGTAGTTAAGTAGCGTAAACTGAAATTTGAAATTTGAAACCCTTCTCCCCCCAGAACAAAAATCAGTTATTCCCGATCTTTGTGTCGTAGATTAGGCTCTAACTACTGCCGCGTTTTGCTAAAATTATTCTTTATGTCAGTATTTTCTTGAAAATAAATTTTAAAGAAAATTTTCAAAAAATTCCGATAGAGGGCGCTTTAGACTTTGGAGTAACGAACAACTATTTTATACCGTTATTTTTTGTGTCTCATTAAATGCTTTCTAAAGCTTAGACTTAAATTTTCAGCCCAAAATCTGAATCGTTAGACGTGGTTAAGTTTCTGGGGAGAGGGGTTTGAAATTTCTACTCCTGAGCACAGTTCAGTTTACCATGTCCACACATTGTGTGCTGTGATACGTGGTAAAAAGACACAAATTAGGATTATGTTACCAAAGCATATTTATTAACATGTAATCACAATAAATGTTCAAAATTGTGACCACCAGAGGTTATGCACGCAGAACAACGGCGACGAATGGAACGGCGAACATTCGCGAAAACATCAGGCTTTTCGAGCACTTCCCCTACAGCGGCGGAAAGTCTGGCGACCAGTTCCTCGGGGGATTCAATGGGTGTCTCATACATAAGAGCCTTCAATCGTCCCCAAAAAAAGAAATCGAGGGGTGAAAGATCTGGCGAGCGAGCAGGCCAAGCAACAGGACCACCTCGACCAATCCATCTGTTCGGAAATGTGATGTCCAGATAGTTGCGGACGTCTCGTACGTAATGGGCTGGCGCTCCATCGTGCTGGAACCACATGACCCGCCGGATGCGTGGAGGAACAACGTTTAACAGGTCTGGCAGCACATGTTGCAGAAATGTGAGGTATGTTTTACCGTTGAGGCGTTCAGGAAGAAGGTACGGTCCGATTAGGTGGTCTCCGAGGATTCCTGCCCAAACATTGATGGAAAAGCGTCTCTGATGAGCATGTGGATACGTAGCATGTGGATTGACATCCGCCCATACATGTGCATTGTGTGTGTTAAATGTACCTTCACGTGTGAAGGTACATTCATCGGTGAAAAGCACAGTTCGTCCAAAATGTGGATTTAGCGCGTTCTGCTGCAGAAACCAGCGGGCGAATTCAATACGATTTGGATAATCCCCTGGAGACAGTTTCTGGACTCGTTGCACATGAAACGGGAGCAAATGTTCATCCTTCAGTACCCTCCAAGTCGTGGACTGTGAGGTATCCACCTGGCTAGCCACTGTTCGTGTACTTGTACTTGGCTGCGCCGCTACTACATCCAGAATGGCTTCTGCAACAACTACTGATTCGTCCTTTTTTGCACGACCTGCATTCGACCGGGAAGCGAGAAATGATCCCGTCTCACACAACTGTCTGTGCAAGCGCTCGAAAGTTTTGCGGTTAGGCAACCGCCTGTTAGGAAATCGCTCTCCGTACATTCGTTGTGCCTCTGCACCATTTCCATCTGCCGCTCCGTAAATTAAATGCATCTCAGCCTTTTCCTTATTCGTGAAGGGCACCATCTTCCGATTCATTACTACAGCGACTTACACTTGACTCACCGTTCAGTGGTTTTTATGCCTGAATCGTGTCGAAATTTTGCATACGTGTTCTTCTTCTTCCCCATTTGACATTTGCATACTTTCTGTTTCCTTCTTCACCCGGTGACTAGCGTCAGGAATGGAGCTTTAACGTTTGCATGAGCGACGTTTCCAACTGTGCCAGTGCCTTTATGAGTGAATTCCGACTATGCAGTCCTTGACGAAAGTTGTATTTTTGCCTCGTATCACAGCACAGAATCGTTGGGCATGGTTAAGTAGTGCAAACTGAACTATGTTCAGAAGTTGAAATTTGAACCCCCTCCCCTCGCTACTGAACCACGCTCAGCGATTCAGATTTTGAGCTGAAAATTTAAGTTTAAGTCTAAGCTTTAGAAAGCATTTAATGAGACACAAAAAATAACGGTATAAAATAGTTGTTCGTTACTCCAAAGTCTAAAGCGCCCTCTATCGGAATTTTTTGAAAATTTTCTTTAAAATTTATTTTCAAGAAAATACTGACATAAAGAATAATTTTAGCAAAACGCGGCAGTAGTTAGAGCCTAATCTACGACACAAAGATCGGGAATAACTGATTTTTGTTCTGGGGGGAGAAGGGTTTCAAATTTCAAATTTCAGTTTACGCTACTTAACTACTCGTTAGGACTCAGATTTTTAGATCAAAATTTAAGTTTAAGTCTAAGCTTTCAAAATCATTTAAAGAAATACAAAAAATAACGTTAAAAAATAGTTGTTTGTTACTCCAAAGTCTAAAGCGCCCCCTATCGGCATTTTTTGAAATTGAACTTTAAAATTTTATTTCAAGAAAATACTGGCATAAAGAAAATTTTTTGCAAAAACCGCAAACGAATCGACCAATTTTTCCATGTTTTATAATCATTTGAAATTTCGGACCCTAAACTTTAATGCCCCCTATCTCCTTGGGAATACGTCTGGGACCCTTAGTCTCCTATTTAATATTATTTGTCTTTAAGTGTACTATAACCCCTTAAAGTTCTGCCCATCTTTTATGAATCACCCTGTATATATATATATATATATATATAAACTTATTGCAAAAATTAACCATATATATAATATATATATATATTGTGTGTGTGTATGTGTGTGTGTGTGTCATTTACGATTTTTGTTGGTTTATTTTTCAGAATAAGCAATTTTTTTCTGACTGTAGTACACAATTTTTTTTCTAACATTATATGCTGGAATTTGTGGGGTAAACACATCCTTTACCAGGATCAAAAAGCACTTTCTAGCGTTTTAACGCTTCAATTCCGACCATAGGTTCATGGTGTAAAATGTTTGCTTTAGTTTGCTATACCGCTCTTTAAAGTTTAAATCAAGTTTCCTCAATCCACCTGAAGGATTCGATCCAGGCAAAGAGAAGCCCACGGTCTGGTATTCATTCGGAGTGCCTTCTTTCTATACTGTCACAAAAATTTGAAATTTTTTATGACTTATAATATAGACATGAATAGATAATAGATAATTATATAAATATATTTTTGGTTTTAAATCTTATCCTACTCTAAAAGAGCAAAATATTGATTATATTCAGTACAAGATCAAAATAGATTTAAAATAATTGCTTTACAATAATTGCATACTAAAATTTAAGCCCCTAAAGTCTGGGGTCCAAGAGCCCTGGCCTAGTTGGCCCATGCTTTGATCAGCCTATGTCCATCTGGTGTAATTAAGGATTTAAATTTTGGATAAAAATTGGCATAACTTACAGTTAGGTAACTTCCATTACAAAAAGGAAAAAGCTACCTATTGAAGCGGTTCGAAGAGAAGCATTTTAGGAAAAATTCGGTATATTTTTACCCATCATGATACCCAGACCCCAAAACCAGTTCAAATGTTGATATATATATACAATATACGCAACTTTTGTTTTTGGTCATGCGACACCACTTGTGTTTATGAACTGATTTGGATGTGACTGAGCACGTGTACAGGACTTACCAAGTTTTCGACCAAGATCGTTGGCCAGCTTCATCCACCATCATCTTGTTTCAAAATAGAGGCCACTTAAAGATTTCAAAATCAAAAAGATGTACGAAAAAAATAGAAATACAAAAAGTTTCTCAGACATAGCAGTTTGAAATTCTACGGTGTCTGATTGTTTCATAATCAAGTTTAATTTATGAGCGTTTCATTTATGAAAACGTGGTTTCTAGCAGATTTACTTTAATTGTTGCAACCATTGTTGCTACTCTCATACGCTTAAAACTACATAGCAATATCTGCCAACGTCAAATTCTCACCAAGTTTGTCGAAATATCTCCAAATTTAACCACAGTAAAATAATTTGTTCTAATGATTAGATTTTGACGAAATTGAAATGGGACCACCTTGGGGCCTTACTCTTTCAAACAAAATTAAAATTATCAAAATCGATGCACATTTACGAGAGTTATGCGTGAACAACATAATACATACATACGGGTCGAATTGATAACCTCCACCTTTTTTTAAGTCGGTTAAAAATAGGTCGCCATAGATGAAGCCAACTTCGCGATACCTAAATAATTTTTCGAAATGCCCATTCAAATTCAATATTGACGGAAACTAACAATCTTCTATAATAAGGTTCCACGCATTCTACCTTCGTGTGTTTGAGTAAAATTAGATGAATTATTAAAAACAAGGGAAACTACCTTTTCCTCCAGGTAAAGGCCGGAAGGACTTTTGAAAATTGTTATGTTTAAATCTATGTATAATATCTATTGAAAATTATATTATATTTTTTTCATTCTAGAACACTAAGAGATTTGCATCTGAGGTTTTTAAAATGCATGATAACGTAAAATATTTATTTACATTCCTTAACAAAATTGAAATTTCGATTATTTATTTCATAAAATTAAATTATATGCTTGATCTTTGACTGATTAGAGTTTTCAAGGAATTTTCCTTAAATTCCTTTTCCTTCCAATTAATCTTAAATTAATTAAATTTTCTACAGTAAAAGCACCACAAAGCAACACACAAATTATTCGTAAAAGAAAGGACCTCCAATCAACTTGTCAAAATACGTTTCGATTTGGACTGAGATAAAAAATCATTTATTGTATTTACCTCAAATGCAGATACTTATCTCTGGGCCTCTGACAAGTTAATTTTCTATGAATTTCAGAAATAAAGTATATTTCAAAGCATGCAGAATCAAGAAAATTAGTTTGACCTTCATATTTTTGTATTTCTTGTTTCATATGTTCCTTTTGGTTGCTTTGTTTCTTTAATTTAAAAAAGAATTGTTGAGAAATGTTTATGGATCAAATTTACTTTCTGCACATTTAGACTTTTGAATATAAGTGGTTTGAAATGGCTGCGAAAATTTTAATAAGTATTTGAAATGGATTTATATGCAGTCAACATTCCTTAATTCGAACTTAGATAATTCGAAATATTCCTTAATTCTAATCAAATTTACTTTTTCACATTCAAACTTTTAAAAATATAAATAGTTTGAAATTATTGTGAAATATTTAATAAATATTAGAAATGGATTTATATGCAGCCGACACTCTTTAATTCGAACTTAAATAAATCGAAATATTCCTTACTTTTAACTGACATTCTTTTCTCTTTAAAAGCAGTATCCAAAACAAAGTTAAAAGTTTTATATAATTCACATTTTCAAGCCACTTGCTTCAATTAGAGTCCTTCTTATGATGGACTCTGATCCAAACAAGTGCCTCGGATCGAGATTTGGATCGGGTCGGGTAAGCCAAATTTACTTTCTGCACATTTAAACATTTGAATGTAAGTAGGTTAGAAATTGTTGTGAAATTTTTAATAAATATTTGAAATGGATTTATATGCAGTCGACACCCTTTAATTCGAACTTTATATAGTTCAAAATATTCTTTAATTCTAACTTAAATTATCTTCTCTTTAAAAGCCGTATTCAAAACAAAGTTAAACGTGTTATACATAATTCAAATTTTCGAGCCACTTGTTTGGATTAGAATATCCTTCTTATGAAAAAATCTAATCCAAGGAAGTGGGTTGGATCGAAATTTGAATCGGATCGGCATCGGGTAAGATGATTTTACTGGAATCCACCCCGATTCGCGTTCGGGTCGGGTAGGTTGGCGCTACTGTTTTACGTTGCAGCTCGGGTTGACTTTAATTGTTTCGGGTTGAATTCCACAAAATGCTACGCCATTTAGTTGCATTTTTGGCATTTCTTTCCCATTTTATTAGGAAAATCGTATATTTTTCTGTTACACGTGCCAAAGAAAACTCGCATTCACATTTATAAAGGTAAATAATTTTACTAAAACTGCGTCAAAATAGCGTCATTTTTTTTCTGGTTGTAACTTTAACGATTTACGGGCGCGAATGCACAGAGATCCGTTATTCTGGGCCGCCGTATTTTTGCATTTTTATTTATTTTACCCGACAGGCCTCCGTGGTTATCAAATGGAAAACCGATTGGTTCTGCTAGTTTTTAACTAAAAAGTAAAACTAAGTGATAATAATTTTCTTTTCTTTTCGACATCTTTTACTGGAGATCAGATTTTAATTCTGACATAGAAAGTGAAATATGTAAATAATAATGTGGATTAAAGAAAAAAAAAACCCAAGCTAATAACCAGATTTCTCTTAAAAAAAAATAAACGTTAAAAAAAAATCCATTTAAAACATCAGAGCAATTTCTTGAGCTAAGTTCATCTGGCCTTGAAATAAAATACCCCCTTGAAAGACGTTAAGCTGTAGAAATACGAGTCTCTGTTTTTATTCTAGGAAAGTCATTTTCTAGTTCTGCATATATATATATATATATATATATATTATATACATAGACACACATGACGTCTATAGATAGTCCACTATCACGCGATCTTAGGAACGTTTTTTTTCTTTCCCGTCTAACGTACAGGTTGTATTCTTACAGGTTTTCAAGATAGCCATCATGTAATGGATTACAGGTAGGGGTGCTCTGGAGTTTAATAAATGATGCATTACTTAGGTTGGGTGGTGTAAAGTTGATGTATTACTAAATTAAAGAATAAGCAGTGCATGAACAAAATGACCGTGCAATTTAACGAATGTTCCTAGAATAATAATAAAAAAAATACAGATAGCACACAGCTGGTTTAGGGGGGAGGGGGATGTTGCACAATAAATTCCCAACAATAGGTACAACAATACAAAAAAAAAAAAAAAAAAAGAAAAAAAAAAAAAGGAGGAAATATTAATATTAACCGTAATTACCAAAGTGTCCATGAAAAAAAAAAATATATTTTTTAAAATTCAATTTTGAAAAAAATATGAAGTGTAACCTATGAATTTTTTTAACAGAAATCGATTTCTAAAAGCTTCAAACATGCGAATCTAAAATTACAACTCAATCTACCAAGTAGTTTTCGAGTTATGCTTTAAAAACTACCCACATTGCAAACTGTTTTGCAACGATTGCAAATGAATTTAACATTAGGAGTTCCGAATTTTAAACTTGCGTAATTCCTAAGCTACAGGACGGGATGACTTCCCGTGTGGTATAATAAGGGAAAATATATCAACCCCCCCCCCCCCCAAATATATATATATATATATATATATATATATATATATATAATGTAAAAACTAGGTTTGGTACAATTTCTGTCTGAAGATGACTACCTGAGTTTGTTTTAATACTAATTGAAAGAAAACATAGTTTCCAATCGAATGGTTATTTCCGTTTTTCCGTATTTCTGTTTCCGTGAATGTTTCTAATATTAAACCAAGACGAGCAATATTAGGGCAATATCAGTCTATGTTTACACAACATTGGTAACGTATGGAATGATATTTCAGTTTTCAGTATGTGATACTTAAAGTGAGTCTAAATTAAAAATATTTTCAATAAAAAAACAATATTGCATATAAAACCAAGAGGTGCAATATTAGGGCAATATCAGTCTATGTTTACACAACATTGGTAAAGTATGGAATGATATTTCTGTTTTCAGTAATGTGGTACTTAAAGAGAGTCTAAATTGAAAATATTTTCAATAAAAAAACAATATTGCATATAAAACCAAGAGGCGCAATATTAGGGCAATATCAGTCTATGTTTACACAACATTGGTAACGTATGGAATGATATTTCTGTTTTCAGTATGTGGTACTTAAAGTGAGTCTAAATTAAAAATATTTTCAATAAAAAAACAATATTGCATATAAAACCAAGAGGTGCAATATTAGGGCAATATCAGTCTATGTTTACACAACATTGGTAAAGTATGGAATGATATTTCTGTTTTCAGTAATGTGGTACTTAAAGAGAGTCTAAATTGAAAATATTTTCAATAAAAAAACAATATTGCATATAAAACCAAGAGGCGCAATATTAGGGCAATATCAGTCTATGTTTACACAACATTGGTAACGTATATGGAATGATATTTCAGTTTTCAGTATGGTGTGCTTAAAGAGAGTCTAAATTGAAAATATTTCCAATAAAACACCAATATTGCATACAAATTGGTTATCATTAATAATTATATATCCATAATGTTGTGTGGAATGCTGATAATGTATTCCCAATGAAAAATCACTTTGGGCAATACTGGAGTAAGTTTTGGGCCCAAAGGCAACAACAGTGTAAGACGATATATGATGAAGTTAAATGCACGGTACTTGTATCTATTTCATATCAAATGCAATTGATGAGAATATACTTTCATTTTTATTCGATACACAGCATGTGTGCCCAACTCCATATTCCCCAGACCACCGTGTTGTATGGACCACCTGATGGGAGTCGGTGTTCCAGAGAGTTGTCTTCAATGAAGAACATTGTCTTGTGATGCTGCGTTTAGTTGAACGAATTTCCCGTAATTACCTTGCAAATTACTTTCCTGGTGTAACAGCGTAAGCTATACTTCAAATAAATTACTTAGTAACTAAATAAATTAAATCTAGAAATCGAAATGCAGCGAGCGATGCTGGCTAATAATGTTTATTTCTAGCTGATTTAATTTTTTTATGATTAAAAAGATATTATGTTATGTGAACCACCCGTAGGTAACCAATGTGGTGCTAGCTGAATTGTAAATGAAGTTCACTCTGAGAAATAATGCCACTCTGATAAATAATAATATTTTTATTTATTTATTTTGTGACAATATAGTAAATGAAATACAAAATTAATTTAAAGATTTTTTTAGATAGATTAACCCTCTGACTGCTCATTTTTTTTTTTTTAAAATCCTTTCGACCAATATTCGACCTTTATCTCCTATGCTATTACATATTTCAAATCCTCCTGTATATGAAATATGTAGTAAATTTATCATTTTCATTTTCAACCTTTGACTGTGAAATTTTTAATACAAAATTGCTTCAAAAATTGTAAATTACATAAATCTTTCTACAAATGTCTTGCCCGTGGAAATCGCGGGATAAGCAGTCAGAGGGTTAAAGAATATTTATATTTATTTATTTATTTATTTTACAAAATGGCAGTATCAGGCGAGTGTATAGGAAATCTCTATGAAAAATAGTGTTCGGCGGCCTGAACCCCCCAACGATTTTTGACCTGCACCATAATAATACAAACAAGTTGGAAATTGTACGTTAAATGTGACAAATGAGATGCGTTCGTACTATAACTAGTTTTAGAATGTAAAAAAAAAAATCATCGTTATTATTTCAGTTAAATGAATTATATGGTATTATGTCCTTTATATCATATTGAATCCTCTTAAATTCAAAGGCGTAGCTACCGTGGAGCAATTGGAGCACATTGCTCCAGGCGCGAGAATCAAAAGGACGCAAATTAACAACGGAACTAAGCAAATATTTGTATAAATAATTTTTTATATATGTTGTCCGGGTTCTTTTAAAATATATAATATACAGTAACATCTGTGAAAGCGGAATCCTGTCTTTAACAGAAATTTTTCCTGGTCTCCACGTGGTTCTACCTGTCTAAAAGAAAATTTTTCTTTAATGCTTTACGATTCTATTTTAGCAGATTTTATTGCATTTAAAAAACAGGTAATTGAAACTACAATATCCCTTGAACTTGACTTATTAAAATTTTTATTTCAGATAACATAAATTATAAATCTTGTGTTTTACAGCCAGAAGGTTATATCAATTTGAAATAATTACAATGAAACTTGTTAACATTGAATCGCAAGGAACTGGGAGAACCTCTTTTTCAAAAAATATTCTAGAAAGAGTACTGATAACAAAGTACTAGACAAATAAATAAAACCGATGCATTAACATGATTATCTACAGTTCACCTGCTTTCAACAATTATTTTTCGATATTAGCAGTTAGTTATACAACTGAAAAAACTTTAAAAAAAAAAAAACAGGATTTTAAAGGAAATGAATCCCTGAATATATGAAATCATTGAATCGCAAGGGACTGGCAGATCTTAGAAAGATTTCAGTCGTAACAGTTATAATTCTAAGGCATTTCTTTTATCAGCATCATGAAAATTTTTCGTTTATGGTAGGATGCTTTTTAGGCAGTTTTTACAGTTTGTTTTATACAGTTACTATAATGACAGTTTTTACAGTTGTTATACAGTTTATTATATTCCGTTTTTACAGTATTAGTGTATTATATATGTGTGTGTTTTAAACCTAAAATTTTTTTGGGGAAACGTTTTCCGGAGAAAGGAGCGCACCAATTGCATTTGCTCCAGGACGTTGAATATGTAGCTACGCCACTGCTTAAACTTATTAAATGCCCTCAAAAGAGCAATAATCAAACTCCGGGTCATCTGAGTGTTTTCCAATGTCATCGAAAGTGTGGACGTCAAATAAGTGTAATAAAACTGTGCTCTCCCATAAAGCAAAGGATAATTTTGGACTTTTTGTTCATAAAACCTGTCGTAACTTTGTAACAAGTGATCGTATCGACTTGCAAATATCGAAAAGAAATAGGAGAAAGCTTCGGAGTTGAATCAAAAATGGTTCGGAGTATGGGATAGACGAAGAATTTGTAGTAGCATCTGAAATAGGGGGAAATTGTTTTCGGTGGGACATAGGCACTTAGGTCCCGAGAGACGTATAGTGAATTCACATGTTGTTTCCCGCAATGACTCAAGTTGACGACATCCTGCAGAGAACTGGAAAAAGTTTTTGTTTCGATGAGGAAGAATCAAGAAGTATTTGACAAACATCTTTTCTTTATTTTAAAACGATGAAAATAAGACATATCTATGAAGTTATTCCACAGTTAATAATCCAAGGGTATGAGAAATCACATCTTGTATGATGGGGTGACAATCCAAATTTTTGACAGAGGAGCGAAGTAAGAATATCGAGAACTTAGGCTGCATATCCGAATTTTAAAAAGTGGGAAAATGTTTTAGGAGAGTACCATAAGGGTGGCCAAGGGGCCGGAATATTTTAGAGATGTTACATCGCTGAGATCAGAGAGGAAAGTGTCCTTTTGATAATGACAGCGTGCGTTGAAAATACGCCAAACCATTTACATTTTTAGAGCCAAGAGTATTGTATTTTGCGTGGGAATTGTAACCGTTACATATACATCATATCAACTTCATAATTGACGTCATTGGTAGGGGAATCTTTATTGGCGAAGATTGCACTTTGGCAAAAAAAGAGAGTGAAATAGAATTTTAGTGGTTAGTTGTTTTGAGAAAATGCAGGAAAGATATTTCAGAAATGTGTTATAAGGCGTCAGTCAGACGGAATTAACATCTGGATTCAGTATGAAGTCAAAACTGACCATGAGAAAGGAAACATTTTATGACTTGGATAATTTCATTTACTTTGATATGTGGGAGACCGAATAAAGTACGTTAATGATAATTTATGAACAATATGTATGATTTTGACTAAAAGTTATCGTTGAAAGAGAATGATCAAAAGGGTGCGCGTTTTAACAGCCGGGAATGTATATAAATTACGATAATACAGAAAGGGGAAAGTATATTTAATAAAATACTTAAAATATAGATTTCTTTAATTTTTGAAAAAGATATATATGGTATCTTTACCATATATATATCACCCCTTCACAAGATTTTGAAAAATTTAGAATGTCACCCTAAAAATATAATACACAATATCAATATATAAAAATAATAAAATAAGTATGCATACAATATGTAAATAAAAAAAAAAAATGTAGTACTACCATAAAGCTTAATACTAGTATAATAAATGGCCATAAAATTTTCAAATTGCAGCTGCATGTATTTCAGTAGCTTTCAAAAGTTCCATTTATCAACATGAACATAGTTGTTTTTGGCTGCATAAATAATATATCATTTTCTTTAAAATGGCATGCCTAATGATATTTTTATAGTATTAGTGCAGTTGTTTAAATAGTCATATTTTGTCTCATATTTTATTTCGAAGATTAGAATGTGCACAATTAAACTTTTCACTTTAAATTCTGGCCATAGTGAAATATAAACACAAATAATATTTCAATATTGAAACAAATAGTTACAATTATACAATATAAAAATGACACAATAACACATACAAAACACATATACCAAATGAAAAATGTAAAAATTTCTGTGTATTAAAATGTTTTAGGAGAGTACCATAAGGGTGGCCAAGGGGCCGGAATATTTTAGAGATGTTACATCGCTGAGATCAGAGAGGAAAGTGTCCTTTTGATAATGACAGCGTGCGTTGAAAATACGCCAAACCATTTACATTTTTAGAGCCAAGAGTATTGTATTTTGCGTGGGAATTGTAACCGTTACATATACATCATATCAACTTCATAATTGACGTCATTGGTAGGGGAATCTTTATTGGCGAAGATTGCACTTTGGCAAAAAAAGAGAGTGAAATAGAATTTTAGTGGTTAGTTGTTTTGAGAAAATGCAGGAAAGATATTTCAGAAATATGTTATAAGGCGTCAGTCAGACGGAATTAACATCTGGATTCAGTATGAAGTCAAAACTGACCATGAGAAAGGAAACATTTTATGCCTTGGATAATTTCATTTACTTTGATATGTGGGAGACCGAATAAAGTACGTTAATGATAATTTATAAACAATATGTATGATTTTGACTAAAAGTTATCGTTGAAAGAGAATGATCAAAAGGGTGCGCGTTTTAACAGCCGGGAATGTATATAAATTACGATAATACAGAAAGGGGAAAGTGTATTTAATAAAATACTTAAAATATAGATTTCTTTAATTTTTGAAAAAGATATATATGGTATCTTTACCATAGCAAATGCTGTCATTTGATTCAGAATTAAAAAATAATGGTAATAAATGTTTTTTTTCGCTTCCGAGGCCGAATCTGATCGCTCTTTACTCCTGCGCGAAGTGAATCAGGTTTCGCCACCTAAGCTCAGCTGCCTGAAACAAGGAAAAAATTATTCGATTTCTCCCAAATTTTTAACATTTAAAAAATTGTTCATATTTTTCATGAATGTAAATTTTTCTGGATTTAACAGACAGCGCCTTCTAACAATGGTAACCAATACCCCCAATTGACCCATTTAGAAAAAGTTGAGTTCCTCTCAACTTTGAGTTTTTTTTTTTTTTTTTTTTTTTTTTTTTTTTTTTTTTTTTTGAGGGGGGGGGGAGAGGCAAAAAAAACAAAAACAAAAAAAAACTTTATTTGGGGGGGGGGGGGGGGGGGGCTACTTATCGAATCTTCATTCTAATGCCAAAACAAAGTTCAGTTGTTGCTGTAATGCTATTTTACCTGCCCTAAAGTATAATTTTCGACTTTGTATTTATAAAACATGCCGTAACTTTGTAAGAAATGATCGTACTTGTGGATGGTGTCATTCGGTTCAGAAATGTAAAATACATAATAAACGGTACCCCACTTGACCTACTTATAAAAAGAGTTTCCCCCCTCTCTGAGTTAAAAAGTCCCCCTTGCTCTTTTGCACTTCATGGTAAAGCAACTTTAATTTTTGGGGACTCGTCGGATCTTCATTCCTAGTACCAAAACAAAGTTATTCCCAAATTTTGGCGAATGGCCATCACTTGTCTCTGAAAAACCCTATTTTACCTGTATTATAAAGAAAGAAAAAATAATCGGAGTAGTTTCTGTGATCAGAGCTTTTTTTTTTTTTTTTTTTAGCATAGATCTAAAAACCTTTTTCTGGTCATTGAAAATAACAGCCAGTCTGTCGCTGAAAAAGGCTTGTAGAAATAACAATAATAATAAAACAATTACAGAAAAAATATTCCAGAAAGAGTACTGATAACAAACTTAGACATTTGAGGTGGTTAGAGTGACAGTGGAGTAAGTCAAAAATTTTAAAAATCGAGATAATCAGATATCACTAAATTTTGACTTACTCCACTATCATTCTAACCCCTTCATTTCATGGAATACGACTGTTCTAACAAAATTTTTAATCTACTATAGTCGAACCTCGTTAACGCGAACACTCAAGGGGAAACTTTTTCTGTTCGTGTTAAAAGTAGTTCGTGTTATCCGAACTTAAATACATTACATACAACTGGACGGGGCAATTGGAAACAGTTCGTGCTAAAAGTAATTCGCGTTAAGAGTGTTCGTGTTAACGAGGTTTGACTACTCAAAACTGAAGAAACAAATAAACAAAACAGAAACATTATAATGATTCACCTGCAATTCATTTGCTTTCAAGAATTATTTCTCGTCATTAGCAGTTAGCCATAGGATACGAAAAAAAAAAAAAAAAAATAAATAAATTAAAAACAGGAATTTAAAGGGAATAAAAATCTTACACCCCCTGAATATTAAAAGTAAAAAAAAGGGGGGGGGGCTGTTCATCCCTATAGATGTACCTGAGCTGCCAGATCCAGCAGAAGACAATCGGCGTTGTCCTTGAAATGATATCTATGCCCGTACAGCAGCACAGGCTATAGGAATTCTTTTAACATAAGTCTAAAAAAAGTTTTCTGGTGACTGAAAATAGTAGCAACTCTGTCTCTAAAAAGCCTGGTAAAATAATAATAATAATAATAATAATAATAATAATAATAATAATAATTAAAAAAAACAATTACAGAAAAAATATTCTAGAAAGCGTACTGACAACAAACTATTAGACATTTCGTGGAATACGACTGTTCTAACAAAATTTTTGATCTACTCCACCATTCTGAGAACCAAAACTCAATAAACAAATAAACAACACAGACGCATTATTATGATTCACCTGCAATTCACCTGCTTTCAAGAATTATTTTTCGTCATTAGCAGTTAGCCATACAATAAAAAGCCTCTAAAAAAACAAAAACAACAGGAATTCAAAGGAAATAAAAATCCTACACTCCCTGAATATGAAAAAAAGAAGGGAACCTGTTCTTCCCTATAGGTGTACCTGAGCTGCCAGTTCTAGCAGAAGACAATCGGCCTTGTCCTTGAAATGATATCTATGCCCGTACAGCAGCACAGGCTATAGTTACACAGGTGAACGTGATACCCCTTTGCTTTTTGAGATCGCCCCGTTTCCCTCCCCGCTCGTTTGGGCATCGTTTGAGCATCACGCGATACGTTTAGACTTCTATTTTTTTATTCTTTTATTTTTTTTTAAAGAGCTGTATCTGAAATTAGGAGAAAAAAAATGATAAAAGACTTAATGGTGTTTTTAGGGATTGGATCGTGCATGGATAGAGAATATTAAAATTTTCGTGTGTTGTTGGGTCGTGAATTTTTTTTTTTTTTTTTTTTTTTTTTTTTTTTTTTTTTGCGAATTATGACCTATGTAAATGAGGGTTTTTACTCAAACTAGATGTGAAAGTGAAAGTACGAACTCGATTAAAATTTTGAGCTTAAGCAACGCGGCAGAGCTAGTGATAGTATACAGAAGGAGAGTGCCGCATTACACTAAATAAGTGATGAATTGACAGGCTGGCCTACAGTCCTGTAAATCCGAACCTGAAATTTCTGCTTAAAATCAATCCGAAACCGACCTGAACCTGAAAAAAAAAATCGTGAACCTGATACCCAATTTGAACCTGAAGTGAAAGAAAATTAATACTCATTTTAATACAATTATGGAAAAAAAGCTTACAATTATATCTCTAGTATCAATTTTATGTTTTGTATAAAAGGAACACATATACACTCATTAATATTCAAATTATATATATATATATATATATATATATATTTTTTTTTTTTTTTTTTTTTTTCCATTTGAAAATATTCAGAGATCTCTTTTAAAAAACCGGGTCAATCCGACCACGACCACGAAAGAGTCAACACCTAACCCGAAACCGAGTCGAATTCGAAACATTTAAACTCAAACTGGACCCACAAGGGAAAAAAAAATAGCGTCAACTCGATCTGAACCGAACCGCGTTTCAACCGATGCAAATCCCCCCCCCCCCGCCCGGAACCCTATAATGTCTCGCCTCTGGGGACCTTCAACACGTCCCCCCCCCCCTGGAGAAAAATGTCTTAATTTAACACTGCATTAAATTATTCGAAAAAATATTGTTTTACGGGGTAACCCAAAGCGGTTAAGCTCAAAATGAGACATTTGGATTGTCTCTCTCGGAGTACCTTGGATGCACAGTATAACAATATATTTCGTTGGGGGGAGAGGGGGGGGGCTTGGAAGACCCTGTATACTAAAAAGTCATTACATTCTGGTGGCATATTAACAGCTTAATGTTACGTATACATTTTTCATTTGGAACTTACATAACATGGTTTCTATGGAAAAATAGATTTTTAAAAAAAATGTCAGTTTTGAAGAAGTATTTTATTACATTAAAGAAAATTGTTAAAGAATTTAGTAGAAATTATTTATTTATTTTTAAATAAAATGGGTTGAGATCGAACTATTCCCGTACAGTAGAAATTATTTATTTATTTTTAAATAAAATGGGTTGAGATCGAACTATTCCCGTACAGCAGTAGTATACTATAAGTTACGTGAGTGAATATTTCTATCCTATTTCTATACTATCTTTATTCTTTATGTTTTTTAGAAATCATCCCGTTTCAATTCCCGCACGTTTGGGTATCGTTTGAGCATCACGCGATACGTTTAGACTTATCTTCCCCCCCCCCTTTTATTATAATTTTTAAAGAGCTGTATCTGAAATTAGGAAAACAAAAGATAGAAGACTTTTAATGGTGGTTTTAGGCATTGGATCGTGCATGAAGAGAGAATATTAAAATTTTCTTGTTTATTGAATCGTGATTTCTTTCTTTTCCTTTCTCTCTCTCTCTTTTTTTTCTTTTCTTTTCTTTTTTTTTTTGAATTATCACCTACGTAAATGAGAGTTTTTTACGGGAACTTGATATGAGAGAGAAAATAGAAGCCTGATTTCAATTGTAAGCCTAAATCAGTGGCATAGCCAGGGTCAAACAAAATTTGGGGACTGCAGAAGAAGTTAAAAAAATTGCTAAAAAGAAAAAGAAACATTTGTTTATGGAGCAGAAAAACACAAAGGCCATGTTCAAAACGTGTTTTCCTCTGAATCATTCGGAGACCTTCGGAACCTTAGGAAGACCTTAGGAACCTTAGGCCCTTAAAAAAGCCTTAGGAACCATAGGACCGTAGGAAGACCTTAGGTCTACCTTAGACGAGACCCTTGGTTTCACCTTTCGCCGATGTAGATTTTTGACGATCACGAAATAACATGTTAATCGATAGAATTTTTTTTTAAATTTATTTAAATAAATGATTATTCATAACAGAGCCGTAACCAGACGGTGGGCTGTTTTTTCTATAACAGTTCAATTAACTCAGTAAATTGGCCCCCAATAAATTTACCTCAGCACCAGTTTCAAATTTCTACTTGCCCATTACCAAAGTTTATAGCCATGCAAGGTGACCTTCGGATAATTTAATTTCTTTTATGTGAGGAAACCTTTTTATCCAATTCAGATATCCCCATAACGAATTTTATAGCTCTGAACCCCCTTGCACACTTTTGTCGTTTGTTACCTTTTATACGACCCTCTGAAGACCCTTTCAATCTCCGAATTTCTCCTATGTAGGAAACTTGCTCAAAATCCAGCTCCTATCCCCATAAAACATCTTATATAGTTCTGAAACCCTTTGGCTGACCAGCGCCCATTTCTCGTTTGTAACCTCTATACAGCCCTCCAAAGGCCCTTTAAATTTACGGTGTCATGCTGTACTATCCCCGAAAACGGCAGATGGTCATTTGATTCAATGACCACCCCTCCCATAAATATTCCCTGACGGACGTACCGCATAGGCAACGTAATCGAAACAGGATTGTAATTAAATGAGAACGCACCCTGAATTAAGTACTTCCTTTGTTATGTTTATTATAAATGTTTTCACAGTTTATTACGCCTGAATCACACAAGATTTATTGCTTGAGTAACGAGCGTTATCCTATTGATGTAAGTAATAAAAATGTGACTTCTGTGTTCTCTCAAAGCTTATGATGTATATTAACTCTTTGAAATATAACTGGAAAGTGAAATAGAGTTATCTGTTTACTTACCCATCATACGTAGTATAGGGTAAGTCTTGTAATCGTTTTGAAAATCGAAAAAAAAAATGACAGATTTACACGTTTCAGACACTGGATATTCCAAAAAACATATTTTTAGAAAAAAAAATAAAAAAATTGCCTGCCTGCCTGCCGTCTGTCCGTCCGTACGTGCGTGCGCGTGTGTGTGTGTAAACGCTCTATCTTTCGAACAAATTGAGATAGAAACTTGAAATTTGGTATGTACTTAGTATGTAATAATGGGAAGAAGCTAATTGAATTTCAGTAACCTCGATTATCCGGAACTATTTTTTTCGGACTCCCGAAATATTCGTTCTGATAAAAGGTATATAAAAATTTTCAAAATTGTTTATTTTAAGGAGTGAATATAAAAGACAATAAAAAAAAAAATCATAAATTTTGCATCATGAATGAAGTCGATTGGATAATGGGTTGCCGAGATATTTGGAATCCTATTTTCCACATTCTTCTATTTTTCATGGCTCTGTATTTCATTCAAATGTCAATTCAAAGATATATTTTAATTGGAAATGAGATGCTTAATCCGACGCAGTAAACCGTTAGTTAATAGGATTATCAATTTTGGTGTTATAAGGATGTTTCTTTTACGCAATTCAGTCATAGAGCATTTAAAGCGAGGCTAACGAAAAAAACAGGCTACCGCGGTACATTCCACTTATCTTTTTTTACAGACCGCTAGAATGACGTGATGTTCTTTTCCTACACCTGCATTGGTGCATTCGAGCATCACGTGACTCCCGCGGTCTGTAAAAAAAGATACGCGTAAGGCACCGCGGCAGCCTTTCTTTTTCGTTAGCCTCGGATTTAAAGTTTATGACGTCATCAAGCCACGATTTTATTCGAATTGCAATGCATTGTATAATTAGTTTACACAAGTTTTATTTTGATATTTTATATTATGCATATCCATGATGGGTAAGTTTTACGGTGACCCCCAACGACTAGTTTTGTCCCGTGGAAAAATTTTGTAGATAACGCTTTAGAAAATAAATCTATCGGTCAGAAAATCATGAAAGATTGCACCTAAATATTTTTCAGAACGTTTAAGATTCAATTATATTTTAAGCATTGACGTATTAGCTGACAGTTTTTTCTGTGAAATCAACAGTTTTTTTTTTTTTTAACAGTACAATACAGACACATACAGAACAACTTATACACTGTAAAAAAAATCTGTTGATTTTACAGAAAAAAAAGCATCAGCCAGGACGCCAATAAAAACAGTTTATTTTAAGTAAATAATCTGTATTTATTACGAACTGATTACGTACAAAATCTGTTAAAATAACAGAAACTTCATAATAAATACAGATTATTTCCGTAAAATAAAGAGTATGTTACTGACGTATTGGCTGACATTTTTTTCTGTAAAATGAACAGATTTTTTTTTTTTTTTTTTTTTTTTTTTACAATGTACACGTTTACTATCAAATCATAAAAATCAGAATGTAATTTAAGAAAGAAAAAATAATACATAGATTACGCATCGTGTTGCTTATACGAATCATTCATTAATAGAATCAGCTTTTTTGTATGAATAGATTGAGAACTAAAAATGCATATCATTACATTATTTTTACATTACCACTGGAATCAGTCAAGCGATTTTATTATATATAAAATACATGTATATTATTTAAACAGTTATCTAGTAATTTTTTTATTAAACTTATAATATTCGTTCAAAACGTTTTTTAAATCTGTTTCTCTAATGTTTTTTTTCTGTTACATGTAAAAAAGTTTAATATTTTCTGTTACATTAAAAAAAAAACTTTTGACATATTTTTTTTTAAGATTAAGTACATGTTTGGAACAAATTCCTATTTTTTTTTCTGAAACATATAAAAAAGTTTGATATTTTTTTCTAAACGTACATATATAACATACGTATATATATTTTTTTAAAAGTTATCTAGTAATTTTTATTTTAAACTTATACTATTCGTTCAAAACATTTTCTGAATCTGTTTCTAAACGATTAAAAAATAATTCTGTTGATCTTTTTAATGAAAACAAAAAAAAAAGTTTAAACTGATAATTTTTTTGACAAAATATTACTTTAACACTTGCTAAAAATCTGTTACATGCAAAAAAGTTTGTTATTTTTTCTAAAGACTTGTTAACATACATATATAATATATGTATATGATTTAAACAGTTATCTAGTAATTTTTTTTATAATATTCGTTCAAAACATTTTTTTAATCTGTATCTCTAATGTTTTTTTCTGTTACATAAAAAAAGTTTGAATTATACCTATATTTTTTGTTACATATATTTTGTTGTTACATTTTTTTAAAAGTTCGATATTATTATATTTCATTTAAAAAGATTTTGATATATTTTTTTTAAGATTAAGTATATGTTTGAAACAAATACCTAATGTTTTTTCTGAAACATATAAAAAAGTTTGATATTTTTTCTAAAGACTTGTTAACATATGTAAATTTTTAAAAAGTTATCTAGTAATTTTTTTAAACTTATAATACTCGTTCAAAACATTTTTTGAATCTGTTTCTAAACGTTTAAAAAATAATTCTGTTGATCTTTTTTTAATGAAAACAAAAAAAAAGTTTAAACTGATAATTTTTTTGACAAAATATTTCTTTAACACTTAATAAAAATCTGTTACATACAAATATTTTAACGTATCTAACATATGTAAAATATGTATAAAATATATGTAACATATGTATAAAACATATGTAACATATGTATAAAACACATGTAACATATCTAACATATGTATAAAACGTATAAAACATATGTAACATATGTATAAAACATATCAAACATATGTAACATATCTAACATATGTATGTAAACTATCTAACATTTGTATAAAACGAGGCGCCTGATTAACATCCCCATGATATATGCCCCCATACGTCATTTTTACGTCACGAGAAAAGGGGATATAAATCCAGTGCTTGAGCATTTCACTTTTCACGAAATCCTGATTAATGTCCCCCTGATATATGCCCCCATATCTGAAAGGAACACAAATGTAAAGCTAGAGAAATGTCGTTTCGTTGAGAGCCTGATTAACGTCCCTATGATTTATGCCCTCATACGTCATTTTGACGTCATAAAAAATGGGGGTGCAAATCCGGTGTTCGATCATTTCACTTTTCAAGAAATCCTGATTAATGCCCCCATGATATATATCCCCATATCAGAAGGGGACACATATCCAGTAATAGAGAATTTCCTTTTATTGAGAGCCTGATTAATGTCCCCCTGATTTAAGCCCCCGTACGTCATTTTGACGTCACAAAAAATGGGGGCACAAATCCAGTGCTGGAGCATTTAACTTTCGACGAAATCCTGATTAACACCCCCATGATATGCATCCCCATGACGTCACAGAAGATCAGACGTCACAGAAGATGGGGACTTAAATCAGGAGGCACAAATCCAGTACTAGAACATTTTATTTCGTCGAGATTTCCTGATTTACGACCCCATGATTTAAGCCCCCATACGTCCTTTTTATGTCGCAACAAAGGGTATTCAGATTTCATGTAGGATAGGCTACTAGAGTTTTGCACGGGCAGGAATAGTGGTCTGCACGGGCCAAAATTTCCAGGTCCGGGCCCGGCCCGACCCATAAAAAAAAATTCGATCCGGGCCGAGCTCGGCCCGGCACGGTATAAAAGCTAAGAGTTCGGCCCGAGTAAATTACCTACAAAACATTGATTTTTACGTCGATTTGGTTAAATATTTGCCTCGTAGGAGGAGATCTAACCCAAAATTCCTATCTAAGCCTTTTTTTCATGTTTATAATCTTCATTTTTATAGAAGTGCCGTAGCTTCCGATATTTATTTTTTTAATAAATCTCTATTTGTTGTATGTATGTGTTTAAGTTATCATTAATATTGTTAATCCATATTCCATGTATTCAAGTGTTAAAAATCAGAAAAATGCTATAACATTAAAATCTTCTAAGATGGAATTGAATTGCATAGGGAAGAAAAAAAAATGAGTTATCGACAATTTGCCTTCTTAGCAGGTGTAAATGTATTATATATTCTTTTCTTACGAATTAGTATATTCATTTTGCATGGATCAACACATTTTTCAGTTTAAAACAGGATTCCGTCATAAGCAGGTTCTTTTTCACACATTTCACTATATTTTAATTTAGCCATATTTTAATAAGCGCATAAATCTACTATTCTTTAAAATAATAAATTTTAATGTTTAATTGTAGAATAATGGCGATTTAAAAATGTATGCATGTTTTGCAAAGATTTTTGTGCCAGGTCTTATTTTACTGACCTTCGAACGGATCAACCCACGCCGAGATAATGATTTTCATACGGGTCAAAATCAGGACTGAAAATTTTGGGGCGTGAAAACTAGGATAAAGGAAACCAGTCCCGGCTCTGTACCGAAAAAATAATTTAAGGCACGGCCTGATCCTTCAGGAAAAAAGCAAGGCCCGGCACGGCCCGTAAAAAGTAATTGCTAGGCCCGGTACGAGCTTTGCGAAGGAAAATAAGCCCGAACCGCCGGCCGTGCCGGCCCTTAACATTTCGCTTCGGGCCTTGCCCGGCCCTTGCAGATATCTAGGCAGGAATTTCCAGTCTGATCCAGGCTCGGTGCAAAAACTTAAAGTTCGACCCCAGAAATTTTTGTGTTAAAAAGAAATAATCTTGTGTAATCACGTGTTCAACGTTTTCTGGCGTTTCCATTACCTGCGATTTTATTTTGTTGAGCTGATCATAATTATCAGACCAGAATTATAATTATTAAGGTTAAGTGGGTTAATTATTCCTTCCAGCTTCTCCAGGATTTCATAATTGGTAGAGCATTGGCGGCTTCAGCCAGGATATCCTTGGTTCGAATCCTAGCCTGGACATTTTTCGCCCATTTTGAAAAATTAAATATCATATGATTTATTTACCTATTATAATAATTGCTTTAAAAAAATGATTCTTGTATAAATACGTGTCCAGCGTTTTCTGGCGTTTCTATTACCTGCGATTTTATTCTGTTGAGCTAATTCATAAACATCAAACCAGATTTATAATCAATAAAGTTAACTGAGTGAATTAGTCCTTCCAGCTTCATCCAGGATGGCTCAGTTGGTAGAGCACTGGCGGCTTCAGCCAGGATATTCCTGGTTCGAATCTTGGCCTGGACATTTTTCGCCCATTTAGAAAAATTAAATCTCATATGATATATCAATTATTCTAGGGAAAATCGGGGAAATGTTTTGCAATAAATAAAGTAAACATTGTTTACGTAGACGGCATAATGCTGTTTCTATCCCACTTGCTACAAATTAGTAAAATATATTGTTTTTGAGGCATGATTGTGAATAGATTGTTTTCCGTAAATTGTTTTAATAGTTCCGTATTTCTAATTTTGAATTTTGAATATGTTTTTGTCGTTAAAGTGTTAAATGTAGCATTATTATTCTTTTCCTTCACACTAACACACTATTTCATATATTGGACTGGACAATAATCAAATGCTTATGTATATTACAATTCTAAAAAAAAACAGTGATTTTTGTAACATTTTGTTAAATGATTAATGAAACAAAACTTAGAGGTTTTTTTTTTTTTTTTTTTTTTTTTTTTTATTGTATACTAAAAGAAAAAAAAAATGTTAAAGAAGATTTATTGTTGTTTTCAAATCCAAAGAAGCTACTTTCTTCTAGTTGACTGCCTGGGACAAGAAAAACAAAAGGGGGAGGGGAATTCATAAAATAAAATACTTAATGATAACTTGATATGTATATATATATATATATATATATATATATATAAGGTGCAGAAATATCTCACTCAGGGTGAAATGGCTAGCAAAACCGCCCCTGTTTTTACCCCCCTCTCCCCAAATTATTTTTCCTCGGCATTTTGCCATTTCTAAACTGAAAAAGGCCATTTTTTTTTTAAATCTAGATCCGGGCGCAGAAACAGCGTGGTTGAGTGACTGCACGGAAACCTAACAAGTGGGTAAGTGTGATCGAAGATCGCTCAAAGAGTTTCGTTTAATATTCCTTTCAAAACACTTTATCCTTTCTTTAATGAATCCAAATCAACCAAAAAAAAAAAAAAAAATCTCATGTTTTTTGTTTTTTATAAAGTAAAAATTTACCGGTCTATTTTTTCGTATTTTCGAGTATCCAAACCAGCCCGATAGCAGGCGAAGCCGGCTATTATATTCTCTCATAATAATATCTGTCACGCGGACTAAATGCGATATAAAAAAATAATTTCAAAATTAAACATACTGTACACCTTCAAAATGTTAAAATATGCGAATATTTTTTTTTTCAAATAATAATTCATGTATCCATATACAAAAATATTAATTAAATATTAATTCATATTTAGTATACAAAATAATTTAAAATAAATAAAAATCACATATAATTTTCTTTGCGACACTTAAGGAGACTCGGTACTTTGATCTATATTTTTATTTGAATATTTTATAATACTTTTTTGACATATTGTTAAATGTTTTTATGGAGAAAAATAGTTTAACTAAGAAAAAATTCAAGTTTGCGGTAAAATTAAAAAAATAGATTAACTAAAACAAATAAGAAAATAAAAAAAACGCACTTCTCCTACAATTTGGAACTTATTGCAATCTTTTTTTCCCCATAGTTTTCCTATTGTAACTGTGACGAAATATTCAAAAAGTAATTTTTTTTTATAGAAAAACAAACTAAAATCTCACGATATAAAGTAGAGCAACAAAGGCTTTTTTCTTTAACATTTTTATTTTAAAAAATAAACTATTCATACTACTGCTAATCTTATCCTTCATTTCATAAATCACACCATACGTCAATAAAAAATATCAATTCAGTTCAAAAATATATGTTGAAGTTTTAGCATTTTGCACATACCTATATTGAAAAAAAAAGAAAGACGAACTAAGAACAAGTGGGTAAGTGTGATCGAAGATCGCTCAAAGGGTTTCGTTTAATATTCCTTTCAAAACACTTTATCCTTTCTTTAATAAATCCAAATAAATTTCATTTAGCAAAAAAAAAAAAAAAAAAAAAAAAAAAAAAATCATGTTTTTTATAAAGTATTTCGTTTATTATATTTCGTTATTATATTCGTTTTTTCCGAATATCTAAACCAGCTCGATAGCGGGCAAGCCCCGCTATTATATTCTGTAATAATAATATCTGTCATGCGGAATAAATGCGATATTAAAATTTTTTTTCAAAATTAAACATGTAGTACACCTTTAAAATGTTAAAATATGCGAATATTTCCATAATCGGATTTTTATCATGATTCACTATATTTCTCAAACTCATATATTTACTATTCTCTATTGCTCATATTGATACTCGCTTTGTATTATTCTCAAACATTTGAAAAATTTATTAAACTTCCAATAGGACGTCAGATTTTTTAAATCAATGATATCTTTGTTGACCACATGTGAATTTGGCATCCCCCAATTCGATATTTCGAAAAACGATTACGCTATTATTTTGCCCAAGTTTTGCCCAGTTTTACCTACCCATTAGAAAATTTTGCCCACCTTTTCAAAAAGCTGCAAATTACAAATATGGTTTTGACCACGTGGTCAACTGGCACCCCCCAATTCGAATATGGCCATAAAAATTACATACAAGTTTTGTCCAAGTTTTGGCCACCCATTATTTAATATTGCCCACCCTTTATAACGATGTAAATCAGATTTTATTTTTTAACCCATTTTTCATACTGGCACCCCCCCCCCCTATTCGAAATTTTAAAAAAAATTGTGCCATTATTTTGCCCAAATTTTGCCCAGTTTTGCCCATCCAGTAGATAATTTTGCCCACCTTTTATAACGCTATAAATCAAAAATATCTTTGTTGACCACGTGTGAAGGTGGCATTCCCCAATTCGAAATTAAAAAAAAAAACAATTATGCCATTATTTTGACCACCTTTTAAAAAAGCTATAAATTAAAAATATTGTTTTGACCACGTTTTCAGTTGGCACCCCCCCCCCCCCCAAATTCGAATATAGCTATAAAAATTATATAGAAGTTTTGTCACGGTTTTGTCCACCCATTATTTAATTTTGCCCAACCATTATACCTCTGTAAATCAAAGATATCTTTGTTGAACACGTGTGAAGTTGGTACCCCCCCCCCCCCCCAATTCGAAATAAAAAAAACAATTGTGTCATTACTTTGTTCATTGTGTCATTTTTGCCCAGTTTCACCTACCAATTAGTTAATTTTGCCCACTTTTAATAAGCTCTAAATTAAAAGAAATATGAATTTGACCTCGTGTTCAGCTGGCACGCCCCCAATTCGAATATATTTATAAAATTACATAGAAGTTTTTCCCAGTTTTGTCTACCCATTAGATAATTTTGCCCACCATTTTAACGCTGCAAATTGAAAATGTCTTTGTTGACGACGTGTGAAGTTGGCATCCCACATTTCGAATTAATCCTTACAAATTACATAGAAATTTTGCCCAAGTTTTGCAGAGCTTTGCCCTCCAATTATACAATTGTGTCCTCTTTTTATAGCGCTGTGAATAAAAAAAAATGTTTTTCATCGCATTTAAAGCTGACACCCCCGACTGGAATATAGCCGTTAATTTTACTCGTAATCCTATATCATTGCTCACTTTTTCCCTTTGGTTTTAGAGTTTTGCCCAACAATCCTAGTTTTGTCCAGTGTCCTTAAAGGTTTTTCCAGCTGTATCCAACTTTTTTTTATAGAATATCCCTGTTTTCTTGTTGTTTCGTCTAGTTTTCTTCAACGTCACTATAGTTTTGTCCAGTATAATTAATATTTTAACCAGTCTCTCCCAGCCTTCCTAAAGTTTTGCTATTATGCTATTATTTTCTCCAGTTTTGCCTACTGGGCGTTTTGCCCATTAAATAATTTTGCCCACCTTTTTAAAACGCTGTAAATCAAAGATATCATTGCTGACCACGTGTGAATTTGGCATCCCCCAATTCGACATTTCAAAAAACAATTATGCTATTATTTTGCCCAAGTTTCGCCCAGTTTTGCCTACCTATTAGATATTTTTGCCCACCTTTTAAAAAGCTGTAAATTAAAAATATGGTTTTGACCACGCCAAGCTGACACCCCCCCCCCCCCAATTCGAATGTGGCCATAAAATTTACATACAAGTTTTGGCCAAGTTTTGGCCACCCATTATTTAATATTGCCCACCCTTTATAACGAATTAATCTTTACAAATTACATAGAAGTTTTGCTCAAGTTTCGCACAGTTTTGGCCTCCCATTATACAATTGCGCCCTCTTTTTATAGCGCTGTAAAAAAAAAAAAAAATGTTTTTTACCGCATTTAAAGCTGGTACCCCCCGACTGGAATATAGCCGTTAATTTTACTCGTAATCCTATATCATTGCTCCCTTTTTCCCTTTGGTTTTAGAGTTTTTCCCAACAATTCTAGTTTTGTCCAGCGTCCTTAAAGGTTTTTCCAGCTGTGTCCAACCTTTTTATGGAATATCCCTGTTTTCTTTTAGTTTCGTCTAGTTTTGTCCAATGTCACTCTAGTTTTGTCCAGTATAATTAATGTTTTACCCAGTCTCTCCCAAGCTTCCTAAAGTTTTGCTCAGTTTTGCCTAACGTTACTAAAGTTTTGTCTATCGTTCCCAAGATTTGTTCCGCTTTGTCCAACATTCGTGTGGCTTTGAGGGGTTTTTCTCTATATCCTACAGTTTTTCCCCGTTTTGCCCACCGTCCCTACTCTTTTGCTTATCATTGCTAAAGTTTTGATCGTTGATCGTGACTCTGTAAAATTGCCCTGTTTTGTTCAGTGTTTTCACAAGTGTATAGGGTCACATGCAAAGCCGGTCAGAATTTTACGAACGGTAGGCAAAACGGTAGGGACTATGAGTAAAACGGAAAAAAATTCTTGGATATTGAAAAAATACAGTCAAAACCACCCGAATGGACAAAGACGGACAAATTTTTAGGACGCTGGACAAAACTTTAGTTATGTTAGGCAAAACTGTGAAAACTTTTGGAACACTGGACAAAACTTTAGTAACGTTAGGTAAAACTGAGCAAAACTTCAGGAAGGCTGGGCAAGAGTGTGTAAAACACTAATAAAGCTGGTCAAAATTATAGGGACATTGGACAAAATTAGACGGGATTCCAAGAAAACAGGGAAAATTTGACAATACTATAAAAAAGTTGGGCACAGCCGGAGAAACCTTTAGGGACGCTGGACAAACTATAGGATTGTTGGTCAAAACTCTAGAAACAATCAGAAAAACTGGGCAATGCTATAGGATTATGGGTAAAATTCTCGACTGCTGGACACAACTGTAAGAACGTTAGGGAAAACTTTAGGAATACTGAACAAAACTTTGCAATGCTGTAGAAAAACAGAGCCAGAACAAACAATTAGGAATGCTGGGCGAAAAATTTGGAACAATGGCCAAAACTAGGGTAATTCTAGAAACACTGAACAAAACCTGAATATGCCATAGGAACATTAGACAAAACCTGGGAATGCTATCGAAACACCTAAAATCCTCGCAAAACTTTAAGAATGCTGTGCAAAACAGGGCAATGCTGAAGTAAAACGGGTCGAGAAAAACATTCCAAAAACTAGTTTAAATTCTAGAAACGCTAGTGAAAACTCTAAAAATCCTGTGTAAATCTGGGCAAATACCGTGGATCACTGGGCAAAACCGTACAAAACTACAGCATAATTTAGAAAAAACGGACAATGTTATATGAAAACGGGCAAAATCTGCAAAACTTTAAGAACGCTAGGTAAAACCGTATAAACACTGGGAAAAATGCTGTAAGAATGTTAGGCAAAGCCAATAAAATCTTTAGAAAATCTAAACAAACATAAGAGAGTTGGGCAAAACACTAGGAACAATGGGCAACACCTGGCAATGATATAGCATCAAGGGCAAAACTTCAGCAACGCTGAACAAAACTCTAGGGACGCTGGAAGAAACGGAAAAAAATTCTAGGAACACTGAAAATCTGTCAATTTTCAACCTGTCAACCTCTCAAACTATCAATCTGGAATCACTCTCGCCATCGAAACATACCGTGAACGAGATGCTGAACATAATTTTGGGACTTAGGGAAAAACTCTACGAACAATCTAAAAATCAGGCAACGCTATTGGAAAAATGGAATTTGTAGAAACGATGGGTAAATTTCCAGGAACACTGAGAAAACCAAGTAATGCTATAAAAACTTTGTACAAATCTTTAGGAACGCTAAGTAAAATTGTAGAAACATGGTCAACAGACACATAATTGATTATAATGTTATAAAACTTTGGCAAAACTATTTCTGCTTAAATTGTATAACTTAATTCGTATTGGAAAAAGGGGATGTGAAAACTTCACACATAGCCAACAAAGATATTTTTGATTTACAGTGTTATAAAAGGTAGGCAAAATTAAAAATTTGGTTCTCAAAACTGGAAAAAACTTGGGCAAAAAGAAAACACAAATGATTTTAAAAGTTGCCATTTTGCGGTGATACTATAAAAAGTGGGTCAAAAAATAAAATTTTATTTACAGTGTTTAGAAAGTGGGGCAAAATTAATTAATGGGTAGGAAAAACTGGGTAAAACATGGGCAAAATAATGGCACAATTGTTTTTTATTTCGAATTGGGGGTGCCAACTTCACATGTGACCAACAAAGATATCTTTGATTTACAGCTTTATAAAAGGTAGGCAAAATTATCTAATGGGTGGGCAAAACTTTGTCAAAATAATAGAACAATTGCTTTTTTAATTTTCGAATAGGGAAGTGCAAACTTCACACGTGGCAACAAAGATATTTTTGATTTACAGTGTTCCAAAAAGTGGGCAAAATTATATAATGGGTGG
Organism: Maratus michaelseni; assembly: GCA_963931845.1. Taxonomy (NCBI): domain Eukaryota; kingdom Metazoa; phylum Arthropoda; class Arachnida; order Araneae; family Salticidae; genus Maratus; species Maratus michaelseni. Next base: position 31,867,400 of record OZ007594.1, on the reverse strand, counting down.
ACAAAACTGGGCAAAACTTCTATGTAATTTTTATGGCTATAATCGAATTGGGGGGTGCCAACTGAACACGTGGTCAAAACCATATTTTTAATTTACAGCTTTTTGAAAGGTGGGCAAAATTTTCTAATGGGTGGGCAAAACTGGGCAAAATAATGACAAAATTGTTTTTTGAAATTTCCAATTGGAGGGTGCCAACTTCACACGTGGTCAGCAAAGATATCTTTGATTTACAGTATTATAAAAGGTGGGCAAAATTATCGAATGGGTGGGCAAAATTGGGCAAAACTTGGGCAAAATAATGACAAAATTGTTCGTTTAAATTTCGAATTGCGAAGTGCCAACTTCACACGTGGCAACAAAGATATCTCTGATTTATAGCGTTGTAAAAGGTGGGCAAAATTATATAATGGGTGGGCAAAACTACTATGTAATTTTTGTGGCTATAATCAAATTGGGGGGTGCCAACAGAAAGCGTGGTCAAAATCATATTTTTAATTTACAGCTTTTTAAAAGGTGGGCAAAATTATCTAATAGGTGGGCAAAACTAGGCAAAACTTGGGCAAAATAATGACAAAACTGTTCTTTCGAATTTCGAATTGGGGGGGGGTGCCATATTCACACGTGTTCAACAAAGATATCTTTGATTTACAGCGTTATAAAAGGTTGGCAAAATTATCTAATGGGTGGGCAAAACTTGGGCAAATAATGGCACAGTTGTTTTTTGAAATTTCAAATTGGGTGGTGCCAGTATGAAAAATGGGTCAAAAATTAGAATGTGATTTACAGCGTTATAAAGGGTGGGCAAAACTGTGCAAAACTTGGGGAAACTTCTATGTAATTTCTATGGCTATATTCGAATTGGGGGGTGCCAGCTGAACACGTGGTCAAAACCATATTTTTTATTTTACAGCTTTTTCAAATTGGGCAAAATTATCTAATGGGTGGGCAAAAACTGGGCAAAACTTGGGCAAAATAATGGCACAGTTGTTTTTTGAAATTTCCAATTGGGGGGTGCCAACTTCACACGTGGTCAACAAAGATATCTTTGATTTACAGCATTATAAAAGGTGGGCAAAATTATATAATGGGTGGACAAAACTTGGGAAAAACTACTATGTAATTTTTGTGGCTATAATCGAATTGGGGGGTGCCAACAGAACGCGTGGTCAAAATCATATTTTTAATTTACAGCTTTTTAAAAGGTGGGCAAAATGATCTAATAGGTGGGCAAAACTGGGCAAAACAATGACAAAACTGTTCTTTCGAATTTCGAATTGGGGGGGGGGGGGTTGCCATATTCACACGTGTTTAACAAAGATATCTTTGATTTACAGCGTTATAAAAGGTTGGCAAAATTATCTAATGGGTGGGCAAAACTGGGCAAAACTTGGGCAAATAATGGCACAGTTGTTTTTTGAAATTTCAAATTGGGGGGTGCCAGTATGAAAAATGGGTCAAAAAATAGAATGTGATTTACAGCGTTATAAAGGGTGGGCAAAACTGTGCAAAACTTGGGGAAACTTCTATGTAATTTCTATGGCTATATTAGAATTGGGGGGTGCCAGCTGAACACGTGGTCAAAACCATATTTTTTATTTTACAGCTTTTTCAAATTGGGCAAAATTATCTAATGGGTGGGCAAAAACTGGGCAAAACTTGGGCAAAATAATGGCACAGTTGTTTTTTGAAATTTCCAATTGGGGTGTGCCAACTTCACACGTGGTCAACAAAGATATCTTTGATTTACAGCATTATAAAAGGTGGGCAAAATTATCTAATGGATGGGCAAAACTGGACAAAATTTGGGCAAAATAATGGTGCAATTGTCTTTTGATATTTCGAATCGGGGGCTGCCAGTATCAAAAATGGGTCAAAAAATAAGATCTTATTTACAGCGTTATAAAGGGTAGGCAAAATTAAATAATAGGTGGGCAAAACTTGGGCAAAGCTTCTATGTAATTTTTATGGCTATATTCGAATTGGGTGGTGCCAGCTGAACGCGTGGTCAAAACCATATTTTTTAATTTATATCTTTTTAAAAGGCGGGCAAAATTATCTAATGGGTGGGGAAAAACTTGGGCAAAATAATGGTACAATTGTTTTTTGAAATTTTCAATTGGGGGAATAACTCAATTTTAGTGCATTTTACAGAAAAAAACACTTCTACCATTTTCTAGAACATAAAATTCTCTACAACATGCAGTATTCAGGTTTGTATTTTGTCCAAATAGGGGGTAAGATACGGAGCCGGGAAAATAGGGTAAAATTTGCAAAAATCCCCTAAAGACGTTAGTTTTTGCTTAATAACCTACTTTTAGTGCGTTTTAGAGACAAAAGCACTTTCACCATTTTGTAGAGCATAAAATTCTCTACAACATGCAGTATTCATGTTTGTAAATTGTCCAAATAGGGGTAAGATGATATGCCGGGAAAATAGGGCTAAATTTGGAAAAAAATGTAAAAATCCACAAATGACGTTAGTTTTTGCCGTATCTTACCCCCTATTTGGACAATTTACAAACATGAATACCACATGTTGTAGAGAATTTTATGCTCTACAAAATGTTGAAAGTGCTTTTATCTCTAAAACGCACTAAAAGTAGGTTATTAAGCAAAAACTAACGTCATTTTTGGCATAATTTTGGAATTATTTTGAAAAAACGGAAAAAAGTCTGTTTTTCTACACGTTTTTTGTAAAAAAAAAAATATTTCCCGAAAAAAATTTTGTTGCAAAACCTCGGATTCGTGTTCAGCGACCCAAAAAACATAAAGGCACCCAAAAAAAACTACACCAAAACTTTCCTTTATTTTCTACCATATGCCTGGACTAATAATAAGAATGAAGTGTTTCCCATTCTATATTTGATTCAACCCCTGATCTTTTTGCTTCCTTTTGGAAACAGCGAATTTCGAGCTTATTCTATCGACGATTACTATCAGAATATATGACGTTTATCATGTTGTTTACACTCCTGAAGTTTCAGGGTAATTCCTCGTGTTTCTTTCCAGATATTTAACAAAACGTCTAAAATCGCAAGTGACCGGTCATCATTGGAAATATAGTGTATATATACCAATATATATATATACATATCATGTTATCATTAAGTATTTTATTTTGTGAATTTGACCCCCCTTTGTTTTTTTTTGTCCCAGGCAGTCACCTAGCAGAAGGTAGCTTCTTTGGATTTGAAAACAGCAATGAATCTTCTTTAACATTTCTTTTTCTTTTAGTATACAATAAAAAAAAACCTCTAAGTGTTGTTTGATTAATCATTTAACAAAATGTTTACAAAATTCACTGTTTTTTTTTTTTTTTTTTTTTAGAATTGTAATATACATAAGCATTTGATTATTGTCCAGTCCAATGTATGAAATTATGTACTTAATTTCTTTAGTGTGTTAGTGTGAAGGAAAAGAATAATAATGCTACATTTAACATTTTAACGACAAAAACATAATCAAAATTCAAAATTAGAAATACGGAACTATTAAAACAGTTTACGGAAAACAATCTATTCACAATCATGCCTCAAGAACTATATATTTTACTAATTTGCAGCAAGTGGGATAGAAACAGCTTTATGCCGTCTGCGTAAACAATGTTTACTTTATTTATTGCGAAACATTTCCCCGATTTTCCCTAGAATAATTGATATATGATATGAGATTTAATTTTTCTAAATGAGCGAAAAATGTCCAGGCCAAAATTCGAACCAGGAATATCCTAGCTGAAGCCGCCAGTGCTCTACCAACTGAGCCATCCTGGATGAAGCTGGAAGGACTAATTCACTCAGTTAACTTTATTGATTATAAATCTAGTTTGATGTTTAAGAATTAGCTCAACAGGATAAAATCGCAGATAATAGAAACGCCAGAAAACACTGGACACGTATTTATACAAGAATCAGTTTTTTAAACGCAATTATTATAATAGGTAAATAAATCATATGAGATTTAATTTTTCAAACTGGGCGAAAAATGTCCAGGCTAGGATTCGAACCAAAGATATCCTGGCTGAAGCCGCCAATGCTCTACCAATTATGAAATTCTGGAGAAGCTGGAAGGAATAATTAACCCACTTAACCTTAATAATTATAATTCTGGTCTGATAATTATGATCAGCTCAACAAAATAAAATCTCAGGTAATGGAAACGCCAGAAAACGTTGATCACGTGATTACACAAGATTATTTCTTTTTAGCAGAAAAATTTCTGGGGTCGAACATTGAGTTTTTGCACCGGGCCGGGATCAGACTGGGAATTCCTGCCTAGAGATCTGCAAGGGCCGGGCAAGGCCCGAAGCGAAATGTTAAAGGCCGGGGTTCGGGCTCGGGCCTATTTTCCTTCCCGGCGCTCGGGCCGGACCGAGCCGGGCCTAGCGATTACTCTTTACGGGCCGTGCCGGGCCTTGCTTTTTTCCTGAAGGATCAGGCGGTGCCTTAAATTATTTTTTCGGTACACAGCCGGGACTGGTTTCATTTATCCTAGTCTTCACGCGCCAAAATTTTCAGTCCTGATTTTGACCCGTATGAAAATCATTATCTCGGCGTGGCTTTGTCCGTTCGAAGGTCAGTAAAATAAGACCTTGCACAAAAATCTTTGCAAAACATGCATACATTTTTAAATTGCCATTATTCTACAATTAAACATTAAAATTTATTATTTTTAAAGAATAGTAGATTTATGCGATTATTAAAATATGGCTAAATTAAAATATAGTGAAATGTGTGAAAAAGAACCTGCTTATGACGGAATCCTGTTTTAAACTGAAAAATGTGTTGATCCATGCAAAATGAATATACTAATTATTAAGAAAAGAATATATAATACATTTACACCTGCTAAGAAGGCAAATTGTCGATAACACATATTTTTTTTTCTTCCCTATGCAATTCCATCTTAGAAGATTTTACTGTATAGCATTTTTCTGATTTTTAACACTTGAATACATGGAATATGGATTAACAACAAATAGTTATTTATTAAAAAATTAAATATCGGAAGCTGCGGCACTTCTATAAAAATGAAGATTATAAACATGAAAAAAAAAGGCTTAGATAGGAATTTTGGGTTAGATCTCCTCCTACGAGGCAAATATTTAACCAAATCGACGTAAAAATCAATGTTTTGTAGAAATTCACTCGGGCCGAACTTTTAGCTGTTATACCGTGCCGGGCCGGGCTCGGGTAGAACATTTAACTTTTAAATCGGGCTGGGCCGGGCCAATATATTTTTTGTTCGGGCCGGGCTCGGACAAACTTTAAATTTTTTTATCGGGCCGGGCCGGATTGAATTTTTTTATGGGTCGGGTCAGGCCCGGACCTGGAAATTTCGGCCCGTGCAGACCTCTATTCCTGCCCGTGCAAAACTCTAGTAGCCTATCCTACATGAAATCTGAATCCCCTTTATTGCGACATAAAAAGGACGTATGGGGGCTTATATCATGGGGTCGTAAATCAGGAATTCTCGACGAAATAAAATGTTCTAGTACTGGATTTGTGCCTCCTGATTTAAGTCCCCATCTTCTGTGACGTCTGATCTTCTGTGACGTCATGGGGATGCATATCATGGGGGTGTTAATCAGGATTTCGTCGAAAGTTAAATGCTCCAGCACTGGATTTGTGCCCCCATTTTTTGTGACGTCAAAATGACGTACGGGGGCTTAAATCAGGGGGACATTAATCAGGCTGTCAATAAAAGGAAAATTCTCTATCACTGGATATGTGTCCCCTTCTGATATGGGGATATATATCATGGGGACATTAATCAGGATTTCTTGAAAAGTGAAATGATCGAACACCGGATTTGCACCCCCATTTTTTATGACGTTAAAATGACGTATGGGGTATAAATCATGTGGACGTTACTCAGGCTCTCACCGAAACGAAATTTCTCTAGCTTTACATTTGTGTTCCTTTCAGATATGGGGGCATATATCAGGGGGACATTAATCAGGATTTTGTGAAAAGTGAAATGCTCAAGCACTGGATTTATATCCCCTTTTCTCGTGACGTAAAAATGACGTATGGGGGCATATATCATGGGGATGTTAATCAGCGTCCCCGTATAAAACATATGTAGCATATGTATAAAGCATATCTAACATATGTAACATATGTATAAAACATATATAACATACATATGTAACATATGTATGTAAACTATCTAACATATGTATAAAACATATGTAACATATCTAACATATGTATGTAAACTATCTAACATATGTATGTAACATATCTAACATATGTATGTAAACTATCTAACATATGTATAAAACATATGTAACATATCTAACATATGTATGTAAACTATCTAACATATGTATAAAACATATGTAACATATCTAACATATGTATGTAAACTATCTAACATATGTATAAAACATATGTAACATATCTAACATATGTATGTAAACTATCTAACATATGTATAAAACATATGTAACATATCTAACATATGTATGTAAACTATCTAACATATGTATAAAACATGTAACATATGTATAAAATATATCTAACATACGTAATATATGTATAAAACATATATAACATACATATGTAACATACGTATGTAAACTATCTAACATATGTATAAAACATATGTAACATATCTAACATATGTATGTAACATATCTAACATATGTATAAAACATATGTAACATATCTAACATATGTATGTAAACTATCTAACATATGTATAAAACATATGTATGTAAACTATCTAACATATGTATAAAACATATGTAACATATCTCACATATGTATGTAACATATGTAACATATGTATAAAACATATGTAACATAACTAACATATGTATAAAACATATGTAACATATCTAACATATGTATAAAACGTATGTAACATATCTAACATATGTATAAAATATATGTAACATATGTATATAACATATGTATATCATGTATATGTAGTCTATAATGATAAATCGACTGCTCAAAACATGTTTTGAGAGGTCGTTATAAGTATTTGAGCGGCCGTTATAAGTATTGGACGGTCGTTATAAGCATTGAGCGGGTGATTTATCCTCATAAACATATGCTGTGATCTATTAGAATACATATGCTGTGATCTATTAGAATACATAAGTTTAGCCCATAATGACAAATCGACTCCTCAAAACATGTTTTGAGCGGTCGTTATAAATATTTGAACTGTCGTTATAACTATTTGAGCGGTCGTTATAGCATTTGAGCGGTCGTTATAAGCATTACGCAGGTGATTTGTCGTTATAAACATATGTCCATTGTTTTTTTTACTACACATGTTTAGAACGATAATTCGATGAACCAACCACTTAAAACAAAAAATAAACCACTCGCTAACAAAATATTAATAGAAATTTTTTTGTTTTAAACTGTTTTTCTAAAAAATTTTATGAATCAGTTACATAAATGTTTCTAAACATTTTAAAATAACAAGTTAAAGTGATTCTGTAATGTTTTTTAAGAAAGTGTCTTTAAAAAAACATGAAGTTATTTCTCAAAGTACTCGTTTACAAAATTCATATAATATTATTTTCTTTTAAAGTTGGAACTAGTTTAGTTTTTTCTAACAATAGCATTCAATGTAAGTGAAATAAGGGCTAATGCGTGAGGTAGTGGTTACAATGAGAACATACTTTCATCATATATATATAGGGTTGGTGATGTCTTTGTTACAGAAATCTCGACAAGTTCACATACATTTAGACAAAATGTATCAACACATATATAACTTATTTGAATGGTGAAACCTTTTCTATTACTTTCAAAAAAAAATTATTTCAAAAATTTAATTATTTTACCCGTTGGTACAAAACATGTCTTGTAACTGATAATTAAAAAAATGTTTTAACTAATTGTTTCTTTTCAGCAAAACATTTCACTTAATGGATACAAAAATTAAAAAACGAATTGTTTTCAAAACTTGTTTAACACTATTATGACTTTATTTCATTTAAATTAGGATCATTACAGTAATTTATTTCACGTTATTTGAAAATCATTAAAAAAATTAATTAATTAATTAATTAATTAAAAATTAATTACAATTTCTTCATGAGCAGCATTAAGTCTGGATGACACGTGCTAAATCTTTGTATTCCGCTCGCAGCAACGTGGTACTGTCATCCCCTCAGGGGAAAAGCTCTCGTCCAATCAGAACGCCGATCGTAGCGCCCCTTGGATAATGATGTCAGAGTGTTCTAGAATATGACGTCATCGAACCCCACCTCAGGAGGTACTGCCCTCCCCTCCGGTGAAATAGACACAGCCAATCAGAAAGCAGCATTCGTCTCGACCCATCACAGCGCCGATCGCAGCGCCCTCTAGGATGATGATGACATCGCCCGTGCATATATCGGAAACCCCGTCAGTTGCTCCCTGGATTCCAAGACAGTAGGTGGTTTCTGCGACACTCTCCGTAAGTATACCTTTTTTCCAACGATCTAGTCACATTCATCTTCTTCACTTTCTCATTAAACTTCTCATTAACCTTCTCATTAACCTTCTCATTAACCTGCTCATTAACCTTCTCATTAACCTTCTGATTAACCTGCTCATTAACCCTGTCACCTATCCATCACTCACTTGTCACCTATCCATCACCTTGGCCGCCATCTTGAACCCCGAACCCCCTGCTGATGCAGAACCCCCATTTCTCTTCTACTTATATTAACTCTTTGAAATGTAATATCGAGTTATTTGTCGATTTTATTTATTTATTAATTATACTCTTACGAATTTCGCTGAATTTCGTATCGCAGAGGAAACATAATCGAAGAACGACTGAAATTAAACGAGCACGCACCCTAAATTAAATACTTCCTTTGTTATTTTTATTATAATGTTTGCGCATTTTGTAATACCTGAAAGGTATAAGAATTATTGCTAGAGTAGTCAGCTTAATTCTACTGATGTTATTAATAAAAATGCAACCTCTGTTTTCTCCCAAGGCTTATGACGTATATTAACTTTTTGAAATGTAACTGGAAAGTGAGATAGAGTTATATGTCTTTATTATTATAAATTTTATTTATTTACTAATTACTCTGTAAAAATTCTTGAATTTCGTTGAATTTCGTATCGCAGAGGAAACATAATCGATACACGACTGTAATTAAACGAGCACGCATGCTAAATTAAGTACTTCCTCTGTTATGTTTATTATAATGTTTTTCACAACTCTTTGAAATGCAACTGGAAAGTGACATACAGTTAGTTATATGCCCTTATTATTATAAATTTTATTTATTTATTTATTTATTGCTTTGTAAAAAAAGTTTGAATTTCGCCGAATTTCTCATCGCATAGGAAACATAATCGAATCAGGACTGTAATTAAACGAGCACGCGCCTTAAATTAAGTACGTCCTTTGTTACTAGGTAGATTTCGTAAGATATACTACCTATTACATTCTCCCCTAAGTTGGAATTCCTGAAAATATTTTGCAGATTTACGCCGATCATGACTGCTAGAATCAAAAACCATTTCCAGTTCAAAACTTTATCTATCTATCTTAATCTATCTATTTATCTGTCTATATCACTCTTTTATAGACACGATAACTTCCAAAATTCTGCACAAATCTCTTCCAAACTGATACATAAAACCAAGCGGCATAAATATACCGGCGCAGGTATATTTCGATGTGGGCGGTCCCATCTGTCGCATCATGACAAAGAGGTCTTTCTTCTGCAAATCCCAAAATAAACAGGCGGCCACGCTCTGCGTCTTCGAAATCTACCTGTGCCTGTAGGCCGAACCGTCAGGAATTTTTTTAATATAATATTTTCACAATTTGTAATATCTAAAACATACAAGAATTATTGCTAGAGTAGTCAGTGTTACCCTAACTGATGTAACAAATAAAAATGTAAACTCTATGTTTTCTCGACGATTATGATGTATATTAAGACTTTGGAATGTAATTAGAATCTGCAAAATGGTTTAAACAAAAATTTACCTGTCTCTTTTAAGGGGTTCTCAAATGATCTGCTCAACAACGCAAACCTTTCTGACATAATTTTAGACTCATTTTTAAACGCAAAGGCATAAAATTGATACATCGAACTGGTGAAGCGATTTGGAATCGAAATGAGTTTTTAATTTTTTGATAAATAAATTACTTATCGAGTTATAAGCGATTCGTGTCACGTGACAACGCGTTTTTCTCCTTTCTGGCGCGTGTAGTATGGGGGATTTCGGTTCAAAACGTTGACTTTGACAGTATTTTCTGAAAGATCTTCTGCTTTTACCAAAAATTGGAAAACGTACATTTCGATTATATAGTTTCTGAATAAGAACACCTGACAATTTCATGCGTTTCCGAACAAAAATGAATTCAGAAATGCGTCAGAAAATAACTCCTTTGGATTTGAGAGCAGCCTTAAGAGATATGGTAAAAAATACGAATGCGGTATACATCCATAGATCTAAAAATAGCAAGGGAAATTTCAGATCTCACTGGCCAACTAAATAATGTTCCCTTATTATTTTTTCAGTGAAGAAATTTCCAGAATCGTCAGTGGTTTTTGCCTGTCACCATACATATAAATTATAATGTTCTGTAATGAAAAAAAAAAAAAAAAAACCAAAAAAAAAAAAAAAAAAACATTAAAACCCAAACAGAATCCTGAAACGCTGTCAGTTTCTCCCTTCAGCTTCGGAAAATTTACGATTATCCTGGTTTAACTCTGAAAATCTCAAACTTTTTCTCCCACTTGTTTACAGTAATGGTGAAAAACGAAATCTGTCTTGCAGGTTGTTTCGAAGTTCTGCAATATTTATGGAACTATATGTTTCTAACATCTGACTGTAGCAGATATTACATTTCAGCGTAGGCGTTCGTTACGCTTTTTTTCTTCAGTTGTCTGTGAAGCCCCCCTCTTGCTGCACCCTCGACCCCAGGGTTGCTTGGTTTTTGACAGCAAAAACAGCAGGGGGAAGGGGGTGCATTCACGGGGAAGACTTTCATCTAATTAAGTACAGTACGAACACAGAGAAAAATATAAGGAGGGGGATTAAGTAACTTTATACTTAGGAAAAGCCTCCTATATTCCAGAGGTCATAAGGCAATGGAAAAAAAGAATAAAATAAAAGGGAATGCTCTGCTCATCGGCCTTGAGTTCCTGTCACCCAAAACAGGGGAATAATAATAATAAAAAAAAGGTCGTTGCACGTGCAAGACAACACTCCGAAAATTTGGGAGGACGTGCGGAAAAAATTGAGTGCAACCGTCAATTTTTGTAGAAATTCAATCCACAGAAAGAAGAGATAATTGCGAAAGATGCAGTTGATTTGCTCAACGTAAAGAGGCATTTATTTCACTGTCATGTGCTGTAGATCTTAGAGTTCTTCATCAAGTCAGGTAACCCCATTTTAACCCGACTCCGACCGACCTACTGTACTCTTTTGCGTTGCTGGTCGGATTGACTCTAATTGTTTAGGGTTCTAGTTAGCGTGATTTTTTAAAAAAGAAAAATCTTTTACATAAAAAACATATTTGTATATGAATGAGCATGTATACACATATGTTTCAACATGAAATATCTGAGATTAGACATAAAAGTGCAGACTAGTTTTCCACAATTGTAATTAATATATATATATATATATATATATATATAGATATAGATATATTTTTTGGAAATTTTTATTGAACGAAAAATATATAACGTGAAGGTGATTATCAAGGACCAGTGGCCGATTTTACTGATACCCGACCCGACCCGCTGTTCAAATCGGTCGGGGTGATTTTTTTTTTTTTTTTTTTTTTCGGAGCGATCTGACTTTAAATGTACGGCGTGATTTCCAGTTAGGTTTTCATTCTTTCGGGTCGGTGTCGGGTTGTCTCGATTTTTCTAAAGAAAGTTCTGGATATTTTTCAAAGGGAAAAATATATATATATTTAAATATTAATGAGTATATATGTGTTCATTTTTATATAAAAAAGATAAAATTGATATTGAGATATACACTGTCAGAAAAAACAGCAAAAATGTCTGTCATAATAATTTGTTGTGAATTTATGCATTTTGTCCCTACCAAATTGCCAGCATTTCTTGCTGTAACATTTAGTATGATTATAGTCATATACGCAGTAAAATGAGCATGTTTGAAGGACATTTTGCTGTAAAATTCCAAACTTAATATTATTTAAGACCTATTCTGTTGTCAATTTACAGCAAAATATGCTGGCAGTTTGGGTGCATAAATTTACAGCAAATTTTGCTGTAATTTTTTTTTATTTTTTATTTTTTTTTTTTTAGAGTGTAATAACGCGGGGTTGGATTCAAGGTTTCAAGGGGATTTATGGGTTCGGATTCAAGTGTATCAGTTTCAGTAGGGTTTCGGGTTGGCGAAATTTATTTTGTCGGGTTTGGGTGTGCAGGACTCTAGATCCGTGTGAGGCTTTCGCACTGCAATCTTTAAGATTATTTATTGATAAGTTTTTTTCACTAACTTTTAATTAAATTTAGTTTTTAATCTAACATCGTGTTTTAACGAAATGCGAGTGTCCTATATCAAAAGCATGTTCAAATGCTTTCGTATATATCTCATTCATCGATGTGCGTTTTGTATGTCCATATAGAAGAAGGGACGTTAACACCAGAAATCATATGTATGATAATTAAAATTTATTTGTATCTAGCAAAGTTTGGGTATAGCTAGCAAAATATATATGGATATCCTATGCTGCATTGGTCAGAAGTAATGATGCCAAGTGTCCCAATTTAAGCGGGACGTCCTGATTTTCCATTTTACGCTAAATCTTTTTAATTTCTTTTAGTATCATGTTATTCGTTAGTCTGCGTAGAGTGGAACTTAATGTAGTGCAATCTATTCAAACAGAATCTCTCTATAACGGAAAATGTTTATGAATATTTCGAAAGGAATAGTGTAAGTATCTCCCTGCTAAGACGGAATACACTGAAAATTCCCAGCACACATTGGGAACATTTGGAACAGTCTGATTCAAAAAAGTGTTCCAGCTACCTTAATGTGTTCCGAATATGCACCGCTATGAAGAATGTTTTTTGAAAGTGTACCGAAAGTGTTCTGCTCAGGATATCTGTTAAATCTAAACTTGGGAACATATTTCAGAACGGATTGGGAGCACATTTGGGCACGCTTGTGAAATCAACGCTTTCAAAAAGTGCGCTAGAAACTGTGACGAACAAAAAAAGTGTTTTCAGAAGTATTCTAAAAACTGTTCCAAAAAGTGCGCTTCAAAGTGTTCTAAAAAATGTGATAAAATAAGTGTTCTAAAAAGTGTTCTGAAAAGTGTATAAAGATTTGCAGTGTATCTTTCCGGTCGCTAGATATTCTGTTTTTACAGATTTTACTGTACTTTGTTTAGTAAAACTTGTCCTTAATTCACTAAACAAAGTACAGTAAAAGTTGTGAAAATGAAACCTGCTTATAACGGATTCTTGTCTTAAACGTAAAAATGTTATAACCCCTACGGAAGTTATGTCATATAATTATAAATGCTGAATCAGAAACCTCTCTAAAAGGGATTTTTATTTGGTTATAGCTAGTTACGCTTTTACATATTTTACTATATAGATTTATTCTGTACAGTAAAACCTACTAAAACGTAATTTTTTGATCGAAGAAAGATTTCGTTTTAAACAGGTTTCTGCTCTAAAATGTATAATTGCATAATATTAAGTTTTTTTTGTAAAAAGTCATGAATTTTTTTACGTTCGAGAGAGGATTCTGTTATAGACAGGTTCCATTTTCGTAGGATTTCCTATGTTTTTATGTCTCGATAAGGAAACTGCAGTCCCACTTTTCTTGTCTCCCTGTCTCGAGAAAGATTCCGTTTTAGACAGGTTTCTCTCCTAAAATGTATAATTGCATAATATTTTTTTTCCCGTAAAAGGCCATGGATTTTTTACGTTCGAGAGAGGATTCTGTTATAGACAGGTTCCATTTTTGTAGGATTTTCTATATTTTTATGTCCCGATCAGGAAAACATTGTCCCACTTTTCTTGTCTCCCTGTCCCGAGACAGTAGACCTGCAATATTACTCAGAAGGCAATGAGAAAAAAAATAAATGCGGAGGCTCATCGGCCTTGAGTTCCTGTCACCAAAAACAGGGGAATAATACAGGTCGTTGTACGTGATAGACAATAAACACTCCCAGCAGCAGAAAATTTGGTCGGATGTGGAGGAAAAGTCAGCTGTAACCGTCAATTTTTGTGGAAACTTTAATCCTCCAGAAAGAAAAGGTAATTGCGAGAGCTGCCATATTTGTTCAACGTAAAGAGACATTTAGTTGTCATGTGTAGTAGATGTTACCGAGCAGGGAAAAGATGACACTATTGTTTTCCCGTATAGCATAAAGTTGAACTCAATTATAGTCTCTCAAGAAGAGATACAGAAATTAAACAGTAGTAAATAGGTCACTATAATCGATTCAAATTAATATATTAATCAAAATAGCACCCATAGATCGGTTTAGAGACTTGCACCCGAAAATACTATTTAAAGTCACCCGGAAACCCACTTTAACCCGACGCGCGACGCAGACCCGAACCCGAAGTGAAAGAAAATTAATCCATATTTTAAAACAATTATGGAAAAGTACTCTACAATTATATTGCTTTTTCTTTCTTTTTTTTTTTTTTTGTATAAAAATTAATACATATACACTCAATAATATTCATGTATATAGGTTTTTTTTTCATTAAACAATATTTAGAACTTTCTTTTGAAATGTCGTGTCAACCCAAACCTGACCAAAAGAATCAAAACCCGAGCCGAACCCGAAACGCTTAAAGTCAACCCAACCCCAGCCTCACACTCACCAAAAAAAATTATCGTCAACCCGACTCGACCTGACTCGGGTGGGGAAAATCAGGTTACCCCCCACCGATGTAAGTGTAGAATCGGGTCCGGTTCACGTAGAATCGAGTAACCCGACCCAATGCAGGTTCAGTTATACTCTATTATAATGCATTAAGAATTTATCAAAAATCAAATATTGCTGAGGAAAAGGAGAGAAAATATTTGGTGTAATGTAAAAATACATTACACCAAATAGTAATTGGTATTTTGACTTTGTAATGTAAAAATACATTGTAAAGAGGGGGGGGGGGGAATCAGTTGTTTCAAGAAAAGCTTAAATAAACGAAATTTTTGAAAATCTCAGTTTTTACCGTTTATTCAATTAAATCAGTGCAATACATACATGATGTGAAAAAGAAAATAAAGAATAATTATGATTTATTTGTTGCAAAAAAAACTTGTGTTTAGCTAGCAAAACTTTTGCATAGTTGCAAAACTATTTCCAACTTTTTCCATTAATTCAATTAAATAAGAACGAAAAATATATTACGCGAAAGTGATTATAAAGAACAATTATGAGAATAATTATAATTTATTTGATGCCAGAAAGACTTTTAGCAAATTGGCAAAATTATTTTCGTAAATTTCATTATTATGAGATTTTTTAGCATTGTTTTGATTTTGAATGTTTCTTTCTAAAGGAATGAATCTAAACTAAAATCAACACTTCTAAATGTTCAAAGTTCGAATTAAGAAAAGTCGATAGTATACACTTTTATTAGTGTCAAATTAATTGTTTCCTGTTACGACGTGATCACTAACTAAGAACGTTTTATTTTTCCATATTTACAACAATAAGATCAATAATGTTAATGATTAGTTTAATTAAAGATTGAAAAATCGGGAAAATATTAATGTAAAATTTTAACATTTTATTTCGAAAATAAAAATTAAATAAATGTTATATGGATGGCCATATATGGATTCTTTTCTATTTAACAGTTTAAAATTACATAAAAAATCCTTAAAAAAATCATGTATTAGGCAATAGTTCTTAACCGGTGTGCCGCGGCACACGAGTGAGCCGTGAGAATACGTCAGGTGTGCCGCAAAAATTTTCAGTAAAGTTCAGTAAAGATGTTACGAATTAACAAAATTGTTATTACTTCAAAATGCAACATTCGAAATTCTGCAATTTACTATGTAATGAGGTTTAGTGATTGAATTACTATTACGCGTATTATAATAAGTGATATGTGAAAATAATAAAAAAAAACATTCCAAGTTTTTTTTTTTTTTTTTTTTTTTTTTTGCCGTCACTTAACGCTGGATTGGACGCGTACACTGAAAAAATGACACTTTCAAATCTGAGTAAATCGATGTTTTCATTTTGTTATGAAACTTTTTGTTTCAAATAGGACGACCCAATCCTTTTAATTCTGAAATACCAGAAATACTCAGAATATTGAAACATGGACATACTCAAAACTGAGCACATACAGGTCAGTTCATACTCAATTTTTGAAACATGGACACACTCAAAAAGGGTTAGAATCAGTTCAAACTCATTTTTGAAACATGGGACATACTCAAAAATGAGCACATAGAAGTCAGTTCATATTCATTTTTGAAACATGGACATACTCAAATAGGAGTGCATAATGTTTTACTCTTGAGTGTGTGCATGTTTTCAGAAATGAGTATATACATGTTTCAAACTTGAGTCTTTTTGATTCGGAGCCATTTTGACCATGCGACATACTCAGATTTGAGTATTTTTCGCTCAGTTTTGAAAATGTCGTTCTTAGAGTGTATCAAGTAACCGGTTACAGCTATTGAAGTTATTTTTACAGGAGTGTAATCTTTGAACTCGAGAATTTCATTATAATACTTCTTTGTATCAGTCCAAATATCACGGATTGATAACGCTCCACTGTTTGAACCGTAATGTGTCATAATGCGAAAAAAAAAAAAAAAAAAAAAAAAAAAGCAATTTCAGAACGCAAAAAGTTTTTTTTTGCATTTCTACAGCTAAAATAGAATGAAGGGTCAAAACTGAGTAAACGCCATTCTGTCTTTATTGACTAATTTTAACGTTCTAGTAGTTTATCAAAGCGCAGTACAATTTGTCGGTGATATTTAGGACTAAAACAAAGAAGCCCACTAAAGAAATTCTCGACTTTCAGTCTATTTTAGTTGTATGTCGAAATAGTGAATCTATGTAGCTGGTTTATTAGTAAACCAAATTTTTTATTTTATTTATTAATTTTTTTCTAATTTTTTTTATTTATTTTAATTATTTAATTAATTAATTCATTTTTATTTATTTATTTATTCATTTATTTTATTTTTATTGTTATTTATTTATTTATTCATTGATTTTATTTTTATTGTTATTTATTTATTTATTCATTGATTTTATTATTTATTTATTTTATTTTATTTTATTTTATTTTATTTATTTATTTATTTATTTATTTATTTATTTATATTTATTTATTTATTTATTTATATTTATTTATTTAATTAATTATTTTTATTTATTTATTTATTTATTTATTTATTATTATTTTTTTTTTTTTGGGGGGGGGGGGGGGTATATAAACTTAGCCATCATATGGTGAGGCTTTTAGATATTTATTGATAATTCCAAAAATTTAACCAAAAACTTCTTCGAGGAGTTGTTTATTTATTTTTCAGATTTACTTCAGCATTCTAACTGTGGTACAAACAACATGAAGTCGGGATGGAAATTTTAGTACCAAGCTTTTTGACGAGTATAAATGTCAGATATTATTGTATAGATACTGGAGGAGAAATAAAGAAGTGAAAAAAAAAATCCTCCAATGCAGGGATCGCCTCGAGTTTTGTACATTTGGGATGTCAGATGACTAAACTCCTGGTGTGAGAAAAACACAATAAGTGCGATCAATCATAGAGACGTGTTATACTCTATAGGTTGGAGTGAGAAAAAAGTTTGGTTCAGATATCATCGATCATGTATCTTGCAAGATCTTTTTAGCAAACGTCTTCTTTTTTTCACAAAAATAGACTTTCACAGATGTTGTATAATTCTCCGTCGAAAAAAAATTTAATATACAGGCTGGTAATGAGTATAACAAACAGGCTGGTAATGAGTTAAAATTTTGCTCTTTTACTTATCCGACTAAATCAATTTATTTCAGGGGTTAAAAATGGAATAAATACTTAAAGAGACAACATCACTTTGACTAATTCAAAATTTTATTTATTTATTTTTATTTTTTCGTCACTTAAAGTACATTTTACACACACGAAAATCATATTTTGATATAGTTAGAAATTGATATGAAAGAAAAATGGCAATTTTGGAGCGATAGAAATAAACAGTAACGAACATTTTAAATGCTCTGTTTCTTTTTAAAAAGAGCATTTTCAAAATCGATGGGCAATCTAGCTCTGTTGACAGTTGACAGTTTCAATCGATCAGCTTGATCTTTTTAAAAATGATTAGTTAGATATTTATCTAGTGAAATACGTTGGATTTTTTATTTATTTATTTTTTGAAATATTGATATCTTGCTTTTTTATGTGACTTTGAAAAATGAAATTTTGGGTAGAAAAATTACATTTTTCTTTGAATTGATGCCATATCACAGAAAAGGCATATGTTTTTTTTTTTTTTTTTTTTTTTAACTATTCGCTACTTTTTGGACTAAAAAAACTTTTTTTTTTTTGTGTGTGTGTGTGAGTGTGAGTGTGAGTGTGGGTGGAGCGTTCTATACATCGAACGGCCGCGGTGCCACCGAGCCTGAGTCAATTCGTGTCTCATTATTCTAAGTCAAATCTACGATCAGTTTTTGTTTCCCACTGCCTTGCCCTCTGTTTACGAAGTGCTGCCATCAAATTGGTGCTGACTAGTTTTTGGTGTAAATCGTAAACAGGTGGCGCTGCTGTGCAGCATTTCCTAGGGATCCTACATTAGAGAGAGATTGGACATTGGGTCGCCGGCAGATTTGACAAATCCGCCATTTTAGTTACGTCGTATGTATACGCTGGTATTGCTTTCTGAAGAAAATTTGGATTTTAAAGATTCAACGTTTTAAATATTGTATCAAGACTTATTACACTATTAATAGATAATTTTCTTTTGTTGTTTATAGTTACTTTTTAATATTTAGTAATGTTTATTTATTTTGTAACTTGTTTAAAATTGTCAGAGTTCAATTGTTGTGTATGCGGTCAACTTTAAACAGTTTCATTAAATAATAACTATCGAAATGAGTAACACAAACAAAGCAATTTCGTTTCTGCGTCTCTTGTTTTACATTTTAAAACTGATTTTGATTTAAATCTTTTTGTAGTGAATGAGCAAAACGTGTAAATAATTTGGAGTTTCGAAGTTTGACACAGTTGGCGGTAACTGGCAAACGTTGTTGGCGATGAATTTCTGTTTACATTTTGAAACATTTATTTTAAGAACGTAATACAGAATAAAATTGTATATAGTGCACTCTTTTTAAAATATGAAATTGTTTATAAATTATAAGGAATAATTGAATAAATTGTTAAACTGTTCATTTTTAAATAATTTCTTTTTTAAATATCTGCGGAATTTGAGAGCACAAGACATAAGCATTTAAATTTTCCGCATAAAAAAAAAAAAATCTATATATAAAAGCGCTGACTCTGACAATTGCAAAAATATATAAATTCACAATATATAAACCTCTATATAAATAAACATTACTAAGCATATGTGTGTAAATTTTTTTATTCAGTTTCTCGGAATGTTTTTTTTTCTTTCTTTCTTTTTTTGCATATTTAGATATACTTAGTATTATAAAGTGTATTATTCTAGAGAATTGAAGCTTTTTAGTTTCATACAACCAATTAGCTTCTTTAAAACTATCTAAATTTATTAATGTAAATACATTAATAAAGAAGGTATATTAGGAAGAATTTTCAAAAATTTATACTTTTCTGAATATTTCAGTATTTTTTTTATTTTATTTCTTATTGCTGTTAAATGATATATTTTTAACCTTATGAAATTAAAAGAGTTCCCTCTAAGAAATTTTATTTATTCACTTAAAAAAAGTAACCTAACTAATCTATGTCATGAGTCATGACCATTTAAACAGAGGAAAGTAAAAATTAAATACCCACACTACAAAAAATGACATTATGTAGCATTTCTTGTGTTATGCATAAATTAAAATGTTTATTTTAAGTGAAAAAAAAACCCCCAAAATCTTGAATATTTGTTTATAATCAAATTCGATTATTTTAAGCATAATGTAAAGTCCCGAAATGTTAATCCTGCAATTCAGCCGAATAAAAGAAAAAGCATTTTCTGAGAATTCTTATTCATTAAAACGGAATTGTGCTTATGTTTATGTTCTGAATAACTCTGTGAAGGCATATGAAATGAATTTCTGGTGCTTTTAATAGAATAAAAAGTGTTGGACGCGGATGAAAATGCATTGCGTTTTACGGCGTTCCATCTGCTTTGTAACTAATATGGCGGACTTTTCGTCAATGTCCAATCTCTCTCTAATGTAGGATCCCTACCATTCCCCCCCGATATCCGCAATAGCTCTATCTCAAGAACTGATGCACTGATTTTTATCAAACTTAAGATTCAGTTAGACCTTGACATAAATAGACGTTGATTACGTTTTGGTGTAGATATCCCAACAGGTGGCTCTTCTATACTACATTTTTCACTATAGCTATATCTCAAGAACTAATGCACGGATTTTCATCAAACTTCAGATTCAGTTAGAGGTTAACATAAGTTGTTGTTGATTGAGTTTTGGTGTAAATCTCCCAACAGGTCGTGCTAACTATGCTATATTTTTCAGAATTTACACGATTTTAGAGATAGTCGTATGTCAAGAACTAATGCACGGAATTTAATAAAACTTTAGATTCAGTCAGACCTTGATATATATTGGTGCTGATTCGTTTTTAGTTTATGTAAAACTTGTGTGAGATGGAAAAAAAACTTTGGGATTGGCACATCCGACTAGTTTAATATATCAACTAGAAAAAAAAAGTTTTTTTATTTTAATAAAAGGGTAATATTTTAGCGCAAATGAATGCAGTGTAAATTTTTATAAACACTTCGCAATGCATTTTTCTTAAAAAAAAAAAAAAAAAAAAAAAAAAAAGTGAAGTTGCTCTATACTTTTCTGCTCTATTTTCTATCTATTTTTTGAGGACGATAGTTTAATTTACTGACAACTATTTTAGAAAAGTAAGACATTTTGAATTTTTCCTAAAATTGTTTTTAATGTGAATCCAAATTTCAATTTAATTATGATGAATTAAATTAAATTTGGAATTAAGGTTAATTTTGTAAATAAGATTTACGAAATACATGTTTCAAGACGTATTTCAGCACTTTCGCACCAAGCAGATTTAAAATTTCCATGAATTAAAATTTTATGAGAAATTTCTCTCGCGCAATGCAGTAAAACCTCTGAATAGTGGACACCTCTGCATTTCGGAATTGGTCCGCTAAAGGGACATGTACGCTATTCAGAAATAAAAACGTACAGATAGATAGGTTCTGAGGTTCGAAAAAGTGTTTGTTAAATAGAGGTGTCTGTTATTCGGGAATGTCCATTACACTGTAAAAAGACAGTTGTTTTTTAATCCAGGAAAATATGATACAACTACGGAATAAAAAAAAAATACCATAAGCTCTTCCGAGTTACTAACGATCCCGAAAAGCTTTCTTATCTTTAAAAATGTCCGACACAAATATTTTTGCAAGATTTAAAGAATCATTTATGAAAACAAAGTTTTCCATTTTTGGATAAATAAATTACTTGTCGAGTTATAAGCGATTCGTGTCACGTGACAACATTTTTTTTTCGTTTCTGGTGATGAAGCATCAGGAATTCGGTTCAAAACACAAACTTTGACAGTGTTTTCCGAAAGATCACCTGCCTTTACCAAAAAGATTCAAAACGTGTTTCGATTACAAAGTTTCTAAATTAAAATCTGCCCATTTCATGCGTTTGTGAACAAAAATGACTTAAAAAATGTGTCTGAAAGTAGACCCTTTGGATTTGAGAACAGATTTAAAGATTTAAATCAACAACATAATATTGCAAATCAAGAGAATTTTTAGAATGCATGATTTTCGAAGTATTAAAACTTAAAAAAATATTCCCAAACAAGGTTGAGGCCAAAAGAGGGAAAAAACGGTTTCACCCCAGCTGTTGCATATATTTTGAGAAAGACGGTTACAGTGGTCACGGACCACTTGCATGATGAAGAATGACTTTTACGGGAAATGTGACGAATCGCTCGGTATTTGGAATACTCTATTAACAACCCGCAGAGCCTAATTTACAACAGGCACTTGCCTAGGCCCCAAAACGCTAAAGTGTCCCCCAAAATCTTATATAAATCTAATAAGGGATATAAAATATACATAAAACTAGCTGTTTAACCCGTTCTTACGCACGGGAATTCATGAATTTAATTCTAAAACCAAAATTAAAAATAAAAATCAGTACAACCAAATGTATCTATGTAATATGTAGAAAAATATTTTTCTACTACTGTGCATTTTTTTAAAATGAAATTTAATTTATCATGTTGCTTTGGCAGCAGACGATAAAACGATATCTTTGGAATAAGGGAATAAATAGAATAAGAAGCTTTGTTGATGTTTGTGATAAAATGTTTTTCTTTATTTTTTAAAAAAGGTAATAATTAAGCGCAATTAA
Source organism: Maratus michaelseni (assembly GCA_963931845.1). Lineage (NCBI taxonomy): Eukaryota > Metazoa > Arthropoda > Arachnida > Araneae > Salticidae > Maratus > Maratus michaelseni. The sequence goes on along the minus strand of OZ007594.1, from coordinate 31,844,875 downwards.
ATATTCTCTAATTATTTTCATGCGAGGTAAAATAACTATCGCAATACCCGCTACAGTAATAAATAATAAAAAAAAGGCACAAATTCGTCAAAAACATTAAAAAAAATCTATTTAAAATTTTCGAATTTTTTGCCCCAATTGTTCATTGTCCCTTACCAGCAACCCGTGTGCGAAATTTCGTAGCCCGGCGCCCTGTGGTTTCCGAATTTTCCAGGTTACATAGATAGTACGGGCACGGATTTTAATAGGGTAGATATTGTATGTATGAAGTTCGCCGATAAATTTAGAACGAAACGGCCGTCGTAACGATTCTGATTTATTTGACATTCAAATTCTATTAATTATGTCAGTTTGTGTATAATAGGAAACTAATTAATGCTACTATTTTAACCAATACACAGCAAATAGAGGTGTCTTAAATTCAGACGCATATGTGACTGAAAAAGAAATTTATACACATAAGTGTCTGAATGTGAAATTTCAGACATCATAGATGTCTAAATTTAAGAAACATAAGTGTCTTACTATGATCATGTTTAAAATAAACTGAGAAAAGTGTCTGGATAACAGTGAATGTCTGAAATTAAGACATTTAGAAATTCAGACACTTAAATGTCTGATTGCGATACTACTGTATATATGTCTGTGTGTATTTCAGACATTTCAGTTTACAGTGTAACATTTTATTTACATCATATGCATGCATCATTTCAATAAAACATTATTAGTGGCAAAAGCCATGTTCACTGAGAACATTCCAACTTCAATTGAATAACAAAAAAACATTATATAGGAGGAGAGACACGGGTAGCGCAACTTTGGGCTCATTTTTCGGTTCCAAAAACCGAAAGCACACAGTAGAAAATTATTGATAACTTTTTAAAATTCTTTCAAAATTAATTTTCTTACGTAAAAATATCTCCTTATACATAGAAATAAGCAGGGCTTGCTTAAGACTTAGAAGTAGGAGAAACCTGACGTCACACAGAGCCCCCCCCCCCCCCTCTACCAATTATGCTTCAACAATTTGAAATTTCCCCATCAAAATTTCGAGTAAACAACACTTTTAATATTAAATTAAAAGTATCTACCTATATACATATGAAAAAAATATTTATTATATACATAATAATACATAACAAATAATTTTTGTAAATGAATTTACACATATAGAACAGGTGCGAATATTTGAACTTCAAAATATAATTTATGCTTTACAAATTGCAGGATTTTCCAGTGCAGGGACAACAAATATTTGACATAAATTTATACTTAATTGCAACACAATTTTGCTTCTATTAAAAAAAAAAAAAAAAAAAAAAAAAAAAGAAAAAAAAATCACATTACTGAATGCTAATTACTTTCCCCTTTATTTATATAACCTATTCTCCATATTTTATTATCATTTCCCACTCTTTATCAATTTAAACAAAATATAATTATACAGATTAAATTTTCTGTTTTTCTTAGCGCATTACTGTCTTAAACATTCGAAATTAAAATATAAATCACAAGAAAAATTAAAATAAGCTGCATTTAATCACTGTTTTTATACCATTTATTATATCAACAGAAGAAAAAAAATAAGAGTATAAATGTGTCAGTAATAGTCCGAGGGAAAATTTAGCAACTATAATTAACAAAAAAAAATTACACTTTTTACCCTGGCTGAATTTTTTCCCCTAAAAATTAGTTATGAAAAGTAAATTTTGGGGCCCCTTTGTATTTCAATAGGTAAGCTCGGGCTTCATGATTCTATTCGGTAAACATGCCCTGTAAATGTGGAAATAAGTATTAATTCTAAATACTCTCTAATAACAAGGTTTCATGGTAATCACGTCGCTTAAAATCTGTTAAAAATAGCAAATTAATTGTCGCCAAAAATTTGTAAAAATCCCAATTCTGACTGTTTTAAAAAAACCATCGTACAAATATGGCAGAAAGACATGAATTCTTCTTTCCAGTAATTCTGGAAAGGACTTCAAACAGAAAGCGAGGATAGACAAAGGATACCCCATGGTTTCTTTATCTTATACTAACACTGACCGTACAGAGGTTTCAGAATCAGATATAATATGTCCCATTATATCCCAGCAATAACAATTCAATTCCCTTACAAACTGATCATAAAACACTTTACGAAACTTAAACTACATTATTGTTTCCCAAATAGCAAGTTTTATTTTCTTTTTTCAGTCTGGGAATATATAAAATTTTCACTTTGAGACCGACCCCGAAAAGTGGTATTAAAAATCGAGCCCGAGCTCGCGTCGGGCGCAGGCTCGGAACCGAGCATTTCCGTGTATAGAGCTCGGGGTGAGACCTTTTCGTCTCTACAACATATAGATGCAAATAATCATTAAAAGTCAAACAATGCATTATATAGAGTACCTAAAGTTCATTGGAATAAATCAATGCATATAATAACACACATCACATGCTTTTTAGGTGTGTTCTAAAGTTATATAAGTACGTAGCACCTATAGTCGTCGTCTGGTCTGTCTGTCTGTCCATCTGTCTGTCCGTCCGCATATAACAGCGCAAAAACTACTCAACCGAATGGTTTAAAATTTAATACATATTATCAATTCAGAATTTTGTCGAGTCATTTTAAATTTTATGAAAATCGAATCAAAACATAAAAATATATTAATGAAAGTTTTCTTTATTCTATTAAATCCCATCGTACGTAATCTATATAATAAAAGCGCAAATCATGTAACTGAGGAAAAAAAATACGGGCAAACTACTGCTTTTTTCATATGCCAGGCGGCCATTTTTATTAAAAATTATTTTTTCAAATAAAATTGCATAAAAGTTACATTTTTAGAAATATCGTTCGAACAGATTGTTTTGCTTGAGAGGAGTTATATTAAAAAATGCATAGATTCTGAGATAACTTCGGTAAAAATTAAGTTAACAGCCGAATATTTCAATCCATTAGAGTAAATAAACACATGAGATTCGTTCTTTATGAATTTATAACAATATTAACCATGGAGGTAATCATTCGCAAAACAAAATCTCCAGGGTGAATTCTGCAGCGCTGTCTGGTTTAGAAAAAAAAATCGCATCTGTAAACGTGGCATTACGTAATAATAATAAAAAAAATACATTTTCATTTTGCTTATAACAGACGATATAATTCATTTCACTGAAATAATAAGGATGATTTTTTTTACATTGTGAAACTAGTTATAAAACGAACGCACCTCATATGTCACGTTTAACGTTACAATTTCCCACTTGTTAGTTTCTAAGTTTAAATGCATGGTGATAGCTGGTTTCATTTGCGCATTATATTTTTTCGGAAGTAATGACGTAAAGACACTTATTAAATTGCAATTTATAAAATAATACTCTATTGGTGCTTTCAAGTTTACACATTTCAAACTTTTATTCAAAGCTTGTTTTAAAATTGTACATAACTGCATATATCACAGAATTTTTTCTTTTATAACAAACCAAAATTTCATTTAAATTTGAAAGACGTTACATCATTAAAAGATAATTTAAAAACATATAACAACCCGTTAGAAAATGTATTTTTTTTTATAATTCTTCTCAAATTAAAAGGCAATAACAGTATGAGTATTTTTTAATACTCTTAAATACTTATTATCTATCTAAATGATTATTTTTATCTTCTGTCTAAATAATTTACTAACTAAAATAATAGGAAATAGGGTTGTTTTTCTTTTTTTTTAAGATTCTAAAAATAATTGATCGTAGAAGGTAGAAATATTCTAAATTTTAAAGCCAGACTTGAATCATTCTATAATCTATATAATAAATAAAGTGGAAGAGTTGTTAATGCGTCTGAAATTGTAAGTCAGCGTCACAGAAATTTTTTTAATAAGCCATCTTCTTAAAATAACATGCTAAAATTTTCATTTAAACGGAAGAAAAACACTTTATTTTAAAAATATATACCGAGATATTTCATCTTGACGGTAACGTATACTAAATTTCAAAAGCGGATTTAAAACATTAATAAGAAATAACACATGCCGAATTATAGAAATAATACGGCAGATTTCCTTTAGTTCTTCCCAAATTATAAGTCAGTATCAAATATACAATTTTACTAGTTATCTTCGTAAGTTTACTTTACTATCATAGTATAATTTTATTGAAACTAAAGAAAATACCATCGTAAAAAGAAGTAACCACTAACGTATTCGAAACTTTAAAAATTGTTTCAGACGAATATGTTTTTCTTTCTAATAGTCATCCCGGAATTTATATGAACAACATGTTATTTCGTTGTGTATTATTATTATTATTATATATTTAAATTATGCTTTTAATCCTTGCCCGTTCTGGAAGAAGTTAGACTTAAACAGGGAAAAAATGTGTATGAACTGATAGAATGAGATAGACAAGAACATACTATAAAAATTTTGATATGTTGGAAAGTTCTACAAAAGTAAAATAAAAAATGCTTGAGTTCACAATGCAAGAGTTCACATTATTATTACTTTGTTAAGCATTTTCCATTTACAGTTTGATGAAATCTAATACAGCAAAACCTGCTAAAACGGAATAGCAAGAAACCGGGAAATTAACTACCACTCAAATTAAAAAATCACTACATACATTACTATCTTCTTATACACTGAAACCCCGGTTTTACGTTTTTCACCGGACCGACGGAAAATGACGTACTAAACGGTAAATCGTAAAATCGGGGTTTAAAGAAAACTAACACATTGAAAATAAAATAAATGAAACAGACACTCGCCTTGTTACACTAAAAATAATCTGTTATTTTACCTTATTTATTATTTTTTTTTTTTTAGACATAATGTCATTTACAGCATTTTCAATACTTGCAAGTTTTCGTATATTCAATTCTTGGTTTACATTAGCAGATAAAAAGTTTTTTACAATTTTCAAACTTTCAAGAACTTTTTTCGATGAAGGCCCACTATCTGTTGTTTTGTCGTCTTCATCATCTCCACTGTCATAACATGGAATGAAATCAGATAGGGTCTGAATTTTTGAAGTGGCAACATCTTTATCACATTCAACATATTCATGACCATAGATTTCTGGATGATCAAATTCAATATTTACAATAAAATCTTCCTTTTTTGTCTCGTCTGGATATGATTCACTGGATCCTTCATCGGTTGACTTCGGAAATCCCGCTTTTACAAAAGCATTGGTAATGCACTTTTTTCCAATATTATCTCACGCCGAACAGATCAAATGATTTCTTTAATACATTAATCTTTTGCTTACAGGCATCTTGGAGATCATCAGAGTCTAGTGCAAGAAGTGCCTTTTTTTTATTAGTGCCTTTCGGATTATTTTTAAATCACACGGCTGAAGTTTGCTTGTGCAGTTAGGAGGAACAAATTCCACACGCACATTCTTTAATTTGAGATCAACATGAGCGGTACATTGGTCAAGAAATAAAATATTTTTTCGATTTTGCATGCGCATCTTTTTATCCAATTTCCGAAGAAAATCTTCAAAAAGCGATTGGGTCATCCATGATTTTGTGTTGGCGTCGTAATTCAGTTGGTAATTTTTTAAAATTTTTGAAACAGGGAGATTTCTTGGCTTTCCCGATTACAAATGGCGTCAGCTTTTCGCTTCCATCTGAATTTGCACGCAGTAAAACCGTCAAACGCATTTTTGACAGTTTTCCACCATGGCAATTTTCTCAATTAACCGTGTATATCTTGTCTGGAAACAAATTAAAAAATAGCCCAATTTCATCAGCGTTAAAAGTGTTCTATTTTGAATAACCATCCACCAGAGAAAGCAATGTTTTCTCAATCCACTCTTGAACGGTAGCATCATCTACGCTATTCGACTCTCCACAGATATATTTGAACTATAAGATATTTCTTTTTTTAAATCGGTCTATCCAACCGTTTGATGCTGTGAAATTTTTCAGTTGAAGTCTAGCTGAAATTTTTAGTGCTTTTCCTTTAAAATGAAGCCATTTATCGGAATGTTAGCTGCCTGCACGCCATTGAACCATTCAAGTAAATTTTTTTCCAGTTCATCGTATGGAGATGTTTTGAGAGTTTTCTTTTCTTAGCAAACTTTCCCAGTTTTTCGGAATGTAATTCCAATGTCACTTCTTGTTTTAAAATTGTTTGTAATGTGGAATAAGAAATATTCAACGATTTTGCCAGATCTACTTTAGTGTCGTGAATATGCTTAGCGTTTTTGATAATTTCTGCCTTTTCGGCAACATAAAAACACTTTCTCTTAGACAGTGTTACATTAACAGCAACAGAATAAGACTAACACCCACTCGACAAAAACTGATTTGAAATTTGTATCGCCTTATGTCAAGGGAAAAAAACGATAAATGTGAAAAATCAATTTTTCCCTAAAAGAGATGACATGGTGAAACGTCATCTCTTAATCTTTTAGCTGTGAAACGTATTCGCTGTCCGCTGTTTGTCAGGGGAAAAATAGAAATTCGAAAAACTAATTTTCCCTAAAAGAGATGATGTGGCGTCATCTCTTAATCTTTTAGCTATGGAACGCATTTGCTGTCCGCTGTCTGCCATTGGCTAACACTAACTAGTTTTAACTTTGCTTTTGGTAGAAGGTTTATTAAATGGCGGTGTTTGTCCATCCTCTATTGAACTGTATAGTGAAACGGGGCGTGCTTGTTTCTAACAAGCAAAATTCGAGAAAAAAATATTTTCCGCCTCTCGGTAGAAAAATGTACGATGCGGGAAATCTTCAAAATGGATGACGCAGAATCCGGGATTTTTTAATATTATCAGCATAGGTTATTTGTTCGGACCAGTGAAAAATGAAGTACGAAGCGGGTACCGTAAAATCGAGGTTCCACTGTAACAGTAATTTTAGTTGGAAAACTCTTCGTAAATTTATTTTTGCAATTCCAAAGTATAATCTCACTCAATTTTTTAAAGTTTTCACTTCAGATACATTCACCACCCATTTCAGTGATATATTCTTTGATGTACTCCATTTTAGGTTAAAAGTTCTTAATGTTAACATTAATTTAAAAACAAAAAACTTAAATAAGAGTAATTCACACTTAATTATTACATTTACTAACCCTGTTTTTTAATAAAATTAAACTTAATCACATTTTTAACAATGAACAATGTAAATTTCCACTTCAGAGTATAAATATTAAAAGTACCTTTAAATACCCTATTAGTTTAGGGCGTCGAATATTTAACTATAATAAATTTTTTTAAACTTTCAAAAATCATAACACCACATACATGTAAATGCAATGAACCCCAATTTTCAAAATATATTAATGCCTACCATGGACATATTATTACTGGTAATTTAGACATTGTCACTAATCCTCATTTAAGATCTGTTATACGTTTTGGCACTAAGTATCGCAATCCTTCACAATCCTTTACTAAGTCCATCATACAACAAATGACTAATGATTTGGACTTCTGTTGAAGGGGCGAGGCCAATGATGTAAGTCCTGAACATCAAAATATTAGAATCTTCGAATTAAAATTAACTCTAGTCTTCAACATACAGAAAGAAAAGGAATAGCTTACCTTTTCTGTGGTCTATCCAATTTTAGAAGTATCCACCGATTTAATCCATGAGAGCATCACATTAATTTGCACAATTGTGTTAATCTGAAGGAAAACTTGTAAAAAATAATATTAATTCACACTGAATAAATGGGTTCACGTTTGCACTGATTTTAAAAATTATATTCTACATTAATTAAAATTTTAAAAGGTTTACATTTAGAATTAGAATAATTTTAGCATCAGGAAACATTTTTTTCTGTGACTTTACAGAATGGTTGATAGTAATACACTGACTCATTTTCATAAAGTTTGGAAAGTTACAAGTAATGTTGCATCAGTTCTTTGAAATAAATTGACGTCACTAACATATATATTTCACGAATAATTAGGGTTTTTTCTGAAGAATTTTGTTGCACAACTGTAAGTTCGTAAGTTACATTTAATGAGGAATAATTGTCTTTTTAAATGTTTTTAGTTCTGTAACAAGTTTATAATAACATAATCACAAATCACAAATCACGAATTATAAACATACTTCACTTTATTAGAAGAGTGATGATTATAACGAGGTAATAAATATCTATTGCTTGATAACTTGAAACTTAAGAGTCATAAATTAGGTCACTTGTTTTGAAGAGATGAGAGAAAAATTATCGTTGGGTTTTTTCTGTGCTTCATCATTTTCCTTCTTTCTTTATTTTACTTTGAGTGGAAAATATTAAGTTGATTGAAATGAATGGATTAGTTTTCTACAACTTCTTTATTTACAAAATTGCTATTAACTATAACAAACCAATTGAATTCTTTGTAGAATGGAAACATAATGTAATTTTTTCTTACAAGTCTATTTACAGAAATTTCATATTGATGAAATTCCTGTTTCTTTCTCCACCCTTAAGTCGCACATTCGTGAACTACAAAACAATTTCATCATTACCTGTTTTGACAAGGCTCCCAATAACTATGCCATCATCTGCAAACAATACTACCACCACCTTCTTACAACAGCAATTTCTTCCAATAATATTTTCACACTACATCATGTTCCATTAGAAAAAAACAATAGACACATTTTAAGTTATCATAAACTATTAGGCTTAAAAATAAAAACTTCAACTATCCCTACATTGTTATGATTCATAAGTTTCACAAAAATCCTTTAAAATTCCGCACTGTTACTGTAGGATGTAATACTTATAACACATGCGCTAACTCACTTTTCTTAAATATTCTCCCACAAATCTACGATTTATCTATCAACAAAGATAACACTCATTGTATTAAAAACAGTTATGTGCTAGTTAGTAAAATCAAGGTACTTACCAACGTCAACAATATTATCACATATTATTTTAATGACCTTTTCAACGATATTCTTTTGGCTGATTTAAACTATTAATTCATTTTTTATAGAATATTTCTCATCATTACATTTACTTGATAACATCGATATTGATTACTTCAAAACTTTAATTAATTTTTTACTTTTTCATAATTATATCTTCCAAAAGAATGCTATTTTTCTTCAGACAAAAGGAATTTCACAAGGCTCAGCTAGTTCCAGTATGCTTTCAGATTTATATCTCTATTTCTATGAAAGAAAGTATATTAACAATAATATTTTGCTCTACAGATAGATAATATAATTATCTTTTCCCTTAATGATAATCATTCTATCTCTCTACTTGTAGCATATCCTTCCAATCTTGAACTTAGTACTACTCATCTAAATAAGTCTACTATTAATTTTATGGACATTAATATCTCTATTCTTTCTAATCACACTTTAACATTCAATATCTATGATAAACGTAATGATTTTTTATTTAATGTTATTAATTTTACTAACTTTCATTCATGTCTACATATTTCAGTTTACAGAAATATTCTTCTAAACCACTGCAATCGTATTTAACGTTTATGCTCCTCTCATTTCATTAAGCCTAATTTATTACATTTAAAACATACAGCTTTGTCTCATCTCCTTGCTTTTCTTTCTACATGGATTAAACATTAACACATTAATCTGATTTTATCAGTATGGACATTAAATATGTATAAAAATTATAAAATTGAAAACAATATTAAGGAAAGAGGACGTGAAATGCTGAAAAAATTATTAAAACTTTTTTTAAAAATTAACAACAACAAAAACAATCATAAAATAACAAAATCCCCCCCCCCCCCCAAAAAAAAATAATTATAAAATAAAAATATAATTAAGGAGGTATGAGGCGGGACTGCTAAAAATAGCTACAAAATTTATTTAAAAAAAAACGGGTTTTATTCATTTAATCATTTTATTTACATCACTAAATTATTTATACAACATAAATAATACGTTCTTCCTTTTACTCACACAATGTCTCATAATACAATGCTAATTATTGTAGTCTTCCCATTTCATCTTTATTATATTTAAATTTTATTTACTTCTTTTAGTTTCCTCACATTTCAAATGTTATTTGCTTTGTAAATTTTTTTCTTTTGATTCTATTTATCTTCATTCATAATAAATGGTAGCACTAGCATTATTATTTAACTTGTCTACAATTTCAGCTTTTACTTATAATTTTCTGGGATAGATGGCAGCACTACACAATTATTATTTTTTTATATTATCATTTTTCTCGGCAATGTTTGCGCATGGATATTGCAGCCATTTCGAGTTAATGATATCTGGCTGATTGTCAAGTACTTACAATCTTATTCTATCTAGGGGTCTAGGGGTAATGATCGATGAAAATATAACAAAATTTTCTGGAATGGATTTCCTCCGAACGGCTGCAATAGGTAGCTTTTTACTTTTTGTAATGACAGCTACGTAAAAATTCATTTAAAATTACTTAAAGGTGTTTTATTAAAACATACATTGTACAAAGTAAAGTATCAACACCAAGTACACTTTCGAGCATCTGACGCGCTCATCATCTGGGTTAAAATAATTAAAAAACAATAATAACACATGTGTGAAATATATCGCCAAGTTAGGTTGTAATATCTCGCCAAATGGTTTGCCATTCTAAAGAAACAGCACGTGTGTTATGCTATCGTCATATTGGTTGAAATTCCTTTTTAAATAACTTTTGACTATTTTAAATGTATTTTTTTTTTAAATTAAATGTTTGCAATTTAATAATATCATTACTTCTGATAAAATATAATGCACAATTGAAACAACCTATAAGCTACAACATGCATTTAAACATAAAAAAAAAATTAAAACAACAACAAAAAAACAAAAAAAAAAACACGGGTTATTAAGCTTTGATTTATAACCTAATGGATACATCACATGAATAAATTAATTTCTCACAGACTTCATGAAAATAGCACTGAGAAACGAAACAATTTCAAAATTTTGAATAGTTAAAATTTGTATCTTAACAATGTCATATTGCGAAAATTGAATTTTTTTTTTTTACACGCCTTTCCCATTTCAAACTGATAAAATGTAACAGTTTTTAAAATAGTTGAAAAGTATCGAAGAATGATTTTCAATTGATGGTTAAAACTTTAATAAAATTATCAAACTACGTATCAGTTGGTTAAATTAATGTCTCAAAATCTTCACTGAAATACCACTGCAAAATTTACGATGTTTAAAGATTTTATTTTTAACAATTTTATATTGGTATTATCTGTATTGATTATTATTATTATGTTAATGTTAAATAAAGTTTAATATATCAGTGACCGATGTAGAATTTTTTGTTTTGCGTCTTATTTTGCGAAAAGTAAAAGCTATTTTTGTGAAATTTATTATCATTTTATGATAATAACATTTTGTAACGAAAGGTGTAATCTAGTTACTCAAATTTTAACAAGCATTTATTAATAGTTAAGTGCTTACTGCTAAAGTTTTACCTTCTGGTGAACTTTGTTTTGTTTGCTGTTATCTTGCAAATTAAAAACAATTAATGAATAGTTTGTTTTATCGAATAGAATTGTGTGTAGAGGTCTATATTATTAAGTGAAATTTTGTGAAGGGATTTTAATGATTTTTTGTGAAGGTGCCCAAATAGAGCCCCAAATTTTGCCTGGATATGTTGCATATGTTGGTGTATAAATGCCTGGGTATGTTGTTATATGTTGTTGTATTAATGCCTGTATATGTTGTTCAACATTTTATCTTCTGTTGACATTTATTGAAAATTGCAATGGGAAACTTAAGCCTAGCTTTGAAAATTTCAGAACTTGAAATCCATATTTAGACTCTTTTTCCATTTAATATCTATTTCTCCGGAAACATCTTATTAAAAAAACTGTCGGTAGATTATAGGATTGCTCTATAATTAAACAACTAATGAAGTTTTAATTGTTGACCGGTAGCAATTTTTAAAATGATTAAAAATGAACCAAATAGACTTAACTTAAACTAAACCTAAAATATATCACTTAGTCAAATTAATGTATCACAGACGTCATAAAGACATCACTTAATTAAGTAATACTTAATTAAGAATATATTTCAGCCAATTCATCAAATTAAATTAAATAACTAAGCTGCATCAGTTAAAATAGTTAATGTCTCCCAGACATCTTGAAAACAAGAGTAACACAAGTTGTAAGTTAAACGTGACAAATGAGGTGAGTTGTTTTCGTGCTATATAGTTTTACAATGTAAAAAAATCATCGTTATTATTTCAGTGAAATAAATTATATCGTCTGCTGTGAGCGAAATGAGGATGCCTTATATTTTGGTATTACGTATGTCATGTTTACAGATAAGAATTTTTTTTCGACACCAGACAGCGCTGTAAAATTCACCATGGAAATCTTGCCTTCCGAATGATTACTTCCATGGTTAATATTTCTATGACTCACGATGAATGAATCTTTTGTTTATTTACTTTAATGGATTGAGATATTCGGCTTTCAACCTCATTTTCACTGAAGTTATCTCAGAATCGATACATTTTTTAATGTAATTCCTCTCTCAAGCAAACCATTTTTTTGAACGATCTTTCTAAAAATGTAACTTTTACGCAATTTTATTCGAAAAAATAATTTTTAATAAAAATGGCTGCTTGGCATATGGAAAAAGATGTGGTTAACCCGTATTTGTTTTCCTCAGTCACATGACTTGCGCTTTTACTATATAGATTTACGTATGATAGGATTTAATGGAATAAAAAAAACTATTATTAATATCTTTTTAAGTTTTGATTCGATTTTCATAAAATTTGAAATGACTCGACGAAATTCTGCAACGATTATATATATTCAATTTCAAACCATTCGGTTGGGTAGTTTTTGCGCTGTTATGCGGATGGACAGACGGACAGACGGGCGGACCAGACGACGAATATAGGTGCTACGTAATAATTACAAACTTTACTACTACACTACTACTTACTAGCTACATTAAATAATTACAAACGCACCTAACAAGTGAAAAGAGAAACTGGGTGTTTTAAAGCTGTTCCAGAAATTACATCAAAACATGGCATTAAAAATTTCGTATTACAAATATTCGATATGGATTATATGTTTTGTTAAAAATAAATTTCTGTTTCACATTGTGTCGAAATGTAAAAGTTTTTAAAGTGCTCAAAAAGTCATTGGAATCAATCAAGCTTAAAAATTTAGTTAAAAACCTAAACTTTACACCACTTGAATAAATTAGTGTCTCATAGACATCTCAAAAATACTCCTGAGTAAATAGCATGTCAAAACTTAAAATGTTAAAATATTTATTTTACCATTTCAGATTGTAAAAATTCTATATGAGGACCCCCAGAAGCCAAGGAGTATAAGTGACAATATTGAAAAACTGAGCTAATCGCACAGGCAATTTGGAAATAAGGCTATTTGTTCGTACGCAAAAAAAATATAAGTGATTTTTTAATTATGGACTGCATTTTGAAGGTCAACTACTTAAGCATTCGAAACTTGTACCCCTTGTTATAAATATTGATTAACTATAAATTTAAAAAAAAATGTACATAACCTTTTTTACGCAGTTATTGCAATAAGAGTTCAAAAACCACTATGAACTAAGCAACAGTTTCATAATTATTTTTCAATCAATTACTATTGACTCAAAACTTTGAACTCAATTTACTCCAAATCGAAATTTTGTCACTTGTATATCCCTTGGTTTCTAGGGTCCTCATATATTTTGCATTTTTTGTTAAATGTTTTCCGTTGCATATAGTTGAAATGCAATAATTTTGGAAGAATATATCAAACTTTAATTAAAAAAATTAACTATACATCAGTCGGATATGTTAATGCCTCATAAACCTCAGGAAAACTTTACTGAATAACAAAGATGTTTCAGAACTTAGAATATTGAAACCTTATCTTAAAATTTCATATTCAGGGTCACTGGTTCATTTCTTGAATATCAGTATTTCTGAAGAAACGTTTTCGTGCTTTACAACATTTGCCACAAAAATTACGTTCCAGGTCTATAAAATTTGTAAAAAAAAACCTAAAGAGAATTTTTTTTTTAAAAATCTCCGTATTAAAAGAACGGACAGAGTGCAGGTGGGATGCCTGCATATTGTGAAAATTCTATGTAGATGATTCTATATTTTTTTAATATACATTTTTCCTAATTTGACACTGTTAATTTGGAAAAGTTTTTAAAGTTGCAAACAAGTTATTAGAGTTATTAAACAAGTTATTAAACTTTAATTGAAAATCAGAATTATATAACTTGATTCAATTAATGTCTTACAGACGTCACAAAAAATATCACAGTTTCATACAGATTCTTCAAAATTTAGAATATTAAAATCTACATCACTTGGTTAAATTAATGTCACACAGACATCATTAAAACGTCGCTGAGTATTAAAGATATATTTCAAAATTAAAATGTCAAAATTTTTATATTGTAAAAATTATGTAGAGTGTTTTTTACGTTGTGTTTCCCATTGAACATTAATGAAATGCAATAATTTTTTAATTGATCAAAATGCATCCAAGAAAATATTTCCATAAATTTTAAAAATTATTAATAATATTTCATTTACTATAATCTTAATAATTTTATATTGTAAATATTTTATAAAAAATCGATTCCGCTTAAAGGTTTTTCCTTTTACACATAGTTGGAATGTGATATTTTTCAAAATGGACAAAAAGGCATTAAGAACATATTTTAACTTATGATCGAAATTTCATTTTAAAAAAAAAACCCTTATTTGGAACGTCCCCAAAACGTCACCGAGTAACGAACATATTTTAAAATGTTAAAAACTTTTTATCTTTACCAATTCGCAATGGTTAAAAACTTTGATTACTTTTGTTTTGTTTACTGAATAATTAGCTCTAAAATTACTGAGCACTTAATATGTTTACATTACTAAATGCAACACAATCCGGGAGAAATGCGAAAAATTTTTCACAAAAACTGTTTCGACTGAAAACCTATATTAATTTTGCTCTACGTGAATAAATAAGTATGTTGCCACGTTAGGCTGGAAGAAGGAAGAGGTAATAACTTATCGTATTACTAAATAAGCCTGAGTTGGCATGCAGAACGAGTTAGCAGTGCTGAAATAGAATAGTTTGCGTGAAAAAAAGGAAGAATAAGTCTTTTTCTTTCTTCCTTTTTTTATTAATGCAATCTTTTTTATTTTACTCTTTTTTGTTATTATATATATATTTTTAAAGTAAAGAGAATTATAGATTTAGGAAAATAGGATTTAACATTTTCTTGTTTTTATTTTAATGACTTTAATATAAAAAGAAAATTGTGAGTTTAATCAGTATACAGGGGTCGATGCAGATTTTTTTTCTTGAGGCTCATTTTGTAAAAAGTTTTATGAATTTTTGTGAAATTTATTATATTTTTGTGAAAAATAACATTTTGTAACGAAAGATCTCAAATTCGACCATTAATTATTAACTTTAAGTCTTGCTGCTAAAGTTTTCTTTTCTTTTGAACTTGTTTTTGTTTGCAAATTACATCTTAAAATCTAATAAAATAAAAATAATTAATGAAGAAGAATGGAATGGAATTTTGTGAAGGGACCTGTTTCATTAAGAGGAATTTTGTGATGGGGCCTGTTTTGTTAAGGGTCCTATTTTACTAAAAGGAATTTTATAAAGGGGTCTGTTTTTTAAATGGATTTTTGTGAAGAGGTAATAACTTTTCGTATTATTAAATAAGCTTGAGTTGGCATGCAGAAGGAGTTAGCAGAGCTGAAATAGAATAGTTTGCGTGTTAAAAAGGAAGAATAAGTCTTCTTTTCTTTCTTTCTTTTTTTTTCTTATATATATATATATATAAATAATGCAGTCTTTTTTATTTTACTCTTTATTATTATTATTTATTTTAGTAAAGAGAATTATAGATTTAGAAAAATAGGATTTAACATTTTCTTGTTTTTTATTTTAATGACTTTAATATAAAAAGAAAATTGTGAGTTTAATCAGTATATAGGGGTCGATGCAGATTTTTTTTTTTTTTCTTGAGGCCCATTTTGTAAAAGTTTTGTGAATTTTTGTGAAATTTATTATATTTTTGTGAAAAATAACATTTTGTAACGAAAGATCTCAAATTCGAGCCATTAATAATAACTGCTGTTAAAATTTTCCTTTCTTTTAGACTTGTTTTGTTTGCAAATTACATCTTAAAATCTAATAAAATAAAAATAATTAATGAAGAGGAATGGAATGGAATTTTGTGATGGGACCTGTTTTATTAAGAGGAATTTTGTGATGTGGCCTGTTTTGTTAAGATGAATTTTGTGATGTGGCCTATTTTGTTAAGATGAATTTTGTGATGGGGCCTGTTTTGTTAAGAGGAATTTTGTGATGAGCCCTTTTTTTCTAAGAGGAATTTTGTGAAGGGATCTGTTTTATTAAATGGATTTTTGTGACGGGGACATAACTGGCTCCAATTTTTACCTGATTCGACCCCTTGTATATAGTCCTTTCTTATTCCCTTTCTTTTATGCGACATGATGGCTGAGATTTCTTTCAAACAACAGTGTAAACGTTGTTTCCAAAATAAATAAATCCTTCTTCTTAAAAAATTGAAGAATAATTCTTTCTTTTTCATTTTGTCTTCAAATAATCTTTTTTTCTTAAAATAAATAAATGAAAATAAATAAATAAAAATAAATAAATAAATAAAATAAAAATACAGGAAATTAGAGTTTTAAGCAAAAATAGCAAAAAATTTGACGTCTTTCTTGACTTTTTTTAAGTGAATTAATTTTTTTTTAAAAAAAAGGAGATTCTGAATTTAATTGACATATTTCTTTCATTCTTTCTTTTTTTGTTTCAGTGACAGAGTGGAATAAAAACGTTGTTTCCGAAATCAAAATATTTTTCGTGAAAAAAAAAGAACAACAACTCTTTTTTTTCCTCTTTTCGCAATATTTTTTTCCTTAACTCTTTGGGGACGAGCGACACGTATGCGTGACGCATAGACGCTCAGAATCCTCGATTATTCCCATCAGAAACATTTTATTGTAAGCTTTGCCTTATTTAATGACAGCATTTCTGCGATTCAACTAGGCGAAAATTTCTGTTTTGAAATACCGGTGGTAAAAGATTAAAAATTCTGTAAAGGACGCTCGTCACGAAGGGATTAAAAAGGAAGAATTGGAGTTTTAGGAAATATAGCACGAAATTTCCTAATCCACAATCGAACTTCAGTCAATTTTCAAACTTTTCTGCCACCCTTAACATATTTTTATACTTTAAAATGTTAACGATTTTTCAATAGTTTTTATAGAACCCCTTATATGGTAGAAAAACACAAAACCTTTAAGGACATTTTGTTATCCTTCATATCTTATACGAATCTGAAGATAGCACGAAATTTCATGCTTCATTGCATACATTTCTAAACTTTTCTTTTGCTGAAAGCATATTTTTCCTAAAATTTTGAAACATTTAGCTGTCCACTAAATCAAGACGGTTAGAAACACAAAGTCTTTATCTCTTACAACACAAAGCACGGCGAATTCGTAGAGGTTTACGCAAGAAATAATTCTTAGAAGATACTAATTGAGTTGGTGCAATACCCAATTATGCAAAGCGCAATGTAAAATAGCAACAATACAAAAATCGATTAAACTCTCAGAGGAGCATCATACGTTGTAAATAAAGTGGATTGTTTTCGAAGAACTTTATGCGTTGTCCAAGTCTCGAGCATTGTGTTTTTGGAATGAATTACGTGTTTGAATTTGCCAGAAAAAGTAAAACTGCAAATACGCAGTTTAAAATCAGTAATGGCGTGCTATTAAAAATCGACAAGTACTGTTCCTTGACGATTTCAGTAATACTTTCATCATTCTAACAAATACAAAATCGTTCACTATATTTTTTTAAAAATACACACATTATTGTTTACACTCCGAAATAACTAAACATATTACGTCTGAATCAAATTATTAAAATTAAAAGACATTTTTAAATCAGACATTTAATAAAACAAAAAAAAAAAAAATAATACAACACAGTGACCCTAGTTCTATGACGCAAACGACAGCACGCAAAAAGCTTTCTGGTTCCGCAGACGCCATTATCACTTTTGCCGCTGAAAAGCTTCTAAAACAGCTTTCGTAAAATAGCTTCACGAAGAACACACGAACGTTAACTATTGTCCACGATATAAAACTTCTATATTTTCTCTTTGTATTCATGTATTACTTATCAATCTGTGTTGTTTATTTTTGAAAATATGGAATTTTGAAATCGGATGATTCATTTTGAATAACCCTGTATATTAAGACACATCATACTAGGACCACATGTTTTGGTGGAATTGTACATTCTTCCTTAAGTGGAGATTTATATAAATTTGTGAACCAACCTTCTAAATTCTACCCGCTTTAGAAGATCATGAACGCGCTTACAAATCCGGCAATTTACAATCTAAACTTGTTAATAATTTAATAGATACCGACCACACCCCGGATTTTAAAAATATAAAAAAATATTAAATCTAACTGAAATAATTTTAAACGTAGAATATTTTTAGAAGGTTGGTTCAGAAGGGTTACTGAAATCTTCAGAGAAGCATGTACAATTCCACCAGAATATGAGGTCCTATTATGATGTATATTCCCTGGTGCCTTAATATTTTTTAAATGGTATAGTCATGAAAGTAAACATGTGTAAACATCAGCTTTGGTTTTTGATTGACATTTTGTACTGATGAGATGCTTGTATAAAGCTTGAAACATCTACTGTAATTAATTTATTACGTGATATTATTATTATTATTATTTAGTTTTATTAATTAAATGTCTGATTTTAAAATGTATTTTTAATTTTATTGTTTCCACTGTTTTTTTTAAGTGACTTCAACGTGACTTTGATACGTGACAGGACGCAGCAGAGATGATGTACTATGTAGAAAACAACAAAAAATTGTTACATTTTATTTTGAAGTGTTTTACGAAGCATGTACAATTCCACCAGAATATGAGATCCTATTATGATATACTGGGTGGTTAGAAAAAGTATCTCTATTTGGAGCTGTCTGTAGCTCGAAGGAATAACCAGAATGATACCAAAATCGGTACACTTACTATTCGAGAAGTGGGAAGAAGAATGGAACAATGCAAAAAAAATTGCAATAATCACCGACAGATGGCGCTTTTGAGTGGGACATGTAATGTGTAATATTGCGTACCGTGGAGGTGTCGCAAACCTCAATGACTTTACCGCATATCGCGACATGTGCGAAACATCACTCCTCATGCTTTACATTCCGTAGTTGAGCACGTCGTGCACCGGCTGGATTGTATATTCCAGCACAATGGCCATGTGGAGCCTGAACATGATCGACACCGCCATGCGAAAACGTAACCATATTCACTGTGACATTTTCCAATAAAAGTGTGTCATCCGGTTTGACGCCTTAATTCTTTGTTCTTGTATTACGCATTACATTTCACACTCAGTAGCTCCGTCTGTCGGTGATTATTGAAATTATTTTTTTTATTGTTCCATTCTTCTTTACCCTTCTCGAATAGTAAGTTTACCGATTTTGGTTTCATTTGGGAAATACTTTATTTCTTTGTTGACAAAAACTCTTCGATAAAATGAGACACCAAATTTCTATTCCAAAAATGTGGTGTGAAATGCATTTTTTTTTTAATCCGACAGAAGGCGCGCACCCAGCACTGACGTTGGAGATCGCGCGGGGTGACTGGGTCACCCCAACCAGTTTTATACAAATATTGTGCTATAAACAAGAAAAATATCATTTGATTTTAACAATAAGTTCATTAAATTATGAAGAAAGTATACTTCTTTAGTTAAAAAACTTTTGTAATGTTTCAGAAAACTTTACAATCAAAATAATTACATACCTTTATCAGGAGTTTTAAATCGACATACATTTCTGACAAACATAAGAAGAATGATTTTTACAGGTAAAATTATCATACTTTATGCAATAAATTGTAGTTTTATTATCTTTAAATCTGTTTAGTTCTGTTATATTGCGTGCGATAATTTTTACTCCTGCTAAATGATTTATTATATTTTAAGATCACGTTTTCACTTTTTGATTTTTTTTTTTCCAAAACTGTTTTATTTTTGCTAACAAAAATACTTTCTTCTGAATCAGACTTTTCGTAATCTTTATCCTTTTGCTCAAACTCACTTTCGCCGTCGTGAGAACTGTATATTTCCTCATCAGGTTCATTTTAACCTGCTTGATCAATTTCTTCTTCAGAAGACTCATATTGATCTAATACATTTCTCAAAAGTTCCATTTATTTTTAACAGTCTGTAAGTTTACGTTTGCACGCCATTATTTATTAAATAATTCAACGCAAAAAACAACATAAACACTTCAGAACTTCAACAGAACTTAAATATTCTTTTCTCATGCACTTTTAATCTAAAGTCAAATAATTATCATTATAACCTGGTGATAGCTATTTATATCTTAATTTCATTGTACTACGCTGCTTAGAATGAAAAATTTCGAAGCAATAACAGTCGCGTGGGGAGACTGAGTCACCCCTTTTTTTTTTACATAGATTCCAAAAAACGATTGTTTCACGTGCAGAAAGGAATGGAATGTAAAAATAACATTACACCTAGCAAGGAGAGAGTCAGACAGGAGGATACTGAAAAGATGATTAATTACAGATAAACATTTTTCGCGGGACTGATGCTTTTCTAAGAATGGGGTGACTCTGTGCCCCGCGCGATCTCTCTCGGGTTAAGAGAAAAATAATTGCGTTCATAATGAGTTAATATTTTTTAAATGACATATTCATGAAAGTGAACAGGTGTAAACATCAACTTTGGTTTTTGATTGATATTTTGTACTGATGAGGAGATTGTATAAAGCTTGTAACATCTACCGTAATTAATTTATTATGTGATATTATTATTATTATTATTATTATTATTTAGTTTTATTAAATATTTGATTTGATTTGATTAATGTAATTTTATTATTTACACGTTTTTTTTTAAGGGACTTCAACATGACTTTGATACGTGACAGGACGCAGCAAAGACGTCCTATGGAGAAAACAACAACAAACTGTTTCGTTTTCTTTTTTAGCCGTTGTTCTGTTGAAGTGTTGCCTTTGTTTTTCGCAACCGATAAGGTGTTTACTGAAGAGACGAACTGTAATTTAAAAAGGAAGGAAACAGTCCCGCGATATTGGATAAGTGATGGCTAATTGTGGTTATGTCATATATTATTGAACTCTTTTTTTTTTTTTTCTTGGTAAACATATGTGATAACATAAGCAGCGTGACCGCAGGGAGCTAATATATCATTAGTTATCTGATGGAATTGCAGAAAAACATTGCATCAGTTTATTATTCGGGTACATAAGGGATATTAGTGGTACAGTGGTGTAAGTTGGAAATATGTGAAAGAATTGTTCTAAAATCATGATTTTCTAATTAATACATATTTCGCACACTTATTCTTAAAATCTTTTGCCCCTGGATAACCTCTAAGAATGAAATGCTAAAGAATGCAGAGGTAATATGTCATAAATTAATAACATGCACCTAAACCTGCATCTAAAAAATATTAGACTGCAGTGCGAAATTCTCGCACGGGTGGACTGATATTCTTTTAGTGTTGGAAAGTGTTTTATAATCTATGAGTGATGCCTGATTTTTCTTTCTTCTTTATTTTAGAGGGAGGATCTGGAACCCCTCGCCCACTTGACTCTACCGTTGGATACATACTACCCTCCCCGTCTTATATTTGCATTGGCAAATTTTATAAACATATGGATTCACGCAATATAGGAAGCCGGGGGTACGAAACAGCTTACGCAAACCAATTTTTCCCGGAAATCTGGTTACATCTCATATTACCAATCACAATTTCATCGCACGGCATAATTGTGTGCGGGGGGTCGATTAGGGAAAGAAAATCTATAAAACGGTTATTATGTAAATCTCTTAATAATGGGGGGAAATAGGGTAAATCTCTGGAAAAAATACACACTGTATCTCTCCAGGTGTTTTCATAACTGATTTAATTGTTTACACACCACAGAAAAAGGCAATTTCTATGAAATATACATTTTCCCTTTTGTTTACGAAAGCGGAAACAACTTTGCACGGTCAAGTACGACGTGATGCCCGGCACGTAGGGCCCTAGTGATTCACCAAGTATTGCACCCTGTGCAGTGCAATACACTGGGCTTCTATTATTGATCGAAGTTTTAGTACCTTTTGTTTGCAGCCGCTGTTTTCCACGTTTAAGCATTCAGCGTAAATTTATGGTTTCGCTTTTGAACATAAGATCGATTCAAGTTCCTTCTGGGAATATGGGAAAGTTTTTCCTGGTTGTGTTTTATGAGAAATAATGAGGAAAATTTCAGGCCCAAATGCCAACTGCTTTTACTGTTCTTGCATATCAATTAGTCACTATTTCATGTGAATTTTTGCCAAATCAAGATTCAAGAGTATCTACGACGCAGCATAAAAAAAAAAAATTATGGTGTTTTGCATTATCTGTAATAATAATGAAATGAAATGTTTATGAGCTTTTTCTCTTGGTATTTTAGGGTTGATATCACGCAACTTAAAGTTATTATGGAAATATTTTCTGCCGCTTATGCATTTGGGATTTTTTAAAGCTAAATAGACCCGAGTCAAAAAGATAAGAAAAGAAAAATAGAAATTTAATGGTGTTTTGCATTATTTCTATTAATAATGAAATGAAATGTTTATGAGCTTTTTCTCTTTTTGTGTGTGGTATTTTAGGGTTGATATCACGCAACTTAAAGTTATTACAGAAATATTTTCTGCAGCTTATGCATTTGGGATTTTTTAAAGCTAAATAGGCCCGAGACGAAATTATAAGAAAATAAATTTAATATGGTGTGTTTTTCATTATTTCTAATAATAATGAAATGAAATGTTTATGAGCTTTTTCTCTTTGTGTGTGTGGCATTTTAGGGTGGATATCACGCAACTTAAAGTTATTACAGAAATATTTTCTGCCGCTTATGCATTTTGGGATTTTTTAAAGCTAAATAGACCAGAGTCGAAATGATAAGAAAAGAAAAATAGAAATTTAATGGCGTGTTTTTCATTATTACTAATAATAATGAAATGAAATGTTTGTGAGCTTTTTCTCTTTTTGTGTGGGGTATTTTAGGTTTGATATCACGCAACTTAAAGTTATTACGGAAATATTTTCTGCCGCTTATGCATTTGGGATTTTTTTAAAGCTAAATAGACCCGAGTCGAAAGGATAAGAAAAGAAAAATAGAAATTTAATGGTGTTTTGCATTATCTATAATAATAAAATGAAATGTTTATGAGCTTTTTCTCTTTTTAGGTATGTGGTGTTTTAGGGTTGATGTCACGCAATTTGAAGTTATTACAGAAATATTTTCTGCCTGCCGCTTATGCATTTGGGATTTTAAAGCAAAATAGACCGAGTTGAACTGATGAAAAAAATATATAGAAATTTAATGGTGTTTTGCATTATCTATAATAATGAAATGAAATGTTTATGAGGTTTTTCTTTTTAGGTGTGTGGTGATGGTGATTTAGGGTTGATCACTCAATCTAAAGTTTTTGCAGAAATATTTTCTGCCGTTTATGCATTTGGGATTTTAAAGCTAAATAGAGCTGAGCTGAACTGATGAAAAAAAAATATATAAATTTAATGGTGTTTTGTATTATTTATAATAATGAAATGAAAGGTTTATGAGCTTTTCCTCTTTTTAGGTATGTGGTGTTTTAGGGTTGATATCACGCAACCTGAAGTTATTACAGAAATATTTTCTGCCGCTTATGCATTTGGGATTTTAAAGCAAAATAGACCTGAGTTGAACTGATGAAAAAAATATATAGAAATTTAATGATGTTTTGCATTATCTATAATAATGAAATGAAATGTTTATGAGGTTTTTCTTTTTAGGTGTGTGGTGGTGATTTAGGATTGATATCACGCAATCTAACGTTCTTGCAGAAATATTTTCTGCCGTTTATGCATTTAGGATTTTAAAGCTAAATAGACCTGAGTTGAACTGATGAAAAAAAAATATATAAATTTAATGGTGTTTTGCATTTTCTATAATAATGAAATGAAAGGTTTATGAGCTTTTCCTCTTTTTAGGTACGTTGTGTTTTAGGGTTGATATCACGCAATTTGAAGTTATTGCAGAAATATTTTCTGCCGCTTATGCATTTGGGATTTTAAAGCTAAATAGAACTGAGTTGAACTGATGGGGAAAAAAATAGAAATTTAATGGTGTGTTTTGCATTTTCTGTAATAATAATAAAATGAAATGTTTATGAGCTTTTTCTCTTGGTATTTTAGAATTGATATCACGCAACTTAAAGTTATTATAGAAATATTTTTTGCCGCTTATGCATTTGGGATTTTTTAAAGCTAAATTAGACCTGAGTCGAAACGATAAGGAAAAAACAATAGAAATTTAATGGTGTTTTGCATTATCTATAATGATGAAATGAAACGTTTATGAGCTTTTTAACTTTTTAGATGTGTGGTGTTTTAGGATTGATATCACGCAATTTGAAGTTATTACAGAAATATTTTCTGCCGCTTATGCATTTGGGATTTTAAATCTAAGTGAGTCAAACTAATAAGAAAAATTAAAGAAAATTGATTTTAGCTATGCACCAAAGTTCATCATATGTAATAATTTGTGGCATTAAAACAGCGCTTTTCTATTTTCAGGGCCAGAGAACGCCAAAATATTCATTTATTTGAAAGTATCATTCATATCTAGATAAGTTTTAATCGTAGAAGAATAGAATTTTTATTGTTTTACTTGTGAGGTTATGGGGAAAGTTTTCCTAAATATAACTAAGCCCTGTATAAAAGTTAAAATGTCGTAACTTTTTTTAAAGTAACAATTTTTTCGAGAACGGATTTACATATCATGAAGTACAACATTTGAAGCATTTTTGCAACCCGAAATATGCCTGTAAAATTAACGGTGTAGGAATTAACTATTGTTCAATGACAAGAAGGGACAATCTGTAACACAGGATGTACCCAAAAGGTTGAATTTCATTTCAATGGAGATAAGTATGAATTAACATTTTTTTTTTTTAACTGTGTGAAAAAATGCCGAGACTGGGAGTCGAACGCGGAACTAGAATCCCGCATCGGGTCGGACCCAACCCGCTGCGCCGCTCGGGTTAACGCTAAAACCAAACGCCCAAATCATCATTTGGTTAACGCTATTTTTTTTTACCTATTGCGTGTCGTGTTCGTGTCTGGTTGACTTGAAATATTTCGAGACCGGTAGGTTTCGGGTTGGAATAATTATTTTATATTTCCCACTTGGTATCTGAAGGTAAAATATACGAAAAACATAAATATGATGTCAAAATTAGGTGTTGGCATTGAAAATTTCAAAGTTTGTTACAATTTCAATATAAAGACGGCCCTCTATGATTTTTTTTTAAAAAATAAATTGAAATAAAATATAATTTTCAATGGAACTTCTATTTTATTTCTTTCGACAATTTAGTCATTAAAATCTACGGGTGCTCTCTCCCTGTCTCTTCTTTTTTCTTTTGTTTGACTGTACTTAAAGCTATTCTGAAATCCAAAGGAACTATTTTCTGACACATTTCTGAATTCATTTTTATTCGGAAACGCATGAAATTGGCAGGTGTTCTTATTCAGAAAGTATGTAATCGAATGACGTTTTCCATTTGTTGGTAAAGACAGAAGCTCTTTTAGAAAATACTGTCAAAGTGGGCGATGGGCGTTTTGAACCAAATTTTCGGACGCGGCAGCACGAGAAAAGGGAAAACCTTGTCGTCAGGTGACAATAATCGCTTATAACTCGATAAGTAATTTATTTATCAAAAAATGGAAAACGCTATTCAATTCTAAATTGCTTAAATACTCCAATCTGCCAATGTGATGCCTTTACATTCACAAATGAGTCAGAAAATCGGTTCCGCATTGATGAGCAGGGGATTTAAGAACCGCCTTAGATGTACACTAATAAGTCATTCAAACATTAATTCCTATGAACGTTATCGTCATTAATAATGCCTCAAAAACCTCTTTACAAATAATAATTATTGTTTGTAATATATTGTAATTATATTATTATTTGTACCAATTTTATGCTTTTATGTTTAAAAATAAGTCAAAAAATTTCACGTTGTTGAGCAGGGGATTTGAGAACCGCCTTTAACAACTTCAGAAATGTTATTTGGTCGAACCCACTACGTTTTACTATTATATTTTACTTTCGTTTTCTCTTTTTATTCAAACGAGGAAAGTGTTAGGTTTTTTTCCCTCTAAATTTGACACACGTGTCCATAACTTCTCATTAATGTTTCAATGCGTAGTTTTTATAGACTAGTTGTCAGGATAATTGTGAAGGTGAGAGAGGAAGTTCAAACAAGCAAGGTTAGAATATAAGAATATGTACTGACTCCAAATTTCCCATCCTATCGTATGCTAAATAAGAACATGTGATTAATTAAGGGGATGTCCCAGGGAAAAGCCCCTCGACACATTTCGCAAAGGTTCCCCTGCACGCACTTGAAAACACCCGTTCGCTAATGTTAATCCTAAGGAGCATTATTTTTTTAATATCTCGTTTGCATTTCAATATTTTTAAAAGATTTGTTTTGCATTGGATAGCAGAGATCAATCTCTATTTCCGCCGTTGATTACTTTTTCGATTTTCTTTCCGGATTTTTTTTTTATTTATTTACGAAGATACTTTTAAATTTCGGAACCGGTTTCAAAAGTGAAAATATCTTAATGAAAAAAACTTGTAATCAAAAGGGCTTGTCTATGTGTTTGCGTTTTAAAATGAGTCAGAAGTTGTGTCAGAAAGTTTCCCGTTGTACAACAGATCATTTGAGAATCACCTTAAACTACAAATTTGTCACACCTAAAGAGGCTATTAAAAAGTTTGAAATTTTCAATAGAAAAATCTTAAATAAAATAATTGATTTCTTGAGATTTGGATGGGAATTGAAAAATAAATTCGTTGTAATATAGATTTTTCGTTCTATCGAACTTTTCTTTTATGAATTAGCACTGTGTAGATAGAAAGATTTTTTTTTTTAAAGTTCATAATATGTAAATTTAATTATTTTGTCCTGTTTTGAAATACGCTTTCCTTGTTTTTTTTACAATCATTATCGGTCTTATCAATGGGAATAAATTCGAGTAGTTGGAATTAATAGATTCTCCTTTCATTTATTTTCCTCTTGGAATTTTAGTAACAGCTGTACACCTGTATCGAGTTAACAAGAAGAAATTATGACGCATAAAGATTCGACACGATAACTTAATGACTCACCTGAATTTCAGTCTTGTGATAAATACTTTTTTTTTTTCGGTACTCGTAATTTTTACTTTCTTCTATCTTTACAAGAAGAAAGTATTGGATTCATGAAAATTTTCGACTTCTGGTTTTCGACGGATTTATACGTTTTAGAAGGTCCTGAACAGGATTTCACTGTTTTTTAGAAAATGTCTGTCTGTCTGTGAAAATATCTGTCTGTCTGTATGTGAAAAAAATTTTGTGGGCGCTCTATCTCAAGAACTAATGCGCGAAATTTAATAAAACTTTATATTCAGTTAGTCTCTGATATAAATTGGTGCTGATTAGTTTTCGGTAAAAAACGCCCAATAGGGGGCGTTTCTATGCTGCATTTTTCACGATTTTAGCAATAGCTATATCTCAAGAATTAATTCACTTATTTTCATAAAACTTCAGATTCAGTTAGACCTCGACATAAATAGACGCTGATTACGTTTTGGTGTAGATATCCCAACAGGTAGCGCTGATATACCACTTTTTTCATGTTTTTTAGGATAGCTATATTTCAAGAACTAATGCACGGAATTTCATCAAACGTCAGATTCTGTTAGACCTTGACATAAATCGATGCTGATTACGTTTTGCTGTAAATAGCCCAACCCCAACCGGTGGCGCTGGTGTGCTACTTTTTTTTTTATTATTATCACGATAACTATATCTCAAGAACTAATGCACGTATTTTCACCAAACTTCAGATTCAGTTAGACGTTGACATAAGTTATTGTTGATTAGGTTTTGGTCTAAATTTCCCAACAGGTGGCGCTGCTATGCTATATTTTGTAGGATTTACACGATTTTAGCACTAGTCATATCTCAAGAACTAATGCACGTAATTTAATAAAACTTTGGATTCAGTTAGACCTTGATATAAATTGGTGCTGATTCTTTTTAATGTATGCTAAACCTGTGTGAGATAAGAGAAAGTTTTAGGATTGACACATCCGACTAGTTATATTTATCCCCGTTTTAAAAGACAAAATTCGGGTAAACTAGATTGCATTCCATCGTCTGTAATATAAAAAATGCATTATTAAAGCTGTAAAAATTCAAAGCTGAATTTTGATGTAGCATGAAACGAAATTAATATAACGACAAAATTCAGTTTTTATTACTTACAGAGCCAAACAACAGAGTTTTAAGGGCCTACGCTGATAATGTGAAGACATGCAAGCTAATGTTAAACCAATGGCAGCGTTTTTTTCTTTTTTTTTGCATTTTAATATTTTTAAATGATTAGTTTCTTCTGCATAAGCTATTACACTGTAAAAAAAATGGGTTGATCTACTAAAAAAAATTTAGTTTTTCTCATTGATCCTTGTAATTTCAATTTTTTTGTTTTTTGTTTTTTGTTTTCTTACTCAGTTACAAGAAAATCTCTAAGAATTATACTAGAAAACAGCT
This sequence comes from Maratus michaelseni, assembly GCA_963931845.1. NCBI lineage: Eukaryota > Metazoa > Arthropoda > Arachnida > Araneae > Salticidae > Maratus > Maratus michaelseni. Next base: position 31,816,197 of record OZ007594.1, on the reverse strand, counting down.
AGCAACGATACAGGTTATACGATTTATAATACCGGTTACTAAAAATTTCTTTGAAATACAAATTTATTAAAAAAAATTTAATAACCTCAGTTTTTTTTTTTTTTTTTTTTTTTTACAGTGTATGAGGCGATTTTTAACCGGGTATATTCGTACTTTTTCGATTTTTTTTTTCCTGAAGACACTTTTATTTTCAGAACCGGTTTCGAAATTTCAGATTTTATAGAGCTGTTTTATTTATATCAACCCTTGTCAGCCTTGAAATTCATTTATCTTCATATGATATGTTGAGGGTCTTTTGTTACAGCTGTTAAAAATTTTGTATGAAAACACAGAAAGTTATTCATATACCTTTTCTCTATGGATGAGGATGATTTATATTTAAACTACAAATTAAAAAATGCGATATTAACTCTACAAAGTCTTAGTACGATATTTCAGATTGTAATGAAATGTTTTATTTATATCAAACCCTTGTCATCCTTGAAATTCATTTAACTTCATGATGAGTTGAGGGTGTTTTGTTATAGCTGTTACAAATTTTGTATGAAAACACAGAAAGTTATTCATACATCTTTTCTCTATGGATAAAGATGATTTTTATTTAAACTGCAAATTACAAAATGCGATATTAACTCTACAAAGTCTTAGTACGATATTTAAGATTTTAATGAACTGTTTTATTTATATCAAACCTTTGTTATCCTTGAAATTCATTTAACTTCATGATGAGTTGAGGCTGTTTTGTTACAGCTGTTACAAATTTTGTATGAAAACATATAGAAAGTTATTCACACACCTTATCTCTATGGATAAAGATGATTTTTATTTAAACTGCAAATTACAAAATGCTATATTAACTCTACAGGGTCTACTACGCACGATATTTCAGATTTTAATGAATTGTTTTATTTATACCAAACCTTTGTTGTCCTTGAAATTCATTTAACTTCATGATGAGTTGAGGGTGTTTTGTTACAGCTGTTACAAATTATGTATGAAAACATAGAAAGTTATTCATACACCTTATCTCTCTCGATAAAGATGATTTTTATTTAAACGGCAAATTACAAAATGCGATATTAACTCTACAAAATCTTAGCACGATATTTCAGATTTTAATGAATTGTTTTATTTATATAAAACCCTTGTCATCCTTGAAATTCATTTAACTTCATGATGAGTTGAGGATGTTTTGTTACATATGTTACTTTTGTATGAAAACACAGATAGTTATTCATACACCTTTTTTCTATATGGGTGAGGATGATTTATATTTAAAATACAAATTAAAAAATCCGATATTAACTCCACAAAGTCTTATTCCGATATTTAGATTTTCTATGAATTTCCAAGTTTTTTGGAATCCACGCAAACTATTAAAATGTACAATTGCACTGAATACCATTACTTTTTTATAAACGATTGTTTTCCAATTAATCACATGATTCACATGCAATTTTGGAATATTGTTTTGTACTTGCGTTTTTAAAAATTGTATCCTTAAATTTGAAGTATTTTTAAGAAGATTATAAAATTTCATCAAGTGGAAATTTCAAACTCTACAGGTATTTTTTTAATATTTAAACTTTTTATAAGGCAGTGAAGACAATTTTTATAAACGCATAATGTCGGCATCTGATCCTGACGTCTACCTTTGGATGGTGAAAACCGTACTTCGATAATTTTATTAGGTTATGAGTAATCGCGCTTTTAAGTTTTCCCAGATAACATAGGATTTTCTGATCATTGATGTAGTCAGTTGTAGTAAAACAAGTATCAATGACTTAATTTGAAGTAGATGGATTATATTAGAAAGTATGACAAAATCTGTATGTGACGCACAATATTTATTTTATGCACAAAAGCTGCCATAATGATGTGACGTCCCAGCAGCACGCATGATGAGTCACATTGTAACATTGTGATAATCTGTGATGTCACTTTGTGGAGTCGTGGATGCATCGTAAACTGTTATTTCATGTGTATCTTAACATTGCTGTAATGATCATTGAATATATTTTTTCTAAACGATAATAAAATTTTCAACTGCAATCTATAGAATTTATATGTAAGATAAAATATTTCTAGCATAATGTTCAGTAAATATACGTTATTTTTTATCAAATTTTCAAGTAAAAATTGCAAGGACAAAGTGAAGCACCCCCTCCTTCAACGATTCTGGAATGAAATTTTCATTTCGAATTCTTCGAAAATTCTCTCCGTTCCGAACCAAGTTTTTTTAGCGCTCTAACGGAAAAAAAAAGGAGTTGAGATTTACTTTTTTTCTCTTTATTTCGAAGCGAAGAGAGATAAGAGAAGAAATTCGGGAATTTATTTGAAAATATGAGGAAAGAGAACCTTAAAAAATGTGATAAAACGGTTTGAGATGTGATGAAAAAAAATGTGCGTGATTTACGGGATGTTAGTAATTAAATATAAGCAAATAAAAAAAAAAATCATTAAATTATGTAGCTTTACTAGAACTTAAGTGTTTTCCTTAGGGTATCTTTAATAATAGTTATACTTTATACGTTTTTCAAGGGCAGTTATTTATATTTCTACAACACATATGATTGAAAATTCAATTCAGCGCAATTATACATAGTGGTAATCAAAATAGTAAAACTTTAATTAAATGATTTGGTACTTTGGAAAGTTATAAATCATTGGTACTTTTCGGTTAGCCGGGCGCCAGTGATATATATACATGTATATATAAACACACACACATATGTACACATATCTACATATACATATGTATACATATACATATATATGCATATATGTATGTATATATATACAAATATATGTATATACATATATATTTATATGTACATATATCACTGGTGCCCGGCTAACCGAAAAGTACCAATGATTTATAACTTCTATAATATATTTACGATAGTCTGCATATTTTCATTAAGACAAAATATAATTTTTAAGATTTTTAAATGGGCAAATTAATAACAATATTTTATATCTTTCATGTATGCTTATTTTGCTTTTTTTTTTAAACTGCAGATCTTTTATTTCTTCGTCATTCCATTTCTTTAATTTCTTTCTTTTTTTCTTTCTTTCTTTCTTTTTCTTTTTTTTTTTTTTAAGAAATGAATTTTGCTATACTAAATTTACCACATATGGTAATATTATTGCAGTCTACTTACTATATTTTTAACTAATATACTAACTTACTATATTTTTTCGAAATTATAAAATAAATTTCAATAAATTTTTCATCCAAAATTTCATCTACGATATTTATGTGCAAGATAAAACATTCCAAGCTCCGTGCTGAGTAAACATGCGTTATTTTTTATGAAAATCTCCGCTAAAAACTGGAAACAGGCGATGAAATATTCCAATGCATCTCATATACATATTCTTCAACTCCTCTAGAAAGACTTTCACTGTGAAATTTTCGAAAATTCTCTCTGTTCCAACGAAATTCTTTTCACGACTCAGACGGAAAATAAAGATAAATAAAAAAGGAGTTATGTTGAGATTTACGTTTGCTTCTCTTTATTTCGAAGCGAAGGGGTATAAGAATAGAAATTTTATCCATTCCTGGAATTTATTTGAAAATATGAGGAAATGCACCCATAAAAATATGATCAAACGGATTGAAATGCAAGAAAATGTACGTGAATTTTGTGATATTAGTGATAAAATGTAGGAAAATAAAATATTTTTCATTAAATTGTGTTTGATATATTTAAAATAGGTAGCTTTATTAGAACTTAAACGTTTTCCTTTGGGTATATTTAAAATAATAGTTAGGGACGTTATGCATTATACATTTTTCAAGGGCAATTATTTATATTTTTTCAAGGCATGTGAGTGAAAATTCAATTCAGTTCAACATACTGAATATCTATACTGAAAATCAAAATAGTAAACTTTTAATTAAATATTTTTATTTATAAATTTAATAATGTGTTTTATGATATTCTGAACTTTTGTATTAAGACGAAAGATAATTTTTAAATTTTTAAATGAGCAAAATTTTAAAAGTCTTTTATCTCGTTGATGTATGTTAAATTTTCGTTTAATTTTCAATACAAATTACATTTATTTCTTCTTTATTCTATTTCTCTCTTTCTCTCTCTCTCTTTTTTTAAGAAATTAATTTTACAACAATAAATTTTACCACATATGGTAAATTTATTGCAACGTCAATTTAATATATTTTTACGAAATTTTAATGAATTTTTCATTCACATTTTACATATGTGTGATATTTATATACCAGATAAAATATTACAAGTTTCGTGCTGAGTAAACATATGTTAGTTTTGTCGAATTTTCCAGTCAAAACTGGAAGCAGAAGGTAAAGAATGCAATGCATATAATATATTATATTCTTCAACTCTCCTAGAAATATTTTCACTGAATTCTTTGAAAATTCTCTTCGTCCCGACGGAATTCTTTTCACGACTCGGACGGAAAATAAAGAAAAATAAAAGAACAGTTGTGCTGAAATTTAGAAGAATTCCATGCATCTCGTATATTATATTCTTTAACTGTCCTAGACAGATTTTCACTGTGAATTCTTCGAAAATTCTCTCCGTTTCGACAGAATTCTTTTCACGACTCGGACGGAAAATAAAGAAAAATAAAAAAGGAGTTGTGTTGAGATTTACGTTTAAACAGGGATAATTGCAGGCCCACATACCGGGAATTTATTTGAAAATATGAGGAAAGAGATCCATAAAAATATGATAAAATGGATTGTCATATAAGAAAATGTACGTGATTTATGTGATGTGGAGATGTTAGAGATAAAATATAGGGAAATAACATATTTTTCATAAAATTATGTTAGATATATTTGTAATAGATAAGGCTTTACTAGAATTTAAGCGTTTTCATTTAGGATATATTTAATAATAGCTATTGTACAAACTGATGTGATTAAAAAAAAACTTCTTAAGGCTGTTTTCAAATCCAAAGGGGCTACTTTCAGACACATATTTTAATTAATTTTTTTCAGAAACGCAGGACCTGGGCAGGTGCTGTTATTCAGAAACTTTGTAATCGATACACGTTTTCCATTTTTTAGTAAAGACAGAGGATCTTTCAGAAAACACTGTCAAAGTTGATGTTTTGAACCGAATACCCGATGCTTCATCGCCAGAAAAGAGAAAAACGTGTTGTCACGTGACACGAATCGCTTAAAACTCGGTAAGTACTTTATCAGAAAATAGAAAACTCATTTCGATTCCAAATCGCTTCCATAATTAGGTCTGTCAATTTTATGTCTTTGCAATTAAAAATGAGTCAGAAATTGTGTCAGAAAGTTTCCCGCTTTTCAGCAGATCATTTGAGAACCAACCACCTTAATAACACCATAAAATTAAGAAATGCGCTAGGCTTTTCGAAATAATTTTGTCTTTCTTCATCAGGCACAAAGAATCTTGAAATTAATCACCCAGAGGAATTTCGGGAACATCAGCCGATTATAGGAGAAAATAATCCAATTAGTAGTCTCGAAACATTTTAACAAGCAGATGTAAACTAGCATATATATATGCTTTGCTCTTTGTGTTAATGACTGATATTGCGCTACATATAAGTAAGTAAGACCGTTTTCTAATATGATAATAAATTTATATTTATTTTTCTGTTTAATTTCAATATTTCATTCTTCGCTTTGTATACGACCCCTCAAAGTCAGCACAAATTTTTAGAGGAAATAACCCTCTTTGGTGATACACCAATTTAGCGATACCGGTTAAAGGTAGTTTTGCCGTAAAAAGGACATTGCTCCCTGAATTCGATCTCGAATTACTCTAATTCATTTTTTAACTGATCCCTGAATGAAAGACAAAATCATGAGAAAAAATCTCAAACTTTGAAATTTAATAACTATGTCAATTTTTGTCGTACAGAAGTCAAATTTTTTGTGTTGTATTTGTTATGATATGTTCAAACATTTACTAAATATAACTATAGGGACCGGGAGACCGTATAAAAAGTTAGATTTCGTAATTTTTATAAAAATTGATTTTTTACTTTAATTAACGCCACAACATGAATATTTACCTCATTTTAAACGCTTTTGCAATTCGAACTATCTGTCTACAACCAACGGTTGAGAAATTAAAGGTCAGCGATAGATAACATTTTGCACCCTGTATACAAAGTAAAATATTCCAAACTAACGTGTGCTCAGTAAACATACGCTGTTTTTTTTTTCATTTTCCAATAAAAATTGGAAGCAGAAGATGAAGAATTCCACACATCATACATCATATATTATATATTCTTGAAAGCTCCTGGAATAATTTTCACAGCGAATTCTTTGAAAATTCTCCACGTTCTGATGGAATTCTTTTCACACTTCGGACAGAAACTAAGGAAAAATAAAAAAGGAGTTGTGTTGAGATTTACGTTTGCTTCTCGTTATTTCAAAGCAAAAAGAGATTAGAGGAGAAATTTTAGGCCACCCGTTCCAGGAATTTATTTGAAAATATGAGGAAAGAGACCTATAAAAATATGATATTAAAGATTGGGATGTAAGAAAATGTATGTGATTTATGCGAAGATATCATTGATAAGATAAAGGAAAATAAAATATTTCCCATTAAATTTGGTTAGATATATTTATAAATGATAGCTTAGAACACTAGTTTCCTTTAGGATATATTTAATAATAGTTAAAAGTGCCATTTATATGTTTCTCCAGAAACAATTTATATTTCTTCAGCACGTATAAAATTCAAAGGAAAATTTAAACGCACTGCATATAATAACAAGTTGGAAATTGTACGTCAAACGTGACAAATGATGCGCGTTCTTACTATAACTAGTTTCTATGAAATGAATTATATCGTCTGTTATTATGATATGATTGATTTCCGTAATAAAATAAGTACATTTTAAGTTGGCAACATTTTATCTTTTGTTGAAATTTACTGAAAATTCCAGCTTTGAAAATTTCAGAATTTGAAATCCATATTTAGACTCTTTTACCATTTAATATATTATTTCTCCTGAAACATCTATCCAAAAAACTGTCGGTAGATTATAGGACTGCTATAATTAAACAATTGTAGTATACAAATTCGGTTTTTAAATTTAGTAATACGGAAATAATAGGACTCCATCTTAAATAGGACGTAATCATCATGGCAACCTAGAATCATTACCTATCGTGGGATATCATTACGTATGATAGAATGAAGAAAACATTTATTAGTATCTTTTTAAGTTTTGATTAGATTTTCATAAAATTTGAAATGACTTTGAAATGACTCAAAATTCTGAAATCATTATATATATTAAATTTCAAATCATTTGGTTGGGTAGTTTTTGCGCTGTTATATACGGACAGGCGGACCAGACGACGGCTATAGGTGCTACGTGTCCATATACTTAAAGCTAACCCGCTTTTTCGTTTTCCATGCAAAAATGGCTTTTATACGCGTGAGCGAGCATTCAGCCAATCAGCTAGAGGCTTTTACTGTCCAGAGACAATTTGGATTCCGGGATGTTTCAGCCAATGAGGTGAAGGCTTTTTCCTCTCTCTAAAAGCGTATTTGGATTACAATTCCATGCGGGTGTTGAAACTTTATGGATTTCTTTTATTAAGGTATTTTTTCATTTTACCGTATTTATTTTCTTTTTATGTCGTATGTATTTTACTACCTTGAATTTTTTATAACTAACCGTTTCTTTTTGAGAGAGAGAGAGAGATTTAGTGGCACGAAATTCCGCAAATGGTTTCCGATGTAAACAAACTATTAAGATGCAAATGTAAAATTTCAGTTTTTTAAACTTTTCATGTCCTTCTGTACACATTTTAATATGTAATTCTGTGTGATATGATTAAATTCAGGTTTTCTCAGCGACGATCACAGTATTTTTACCAAATAATTTTTGTATTAATCAAGCTTTTTTGGTTATTAAGCATAGCTAAACACGAAAGAAAACTTTGTTATTTTAAGATTTTGATGTGAATTATTTGCGTACATTTATAAGGCGAGTTTCACTGAATAATTCAAGACAAAAAAATCTCATCATTATACATATTTAGTTATGCATTATTAATTATTTACTTGGCCTTTACTTTTAATATTTCAAACTTACAGCTGAATGTAACTATTAAAACATTTGAAATACTGTATTCGTAAAATAAAATTTCAGCTTAAACACTCGACAATTACTTTTAGTTATGCATTATTAATTATTTAATTGGCCTTTACTTTTAATATTTCAAACTTACAGCTGAATGTAACTATTAAAACATTTGAAATACTGTATTCGTAAAATGAAATTTCAGCTTAAACACTCGACAATTACTTTTAGTTATGCATTATTAATTATTTACTTGGTCTTTACTTTTAATATTTCAAACTTACAGCTGAATGTAACTATTAAAACATTTGAAATACTGTATTCGTAAAATGAAATTTCAGCTTAAAAACTCGACAATTACTTTTAGGTTAAATTTAGGTTTTCTCAGTGACGATCACAGTATTTTTACCAAATAATTAAAAGTACTACATGCATGCATCTATCTATCTATCTCTCTATATATATACCCTTAAATCTGCATAGCTTAAAACCGGAGTTTATACAGATTTTAGAATTTTGCAGGTTTCTAGTCACTGTTTTGTTTACATATTTTAAACAAAAATTTCAATTTAATAATGCACTGAAAATTATAATGAATGCTTACAATTAAACACAAATAAATTGTCTTACAAAAGCTCTCTAACCACATTGTTAACAAAACAAAAAATTTCACGAAAAACACATTATTTCCCCGATATTTTCCCAGAACTAATCAATAAATTTCATGATATTTTATTGTGATTTTAAACCATGAACTTTAGTACTTTTCTGTTATACGGACACTATGCCAAAATGTATGTATGTATGTATGTTTGGCGACAATGGTGTCCGTATAACGGAAAAGTGCCTTAATTATTATATATATATATATATATATATATATATATATATATAATATAAACATAATTAGCGACACAGCAAGTTTTCTGGATTTCTCCCTGTATGTGAAAGTCGAAGATGAATTTCATTCATTCAATGGCCTTTTTAAAAGTTTCAAGTTTGGATTGAGTGCACATGAACATAGAAACCGATACCTAGTTCTATGTTCATGATTGAGTTATTTGGATATCTTTTCGTATAGCACAGAAAATCATTTCTCCCGCTTTCGTAATAGAGATAAATTCTGGTGTATTTTTTCTTCTTCTTTTTATATCATAAGTACTTTTCTACTTTAAATTTTTTTAACCTAATAGTAATTGTCGCGTTTCTAAGCTGAAATTTCATTTTTCGAATGCAGTATTTCAAATGTTTTAATAATTACATTCAGCTGTAAGTTTGAAATATTTAAAATATTAAAAGTAAAGGTTAAGTAAATAATTAATAATGCATAACTAAATATGTATAATGATCAGAATGACATATTAAAATCGGTACAGAATGACATGAAAATTTTAAAAAACTGAAATTTTGCACTTGCAACTTAATTGTAAATTTCATTGTTTACATTGGAAACGATTTGTGGATTTTAACAATTTGCGGAACTTTGTGTCGCCAAATTACTAAATCTCTCTCTCTCTCACTCTCCAAAAAAAAAAAGGGTTAGTTTAAAAAAATTCAAAGTAGCAAAATACATGCAACACAAAAAGGAAATAAATACGGTAAAATGAAAAAAATAGATTTAATAATAGAAATCCATAAACTTTCAACAACGACATCGAACGAACGTATCTCATCTTTTGTTTCTGATGTTTGTGATAAGGAACGCTCCTTTGGCCCCCTCCGCTCATTGGCTGAATTGCAAAGGGCAAAATTGGGGGACAAAATGACTACAGCATTTCTGAGTAAAGAAAAAATCTGAAATTCACAGAAAATTTTCTGAAAGGTTTCAGCACAGGGAGAGAGGGTAAATGTCCTCTCGGCAATAATTATTTTTGTTGCAAGTTGGGTTAACTCTCTTTACGGTTCGAGTCGATTTCAGACTGAGTGTAGATTTCTGCAAGTTGGATTTGGATTAACCCGATTTTTCAAAAGTTAGTTCAGTATATTATTTCAGATTAAAACTATACCTATAATAATATGTTTGTGTGTATTGAGGTTTGTATAGATGTTTGTGTGTGTGCTGTTTTTAATAAAGACAGTTTCATTTTTCACAAGAACCTTTCAAAAAATTCACATTCTTTGCGCAATCCTTTAACAAAATTCGCATTTTTTTCGTGATCCTTTAACAAAATTCGCATTTTTTTCTGTATCTTTTTTTGTCGAGATTCACATTGTTTTTCAGCTATCCTTGACGTAATTCGTGTTTTTTTCAGTGATAATTTAACGAAATTTGTGTTTTTTCTGCAATTTTTTTCGCGAAATTTGCGTTATTTTCTGCGATTCTTTTATGAAACTTGCGTTTTTCTGTGATCCTTAGACGAAATTTTCATTTTTCGCAATCCTTTGATAATAATCGCATTTTCTCTGCTGCCTTTTGATGAGATTCATGATTTTTCAGCAATCCTTCGATGAAATTCGTCTTATTTTCATTGATCTTTGAAGAAATTCGCATTTTTCTCGCGATACTTTAACGAAATTTGCATTTTCCAGCGATTTTTTGATAAAATACATTTTATTCCGCAATTTTTAGACGAAATTTGGCAAAAAAGCGCGTTTTTTTGGTGAAATTTCCTGTTTTGCGATTCTTTGACAAACTTTGCTCATCTTTTGTGAGCCTTTTGCATAAATCATGTTTTTCTGTGGCCTTTTAACAAAATTTACGTTTTACATGATCCTTTGATGAAATTAGTGTTTTTCCCGTGATCATTTGACGAAATCTAGGATTTTTTTCCCGCAAAGATTGATTATATGTTTTTAGTCTGCAGGTGCCCTAAAAAGTTTGTGACGCCCGTTGCTGCATTGCACATATTCTGCCATGGTGTATCAAACAAACAAAATTCATCCTAAAGAATTATTGTTTCGTTTCTGGAAATGAACAACCGTCAACTCATTGGCTGAATTATAAAGGGTGAAATGTGTAGGCACTGAGTATCATCTATACTATTAATGTCGGTAAACGTCTGTCTGTGTGTGTGTTGGTGTGTCTGGCGTCTGTAAGCGCAAAACTCTGCATGCAGACGACGGACCTAAGCGCTTTTGGTATAAAAAAAATCGGAAGGGGAGTTTTTAAAATTCACAACATTTTGCGGGGTGAGAGGAGGGGTGTGAACGAATTTTAAAAATGAGTCCGCATCAACAATTATGGCGGCGGGGAGAAGTATGTTTCTACCCGGGGCGGAGACTTTTCTAAATTTTGCTGACACCACTCATATGATGATCATTCGAAAGGCCTGCGTTAGTCAAGTTAAACTCATTGGCTGAATTGTAAAGTGCTTAATGTGTCAAACATTAGCGGAAAGAAAGTGCGCAATTTGTTCGTTCATGGAAAAAATCGTGAAATTCGTTAATCGATAGTCGATAAATTTCGAAATTCGTCAATCGATAGCGGAAAAATCGCAAAATTCATTAATCGACAGTTGAAAAATCACAAAATTCATCAACTGGTTTCGGGAGAAAAGTTTTCGAATATCGTCGAATGGCTTCGAAAAAAAAAATCACATCCGTCAATTTCAGGGGAAAAATCGTGAAATTCGCCAAATGGTTTCGAAATTTGTCGAGCGACATCAGAGAAAAGAAAACCTTTTTCCATTCAATTATCGCAAATTATCAACTATTGATTAGCGAATTTCATGATTTTTTCCATGAACGTTTGACGAATTGCGCAAAAAAATTAAGAATATCGTTAAATTGTCTTGGGTAAAAAAAAAAAATTAATATTGTCAAATGTCTTCGAGAAAAAAGTTGCAAGTTGAAACGCCTGTGACCTCTTTTTCATGTTATGCATCTCTGGGGTCCATCCCCCACTCCCCCCCAAGTGGGACACTTTTCTAAATTTTACACACACCCCTTATGTGATATATCTTTGGAAAAGTCCTTGACCGCTTATTCATGTTATGCATCTCCGGGGTCCGCCACTTCCCCTCCCCCTAAGGGAGGCACTTTTCTAAATTTTGTTGACACCCCTCATGTCATATATTGTTGGAAAGGTCTGTGACTGCTTAATCATATTATGCATCTCAGATGTCCATCTCCCCACTTTGCCCCTCCCCTCAAAGGGTACTTTCTAAATTTTGCACACAACCCTCATGTTATATATCATTGGAAAGGTCTGCGACCACTTAATCATATTATGCATCTCCGATGTTCATCTCCCCACTTTGCTCCCCCCCCCTCCCAAGGGATACTTTCTAAATTTTGTTGACACCCCTCATGTCATATATTGTTGGAAAGGTCCGTGACTGCTTAATCATATTATGCATCTCCGATGTCCATCTCCCCTCTTTCCCTCCCCCCAAGGGGTCCTTTCTAAATTTTGCACACAATCCTCATGTTATATATCATTGGAAAGGTCTGTGACCACTTAATCATGTTATGCATCTCCGGTGACCATCTCCCCACTTTGCCCCACCCTCCCAAGGGGTACTTTCTAAATTTTGCACACAACCTCATGTTATATATCATTGGAAAGGTCTGTGACCACTTAATCATATTATGCATCTCCCATGTCAATCCCCCCCCTTTGCCCCCCAAGGGGTACTTTTGTTAATTTTGCACACACCCCTCATGTGATATATCGATGGAAAGGTCTGTGACTGCTTAATCATATTATGTTCCCCACTATGAAATTTGTCAAGTTAAAGCAACTTATAAATTTTATTTTTATGGTACTATCAAGTTGTTTGCCGTCAAATTTTGACGGGTTCCATCTAGTTTATATAATTACGAATGATCCTAAAAATTCAAGCACATTAGTGAAAGTTTAATTATATATTTAAATTGTTAATTCTGTTAATATGTTTTTATGGCATACTACACCTTTTTAGTAAGATGATTAACATAATTTTTAAACTAATTTTTTTAGTTTTTAAATAAGCGAAATAATAATCTTTTGTATATTTTAAAAAATTATAAGCTTTTGGTTTCAGCTCAAAAATTTAAAATACACTTTGATTAAATGCATGAATTTCTTCATAATTATGCATATTGTATATAAAAATTGAGAGAAATTATTACACAGTATAAGAAAAACAACACCAACATGCATCTGTCAGAAAAAAAGATATGTGAGTTGAATCGACTATGTGAAACCGTTTATTTCCTTTTCCATCTTAAAAAAAGTTTTTTTTTTTTTTTTTTTTTTTTTCCAAACCTATTATTTGACAGTGGAGTACTCATTTTACTGTTAAACAAGAAATGAAAATTGTCCGTCAAGCATAAATTATGAAACACGTTCTAACACATACTGTAACAAAACTTCACTGTTTAATAACGTGAAAGATGATATCTAAGTAAACAATTTGGGGAAACGCATAACACATTTGAAAATTTACTTTTAGAAATTAACATCTACAGTCGGAAACAGGGCTTGGCAAATGCGGTCACTAGGTCGCCACTGGCGACCAAGTTATTTAATTTGGGCATTTTTTGTGTGCAAATATTCACATAGGAAATGAGCACAAATGGCATTTTTTTTTCTCTCTCGTCTCAACTCGTGCGCGGCAAGCAATGATCTTCCTTATCTCTCGTACTTTAAATGGAAGAACAAAGTTTAAAATGCATTTTCCATCTCATACACAGAAAACACCATTCTTTGCCGCTCTACCCAGAGCTAGCATGTCACATGATTACAATGTGGTGGGAGGGGGTATTCAATAAAACACCAAGAAATAGTGTCAATCCAGCCTCTGTGGCATCTAAAATTGGACACAGTGCAAAAAAAATTTTCAAGTTTCTTTGTAAGTCTCATATGAAATTTTTGTGTTCAGAATTAAAACTGATTAATCTATGTCACATTCATTCTAAAGAATAATAACATATAAGTGATTATAAGTAATTCAAATGAAGTGAATCTAACTAATAATTCTAAACTATGCTTATTATTTTTTTCTCAATTAATTCATTAAAAAAAATTGTGGTTTTTGAAAATCAATGACGGGGGAGAGGGGTTGGGATTAACATATTTTACTGGCGACTAGAAGTTTTTGCTGGCTACCAAATTTTATGAATTTTGTAAAGTCCTGCTCGGAAAAAATATCCGAATTATTTTGTGCAGCCATATATAAAATTTATAGATTTCTATATATGTTACGGTCAGTATGATAAATCCGGTAATTATTAATACTAACCGGTTATTATTAATAATTACCGGATTTATCATATTGACCGTAACATATATACTACACAGTATGCAAAAATTTCGTTCTGTTAGGAAGATCATAACACAGTTGAAAATTCTCCTTCAGCCATAAGCGGGAATGTACTCGAATTCATTTGTGCCGCCCTGTATATGATCTGTAGACTTTATATACAAAGTAATATGCAAAACATTTGTTAAATTTAAAAACGCATACCACAATTGTAAACGTACTTCCAGCAATTGTTCATAGACAGTACTTGATTTGATTGCCTAGGAGGGATTGGACAGACAAGGAAACCAAGCACAAGGAAACAAGTCTGTAGAGCATAATATCCCTCCCGGTTCATTTATTAAGGTCTTAAAAAATACAGTGCTCAGCCGTAGCTGAAGCCGCCAGAAAACAGGACCGAATTCTTTCGTCCCTGTAAATGCACGATAAATTCTAACCACACTGTAGTGAGCATCGAAAGTGAGTATAATTCGCGCTCAAAGGGTTCCGTACATTAAATTTATTAATTACTATTTATTAATTAACAAAATCCTACTACCACTATTTTTTCATAATTTTAATTTCAGTAGATTCGAAAATAGGAGAGGAGGGATTAATTTTTGCAGTAGACTTTCGACGATATATCTAAAAATATAATACCAAAATTAAAACAAATATATTTTTGAGTTCGATGTTACGAGATCTTTCGAACGATACCCTATACGATATATACAAATAATTTTTTTCAATTAACTTAATTAATATCTCGACTAATTACCGACAATTTTTTTCGAAAATCATTATCAGATATCCTTGGATGGATGACTCTGCGTCGAAAGATACGTCGAGCGCCCGTCAACTCCCCTCGCTGACCGCCGAAAATTAAAGTTTGTGTGTAACGGAAAAAATGAGGTTTTCTCAAAAACTTTGCTACCTAGGATAATTGCTATAGTTTTCCAGTTCGGTATTTTGATGTTCTTGAGTTCGGTGTTACGAGATCTTTTCCCCTACATGATTTTCCCTACACGATACATAAAAGGAATTTTTTTCAAGCATCTTAATTAATATCTCGGCTAATTACCGACATTTTTTTTTCGAAAATCATTATCAAATATCCTTGGATAAATCTACGTCGTATATATCGTGAATCTACCTCGAGCGCACCGTCCGAAAAGTTAAGTTTGTATGTAACGAAAAAATGCGTTTTTCTCAAAAACTATGCGACCTAGGAATATCGCTATTTTCTTGCAAGGTTTAACTACTACCCCTATTTTTTTACATAATTTTAGTTTCATTAGATTCGGAAATAGAGGGGAGGGGGCTTTATTTTTGCAGGGCATTTTCAACGATATTTCTGAAAATATAATATCTAAAATTAAAACAAATATATTTTTTAGTTCAATGGCACAAGATCTTTTGAACGATACCCAACACGATATACAAAAAGAAAACTTTTTTTGAAGTAACTTAATTAGCCCCCCACCCCCCTAATTTTTTCCTAAGCATATTTGTGAATGGCTGATAATCTGAAAATATGCGGGTCAACACGCTGTATAACTTTCCCAAGTTTGAACTTTCCACGTCCCACAGTTAACGAATAAAATAGCTCTGACAGACGGACAAACAGACACAGGTGTGATCTTTTTTCCGTTTTTGCTTTTTTAAGTACGAAACACTAAAATAAATAAATAAATAAAATGTATATATATTCACCCATAATATCTAATTCATACCTAATTATGCATTACATACCTAAATTAACCATGCATTACTAACACTACTGTAATTCTATTTAAATATGTTTCTTCTAAACTATCACAAAAATTTTCACACATATACATATATATATATATATATATATATATATATATAACTTATTGCAAAAATTAACCATTGAAACAGAAGCAACTGACCATATGAAATGAAATTATTACCCCATGTAGCACTGTCAAATCACACTTTATAAAACCTAGTCCTAACAAATGAAGTAATATTTATTCAAAAAGTGAAACATAAGTAAAAACACAAATGTAGGCTTATAATGTAATTTACTTTTTCAAGGGCTGGGAAACCACATTATAAGCAAAGAATGATTGTTTTCTGTAATTGACACCAGCTTAATACCAAAAATTGTGTCAATTCCAAGCCCAAACAATCATTGGAACTAAAATGAAAAACAAGGATACCTTTGAAAATGGAACACTACAAATCACACCAACAAGGAACTCATTGTAAATTTAAACCATTGAAACTTAAGAAACTGACCATTCACAATATAATAAACTTTCTGTACAATTAAATCAATTGAAAGAAAGATATTGACCAAATATTATGAAATAACTATAAGAAATAGCAGAGACAAAATTCAATATTAATTTATAATAAATTAATTTGAAATTAAAGTGATTTTTTTTTTGGGGGGGGGGGGGGGGGGGAATCCGTCAAAGCTCCGGTCTTCTGACTGACGGATAATTGAGGTTGCACTGTATATACCTGTCATTTGTAGATAATCTTATGTTCTTTAATTTATGTCTGAGTAATTTTTTCATGAAAACTAACAGTTTCTGAGATATTTGTAAAGAACTAAAAACAGTAATTTATTTTGCCCCCCCCCCCCCGCTCACCTTCTATCTATGAGGAATTTTTTACATAGTCATCCGTAGCCACCAATGAACAACTGGAGCAATTTTTATCTCTGTAGCATTTATTATGGCGACATTAAATAAATTAATTTGAAATTAAAGTGATTTTTTGGGGGAAAATCAGTCAAAGCTCAGGTCTTCTGACTGACGGATAATCGAAGTTCCACTGTATATACCTGTCATTTGTAGATAATTTTATGTTCTTTAATTTATGTCTGAGTAATTTTTTCATGAAAAGCAACAGTTACTGAGATATTTGGAAAAAACTAAAAAAAGTCCTTTGTTTCCCCCCCCCCCCATCCTATCTATGGGGACTTTTTACATAGTCATCAGTAGCCACTGATGACTATGAACAAATGGACCAATTTTTATTTCTTTAACATTTATTATGGCAAAAAAACCTAATTTGACTGGACTATATATTCTTCAACGCTCCTGAAATGATTTTCACTGCCAGCCACTTCCTGGAAAATTCTCTCCGTTCCGACGAAATTCTTTTCAGAACTCTGACGGAAAATAAAGAAAATTGAAAAAGGAGTTGAGATTTACGTTTGCTTCTCTGTATTTCAAAGCGAGCAGAGATAAGAGGAGAGATTTAAAGCCCCCATTCCGGGAATTTATTTGAAAATATGAGGAAGGAGGCCCATAAAAATAGGATCAAATGGATTGAGATGTAAGAAAATGCACGTGAATTATATGATTTGGAGATACCAGCGATGAAATGTAGATGAAATAAAATATTTACAGGTTAAATTATGTTAGACATTTTTGCAGCCGATACTTTTAGCAGAACATCAGATTTTTCCTTGGGGTATATTTAATAGTATATAGTAGAACATTTGATGTCTTCTTTTTAGGAGACTGTCGCAAAGGAGAAACTAGCCGTTGGGGGGCCACCGTAATACTTAACCCATCATGGATATGCATAATATAAAATATGAAAGTAAAACATGTTTAAACTATTTATAAAAGGCATTGCAATTCGAATAAAATCGTGGCTTGATGACGCCATAAACTTTAAATGATCTATTACTGCATTGCGTAAAAGAAACATCCTTATAACTCCAAAAAGGGTAATCGTATTAACTAACAGTTTACTGCATCGGATTAAGCGTCTCATTTCTAATTAAAATATATCTTTGAATTGAAATTTGAACGAAATACAGAGTCATGAAAAATCAAAGAGTGTGGTAAATATAATTAACAATATCTCGGCAACTAATTATCCGATCGACTTCGTTCTTTATGCAAAATTTATTGTATATTTTAGTTTGTGGTTACATTACATTTTTTTTAAAATTAAGAAACATATTTGTCCTTTTAGGTGCGTTCGTTATTATATAAATATACGTAGCAACTATAACCGTCGTCTGGTCCTCCGTCTGTCCGTCTGTCCGCATATAACAGCGCAAAAACTACCCATCCGAATGGCTTGAAATTTGATATATATAATCGTTGCAGAATTTTGTCGAGTCATTTCAAATTTTATGAAAATCGAATCAAAACTTAAAAATATATTAATAAAAGTTTTATTTATTCTATTAAATTCTATCATACGTCATTAATTCAATGATATCCCATGATAGGTAATGATTCTAGGTTGCCATGTTGATTACGTCCTATTTAAGATGGAGTCCTATTATTTCCGTATTACTCAATTTAAAAACCGAATTTGTATACTAAAATTAACAGAAGTTTTCTTCATTCTGTTAAATCCGATCATATTATATAATTAATTCAATGATATCCCATGATAGGTAATGATTCTAGGTTGCCATGCTGATTACGTCAAATTTAAGATGGAGTCCTATTATTTCCGTATTACTGAATTTAAAAATTGAATTTGTATACTAGAATTGTTTAATTATAGCAATCCTATAATCTACCGACAGTTTTTTGGATAGATGCTTCCGGAGAAATAGATATTAAATGGAAAAAGAGACTAAATATGGATTTCAAGTTATTGAAATTTTCAGTAAATGTCAACAAAATATAAAATGTTGTCAACTTTAAATGTACTTATTTTATGACGGAAATTAATCATATCATAATTATATCATAATTATAATTAGGCGATATAATTCATTTTTTTTTCACTAAAATTATAACGGTATGATTTTTTTTTTACATTGTCTTGTATTGGATATTTGCGCATAGTATAATTTTAATGTAACAGAATTGAGATGAATTGTTTGTAAAAGTGTATTGAAACTTAATTTCACAAAATAAAATTAATATCTATAATATGAAAATCTGCACATCAAATGATTTTTGTATTCATGCATTTTTGCATAAGAATGCAACAGCTATTGCACCAAGATCTGAATATTTATAAAACTATTTACAGTACGAGTATTTGTGACGTTTGACGTGCAATTTCCAACTTGTTTTAATTGTACAGTCCATGCTCTTCGTCACTGAAGCCAAAATTTGGCACAAAACCGGCCCTTGGTTTGGGCCGAGCTCGAGTTTCAGCCCGTGCAGGCCTCTAACCTCTGACCATTGATATCGAGAACCATGAGTGGAACGTGATACCCAACCCGTACTTGTCATAGGAAGAAAAATTAAATTTCTCGACACTGTGTTCTTTTTTTTTTTAAGGAAAAATAAATTTCTCCGGCATATCTGCACAAACATTTCTCTGGAAAAATAGGATATTTTATCTGCATTCTATCTAGCGAAGAATTTCGAGACAGCTCTGCAAAAAATTGTTTTGGAGCAAATTCTTAGATAACCAGTTATTTAATATGCATTATGAGAGTTTAAATCTCAGCTCGCACTGACGTAAATCGCGGGGGGAAATTCCATGGTGTAATGATATCGATGACGGGCGCAAAAGTTACAGTAAAAAAATATTTTCCCGGAATTTTTAAGCGAAAACACAAAAGAAGAAACACGAAAGACGAGCGTTTTACGGATATCTTTAAATCGAAAACACATAATTTTAAGTCTTACTCAATGTAATTTTCATACACATAAAAATTGACTAATGGCCCTAAAGATAAAAAATTGATGCTGTCATTATGACGGATTTTAATTTGATTGATTCTGTTTTTTGTTTTGTTTTGTGGTGCAGATTGGAGTTTGGCATCGGGTCAGATAACCCTACTTTACTCGACCTGCGGTTCAAGTCAGGTCGGCTTGACGATAATTTTTTTTCGTTACGGATTGGATTTGGATCGGGTTGACTCTAAATGTTCCGGGTTTGTTTCGGTTTCGGATTATGTGTTGACTCTTTCAGGTTGGGTTCGGGCTGACCCGATTTTTCAAAAGAATGTCCTGAATATTTGTCAAATGAAAAAAAGATATTTACTATTGAGTATATAGATATATGTTCCTTTGTATGCAAAAAATATAAAATTGATATTAGGGACATAATTGTAGACTATTTTCCGTAATTGTATTAAAATATGGATTAATTTTCTGTCACTTCGGGTTCGGGTTTGAATAGTTCGGATTCGGGTTGGCTTTAGGGTTGACAAATTTTTTTTGTCGGGTTCGGGTCGTATTTCGGGTTACTTTAAACACACATTTCTGTTCGGGAAGAAATTTCGGTGCCCAGAAATTTCCCGCAAGATTTCAGATATTTTCCGAAAGACTTTTTATTTATATATATATATATATATATATATATATATATATATATATATATATATATATATTTAATTTGGTAGGAGTTTGATTAGCGATGGAAAATCTTTCATAGTTACGTTTTAAAATGTTACTTGGTAACAATATAATAGTAAATTATAACACCTTGTAATAATATATTCCTTTTAAATGCTAAAGGTGTAAATTAACAACATAATACAAATTAAAATAACTTTTATTAGTTGTTTTACATGGTCACAGATATGAAAATAAACAACCAAGTAAAAAATAATAGATAACGTGTGTAATTTTTAAAAAACTACATGAAAATAATAACTTCAAAGCCCGTGCAATTTTAGAATATTCTCATTTTGTTTTTGAAAATGACTCTGAAAGAGTAGAAACCTGTAAAACAACTAATAAAAGTTATTTTAATTTGTATTATGTTGTTAATTTACACCTTTAGCATTGGTTTTTAACTAAACTTCGAGTCAAATATCTGTTCCTTAATTTATGTACCAAATAAAGGAAAATTTCCACTTCCCATAGATATCATTGCCTTACATACAAATATAGAGATTTTTCAGAATTAAAATTTTCTACACCGCATGTTTTTCAACATTAACTTTCGGGTTCGAATCGGGTTGTAGTTGTAGGCACATGAAAATTATTTTGCCGGGTTCAGATTGGATTGCGGGTTGATTTAACATGGAATTTTTGGGTTCTGGTGAGAACCCGATACATGGTTCTATCTGTATTTGATGCATAAATTAGTCACTTTTTAGAAAATTCACATTTACCTCAGCATAGTTTGTGATCGTGATTTTGTCGATTTCGGAAATAAAAAGTGGACTATCAATAAATTGAATTTAAATAAGTGATGCGGTTCGAGAAATATCTTCAAACAACAATACATTGTTACGTGTCTTTAGGATCAGATTTGCTTCAGCATAGTTTATGATCGTGATTTTGTAAATTTCGGAAATAAAAAGTGAACTTTCGATAAATTGAATTTAAATAAGTGATGCGGTTCGAGAAATATCTTCAAGCAACAATACATTTTTACGTGTCTTAGGAGCAGATTTGCTTCAGCATAGTTTATGATCGTGATTTTGTAAATTTCGGAAATAAAAAGTGAACTTTCGATAAATTGAATTTAAATAAGTGATGCGGTTCGAGAAATATCTTCAAGCAATAATACATTTTTACGTGTCTTAGGATCAGATTTGCTTCAACATAGTTTATGATCGTGATTTTGTCAATTTTTGAAATAAAAAGTGAATAAATTGAATTTAAATAAGTGATGTGGTTCGAAAAATATCTTCAAACAACAATTCATTTTTACGTGTCTTAGGATCAGATTTGCTTCAGCATAGTTTATGATCGTGATTTTGTAAATTTCGGAAATAAAAAGTGAACTTTCGATAAATTGAATTTAAATCAGTTATGCGGGTCAATAAATATCTCCAAACAACCAAAAAGTTGTATTTGTCTTGGAACTTATTAATTTAGATTTTCTGTTTTGGACTGGGACTGGGTCTGGTGTTATTTGTTTCTTCAGACTCGAGGCGGGCCGAACCTAGTACACATTCTTTTCAGGCCATGTTGATTCGGCATTTTTTTTTTTGTGTGTGAACTTGATCATAATGTAAATTTGTTTAACGAAATCTCAAGAAAAATTAAATTTCTCCACACTCTGTCCTTTTTTTAAGGAAAAATAAATGTCTCCTATCTGAAAAATAGGATATTTTATCTGCATTCTATCTAGTAAATTTGTTTCACGGTTTTAACATAGGTTTAATAAATTACACAGATATATTTTTAAAAATCGACCTTTTAATTTTCTTTATAGAGCTTCAAAAATATGATTTTTTTAAAATATCTTTCTTTTTCATTTAAACTACATTAATTATTTCAAAGAATTACATTTGAATGTGTGTGTCTAATGGTGTTATTCCGTATTCAATGGCTTGCGGACAGATAAACTAAAAAACGTTGCACGTTTGCATAAATATGTTTGTGATATATTCTTTTAAAACAATTTTAATCGTGGGAACGAATATTGTTAAGAAATATTGTCTCTATTTTTAGACACTCGGGTCGGACCTGATTTCATTTATTTTTACCAGGCCGAACTTTTAACTTTTACATCGGGACGGGCCTGTCGGGTCAAAATAGATTTTGTTCAACCCATGGAGACATCTAGATCTCGCCAACTGTTCGGTAGGGGGGGGGGGGATAAAGTAATAACAAATTTAGCTTTTTCTTGCATTTTTAAAAATACTTTTTACGGGGCTCCTGTTGTGATTGAGCAGTTCATTTTTACAATATCCTCTAATTACTGGTTGTACTACTTCTTGTAATTTTCTCAGTTAAATGGTCTTGCATGTGTTCGAAGATTTCCCATTTACTAAATGAAATTTTACACAAAAGTTTAAGTGATTTATTATCATGACAGTATAAATACATACTACTCATATTAATACATCTGTTCTTAGATGAATCTTTTTTGGTTTAGAAACTTAGCTGGTAAAAAAAAAAAAAAAAAAAAAAAACTGATTTATTAAGGCTGTTTTTTCAAATCCACAGGATCTACTTTCTGACACAATTATGAATTCATTTTTGCTCGGAAAAACCTGAATCAAAACAGTTCTTCTTATTCAGAAACTATATAATCGAATGGCGTTTTACATTTTTTGGTAAAAGCAGAAAATGATATAATACTATCAAAGTGGGCGTTTTCAGCCAAATTCTCTACGCGGCAGCGTCAGAAAGGGAAAAAACTTGCTACATGACAATATTCGCTTTTAAACCGAGGAGTAATGTATTTATAGAAAAAATGGAAAACTCTATTTGACAGCAAATCGCTACAATAATTTAGACCGCCAATTTTATGCCTTTATGTTTAAAAATGAGTCAGAAAATGTGTCAGAAAGTATCGCGTTGCTGAGCTGGGAATTTGAGAACCACCTTAAAATTTATTTTATCATGTTCGGTTTTAAAATTTCTCCTGGGTTTCTACTCTAAATACATCCAATTTACTGCAACAAGGTTTTACTTATTTTTCTTTATAAAAATGAACTAAACAAAATCTATTCTTTTAAAACAAAAATTTCCAAGTTTCTTTTTCTTTTCTTATTTCTTTTTTTCAGTCGAGGAAATTTCAAATAATTCATTTTGACAATATGAAAGTGTACTTGATATATTTAAAGAGAAAAGTAATTTTTAACGCTACATTCGTTATTTCCTTTTTTAAAAAATAAGACAAAACTATTACGCTTGAGTGAAGGTAATGTTAAGCAGCAAAAGGACGTTTTCTGAAATTCGATCCAGTTTACATTTCTAGTAACTAAGGACAGAAAGCGACAAATCGAGAAACCAGTTGGGAAAAATCTTATTTCGAGGAAAATGCATTTTAAAGGATTATTTTCAGCCATACTGGCGTCTTCAAAAAAAGCGTTGCAACTTCCTCGAATACAACTCACCTTGGTAAATTTAAAAGCGAAGATTTTTGAGATATTAAAAAAAGGGAGTCTATATAATTAAAATATATAAATAAAGACAAATTTAAATAATTGAAAAAAAATATATACTTGGTAATGTTGAAAGCGTAGATTTTCAAGAAGTAAAAAAAAAAAGTCTAAGTAATTAAAAAAAATAAAAATAAAATAAAGACAATTCTAAATAATTGAAAAAAAATTAACCTTGGTAATCTTAAAAGCGTAGATTTTCGAGTTATTAAAAAAAAAAGAGAGTTTTAAATAATTAAAAAAATTTTTAAAAAAAACCTTATCTAAATAATTGATAAAAATATCCTTCGTAAATTCCTATTATCCTTAAAAGCGTAGATTTTCGAGATATTGAGTCTAAATAATTACAAAATAAATAAAAACAATTCTAAATAATTAAAAAAAAATAACTTGGTAATGATAAAATCCTTGATTTTCGAGATATTGAGTCTAAATAATTACAAAATAAATAAAAACAATTCTAAATAATTAAAAAAAATAACCTTGGTAATGTTAAAATCGTAGATTTTCGAGTTATTAAAAAAAGAGAGTCTAAATAATTAAAATAATAATAATAATAATAATAATAATTGAAAAAATATATAAATAATTGAAAAAAAAAACCTTGGTAATGTTAAAAGCGTAGCTTTTCTAAATATTAAAAAAAAAGGAGTAAAAAAAAAATAAATGAAGACAAATCTAAATTATTGGGAAAAAAAATAAAAAAAAATAAAAGAAAAATGGGAGTAAAATTAAAGAATAAGCAAAATAATTGAAAGAAATAAAATCGATTAATACAAAATGAAGTAAATGTTCCGACTCAGAATTTTTTCCTTTAAGATTTATTTACATCTGAAAAGACTCTATGTGTATTAATTTTTATTTTATATGTATGGAATTTATTATTTAAATTCTATTTTTAAATCTGTAATGAAAACACAAATTATTTAAATTTAAGAGTCCAATTTTTCTAAGTTTCGGCGTAGATTTGGATAGATAGATTAGATAGGATATATTAAGGTTCTAAGTTTTCTAAGTTTCGGGATATATTTAGATAGACAGATTAGACAGATTTTATTATTATATATATATATTTATTATTATATATATTTTATTATTATTTGATTAGATTAAGATTCTAAATTTCACGTTTTAAGATTCCAATATGATTTGTTATAAAACCGTGGTTATAGTTTATTAGATTCCATAGTATTTTCACGAAAATTCAAGTTATGTGTATAAGACTATTTCTTAATTATTTATAACAGGGTACTTTTAATTGCACCATTCACAATCTAGGGTACCCCATCATAACAGGGGCGACACTCAACCATTCTAAGAAAATTTTCAGTTTTCTTACTTTAATTATTATAAATGCCATTCGGAAAGCTTGCCATATAAAATTGAATCAAGCTGTCGCTTGCAAAAAAAAAAAAAAAAAAAAAAAAAAAAAAAGATAAAGACGAATGTTTTTTAGTCTACGAAAATATAATAAACCACGAAAGAAAACATACAATAACCTCTTCCGAGTTATCCATGATTACGAAATGCGTTCCTCATCATTAGAAACCTCAGAAACCAATATATTTTCAATATTTAAATAATCATTTATATATAAAAAAATTTATTTTGCTGCTACTAATTTTCGGAAACGTTTCTGGCTAGTTTTAATAGTGTATTAACCAGTTTTCTGAAATCGGAATATCGGTTTTTAGGATATTATCCATTCTCAATTAAACATTTCAGCTGCGTAACTTAATTTATACATGTAAGAGTAACAAAGTAACATTGATTTTAATGTTAATGTTAATGCAGTTAATTTATCATGTTTGTCTGTAAAAACATGTTTGTTGAACATGAAGAAGTTTACATGAGAGTGAACAGCATCCGAAAAAAAAAACCGATATTGTGGGTTAAGAAAACCGATTAACACATCATAAAAATAACTCGGAAAAGTTTCCGAAAATCTGCAGCAGCAAAAAAAACTGCTTATAAATGCTTCTTTAAATCTCGAAAATATATTGGTTTCTGAGGTTTTTAAAGATAAAGGCTGCTTTTAAAAATCGTTCGTAACTGGGAAGAGGTTATTTTTATTTTCGTTCATGGTTATATTATATTATCCTACATTAAGAAACATCTTTCTTTACAGTGTATGATGAAATAATTAAATTTATAATCAAGTTGTTAATGTGACATTGTATTGTAAAGAAAGTGGCGAAATTTTTTTTTGCTACAGTGCAAGAAGAAAATCTTGAATGATCACCAGGTGCACTTCAAATTGATAAGGCCCTGAATTTTTACAAAATTATTCTAATTTGATTGACTTGTTGTCTTCTATTTCTAGCACGTTAACACGTTGAAAAAAAAATATTATGATATCATCACAAGATATATCCAATAAACTTGTTATCTCGGTTCTTAAAATACCCATGAGTTAGATATGACTCACATAAATGTCAGCTTGTGATGAAATCTATATAAAAATAAGATTTACTATTTAAAAAATTATAAATAAACGCATGTATGAAAATGTACGTGTATAATTTTAATCACAAGGTCACAAAAATTATCAATAATATATACACTGGAAATTCCCAGATCACATTGGGAACACTTTGATTTAAAAAAAGGTGTTCCAGTTACCCTAATGTGTACTGAATGTGTCCCCCGAATAAAGAATGTGTTCTGAAAGTGTTACCGAAAATGTTCTTCTCAGGATATCTGTTAAATCTAAACATTGGAATACATTTGAGAACGGTTTGGGGGCACATTTGGGCACACTTGTGAAATCATTGCTTTCAAAAAGTGCACTAGAAAGTATGCTGAACAAAAGAAGTGTTCTCAGAAGTATTCTAAAAACAGTTCCAAAAAGTGCGTTTCAAAGTGTTCTAAAAAAGGGGACAAAATAAGTGTTCTGAAAAGTGTGTAAAGATTTACAGTGTATCACGATTCTAAACTTAGGTTTTTTTCTTAAAAAAAAAAATCTTTTGCATATGTAAAGGGCGCATTAAAGGCGCTACATACCCTGTCTTTAAAACCATTGCCAACCCTGACTGTAAAACAAATGCCGACTCTGACTGTAAATTGCTAAATATGAATATTCTAACTGAACTAAATTTTATCAGACTATATATCCACATCTATTGATCATATACAGGGCTGCACAAAATAATTCGTCTACTTTTTTGACACTGGAAGGTGATTTCGAAAACTGTATTTTTCAATGTGTTATATGTTTTCCAAACTGTTTACTTACATGTCTTCTTTCACCTTATTTAACGGTGAAGTTTCGTTACAGTTTTCTGGCTATGTTGGAAAGTGTTTCATAATCTATGCTTGACGCATGATTTTTCGTTCTTGTTTAAAATAAATGCTACTTTTTCAAACCAATAAGTTATGATAAAAATTTCTATATGTATATAAGTTACGGTCAATATGATTAATCCGATCAGTATTAATAATAGCCGGTTATTATTAATAATGATCGGATTACTCATATTGACCGTAACATATATATATATATATACATATACAGGGTGCATAGGAAAGTCCCTTTAATCTGAAAATACTTGTGAACGGTGAGAGATACAGCTATGCAAGTGAGGTAACGGTATAGTAAAACGACTACGCTCGACCTAATGCAAACGACAGAAGCGCCCCCTAGTGGCGAAATTTGGAAGATAGCCATTGCAAATCGAAAATGAAAAGAAATAGAGCAAAATTTCCAGTTAGAAAGTTTTAGAGCATCAATTAATTAGTACGAAAAGACATTTGGTTCACACGGATAAGATAAATCGTCCCCTGTATACCCAAAAATGTCCGAAATCGATGCACTCCATTTTGTGTAAATGTTTGAAAGGAATAGCCAGAAGTATGAATAAATATGCACAATCTATTGCATAAATACGTACTTACGTCAATGCATTTTGATAACATCACACACAAACAAAGAAAAATTGTCTCACAGTGATAAAAAGTTAATGTTCAGTATGTTCGAAAATTTCGCCATTGCTCACAATACACGTTTGTATTCGCCAGAGTAATTCTGCATGCACGTTTCTCAGCATGGAAGGTGTCACACTATTGCAAGCATCTTCAATACGACGACGTAGATCCAGCAGACTTGTAGGTGGAGTTGCATAAACCTTATCTTTTATGTAACCCAACAGGAAGAAAGCCAACGGAGTGAGGTCCGGCGATCGTGGAGGCCATTAAACACTACCACCATACCCGATAATAAAAGTTTTAAAATAAAACCGCTCGCACATTCGGATTCAAATTATCGTCTGCCACAAGTTTATGCTATGAGATTATACTGTTTGCATCAAGCGAGCGCCAACACCTTTTAAACTAAAATTTTAAATGCATTGAAAATGAAAGTTTTACAGACGTTACAGTGCAGTACAACGTCACAATCTGCAGTTGCGCACTGCTACATTTCCGAAATGTGAATATGCAGAGTAGAATCGTCGCGCATCGATTTCGGACATTTTTGGGTATACAGGCGATATTTTATCTTATCAAACGTCGTTTCGTACTAATTAATTGATGCTCTAAAACTTTCTAACTGGAAATTTTGCTCTATCTCTTTTCGTTTTCGATTTGCAATGGCTATCGCCAAATTTTGCCTCTAGGGGGCGCTGCTATCGTTTGCATTATGTCGGGCGTAGTCGCTTTACTATACCGTTACCTCACTTGCATAGCTGTATCTCTCTCCGTTCGCAAGTATTTTCAGGTTAAAGGGACTTTCCTTTGCACCCTGTACATAACACTGGAACGTTGTTAAGTCTATTTAATATTTTTGTAATTTAACCCTTTCAGGTGCAAGCAATTGTGTTCCTGTAACGTCGAATTCACACCGGTATTTACGAAAGAATTTAGTTCAAAATAAGGAAAAGCAATTTTTCAACTTTTTCTCGTCAAAGTTAAAAAAGTAAAATTTTATTAAAAGTTTCTGGTTTGAATCGGATTAAAATTAGGCGGTATATAATATATACCACCGCCCCTCAAAGGGTTAACGTTTTCCAAAATTCTTCCAAAATTCTTCCTTAGCTTATTGTTATATTAATAGAACGTAAAATAACTACATTTGTTAAACTTCATTAAATGACATATTCGTTAAATTTCAGCAAACCTTAATGTTTGTGTATTTGCATAGCTACTTTAAATTTTTTACCCCCCCCCCCTCCCCACAAAATAAATAAATAAATAAATAAAAAATCGGTGGTTAAAAATTAAACTTTATTAATATTCAATATATTGATATTTTTATCAAAATCCATCATTAAATATAATTATGTCATCAATTTTCTTGGTTTTCTTTTTCATAGAGATACGTTTTGAATATCTTATTTTTGTTCTCATTATTCTGTCATAAACAATAACGCTGCAGTGGAATCTTCCTGTTATTTAATTCTCGGGTTGGCACATTGTTATTATTATTATTTTCTTTAATTTGGAGTGTAGGGTATCGAATGTCCTGCAATTTTCTTCAAAACAATTCCTTTAAAAAGAAAAAACTCTCCAAGGAGTCTTTTTCCAGAAGATTCGATAGACATATCCGATGACTCCGAAATGTTAGTTCAGTCATGTCTAACACATATTTAAGTTTTGTTTATGAAAATAAGAAGGTGTCAAGATTCACAATTAACATACTTCTTTATTCTTTCTCACCTTATGATCGTATACTCGACAGATAAACAAATTTTTTATAGGTAAAACGTCTTAATGTATAACTATAAAATTTCACTGTTGCTTTAAAACACAGTTAAAAAATACAGGGTGGTCATAAAGTCTTTCCCTGATTACAATAATTTATTGCAGAAAAACTAATATAATTAGGCATATGCTTTTTTCAGTACCGTAATTTCCGGTGTATAAGCCGCGGGTAAAATAAGTCTGTTTCAAACCAGAAATATTTTTAAAGAAATAAATTCAAATAAGTGCCAAGATGTAACACGTTACAATTTCCGGTCCGAAACAGATTTATTTGAGCCGCGGCTTATACGCCGGAAATTACGGTATATTGTAAAGACATTTATGAAGTTTTTAATACAAGTACTTACGTCAGTAAATTTCGATGTGAACACCCTTGGTAGCTCGAAGAATATCAAGGCAATATTCCATTTCTCGCCACGTAAGTAGAGAGAAAATGACAGTCCGACCCCAGGAGGTGGTGTGTGGTGCTGGTGCAAGGTGCAGCACCAGCACCACCTCCCAAAGTGCACCTCCTCCTCCTCCCAAAGTGTGCACCTCCTGCTCCTCCCAAAGTGCGCACCTCCTCACGAAGTGCCCTCCTCCTCCCAAAGTGCAGCTCAGCTCCTCCCGAAGTGCCCTCCTCCACCACCTAAGATAAGGGGATTAATTAAGGATTAGTGTTAATTAATTTTAATTAGGAAACTTAGAAATTTTTTGAAGCAAAAAAAAATTTTTTTTCGCCGAGAATTTCCTACTAGAATACTAGGTGTGTTTCAAGGGATTTATTTTAGCGAATTAGAAATTTAATTAATTTTAATTGGGAAACTTAGACATTTTTCGAAGCAATTTTTTTTTTTTTTTTTTTTTTTTTTTTTTTTTTTTCAACGAGAGTATGCAGTTTGATTATGAGTGTATGCAGTAGAAGTGAATGATTAATTAATTAAAAATATTAATTAAAAATAGTAATTAATTAATTTTAATTGCAGAACTTAAAAATTTTCGCGAGATTTTTTTTTTTTTTTTCAACGAGAGTAGGGTATTCGATATACATGTTAGAGGAGAATTTTAAAAGTCAATAATGGTTTAATTAAAAATGGTGATTAATTTTAATTGCAGAACTTAAGAATTTTCGCGAGATTTTTTTTTTTTTTTCAACGAGAGTAGGGTATTCGATATACATGTTAGAGGAGAATTTTAAAAGTCAATAATGGTTTAATTAAAAAGGGTCATTCATTAATTTTAATTAGGGAACTTAGAAATTTTTTTGCGATTTTTTTTTCAACTAGAGTATGCTTTTCTATTCAATATATATGTTAGAAATAATGATTCATGCATTAAAAAAGGTATTAAGATTTTTTTTTTCTTTTAAACCAAAAATAGAATTTAGAGTTAAAATAGAATTTTTAGTTTAAAAAATTGGCAAAAGTAGGATTTTCAACTGAAAGTAATCTAAGATATAAACTCTCAACTGAAATGAATTTTGCCTTAAGGTGTGAGCTTTTAGCTAGAAGTGACCTAGAGTCAAAACTTCCTGGTCCCAGGAATCACCACGGGAGGGTTATAGTAAAAAATACAGGGTCCCGTACGAATTATACTGCACTCAATTCTAATAGCTCGCCCCCTCCTTTTTTTTTTTTTACTCAGAGGGGTCCTTCGATGGACTAACAATACGCACTTCAAAAATACAGAGTGATATCAAAAGAAGAATTTTAACGTATACATAAAATAATAAATAAATAAGAATGAAAAATCATGCATAGCGTCATAATTCATGAATCACTTTCCACAAAAAATACAGATTGGAACCAAAAGAATTTTAACGTATATATAAAATAAACAAGAATGAAAAATCATGTGTAGCGGTTTAGTTTATGAATCACTTTCCAACATTATTGAAATGTTGTGTGAACAAAATATAATTTTACCATATAGTGCATAGTTAATTAAAATAGTGAACAGATCCCCTTTTTAATAAAAAGGCACCCTTCACAATAATCCATTTATGCATAAGGACCCTTCATAAAATCAGATAATTTACACTTTACACTGTTTTTTTTTTCAATTCAAGTTAGGGTAAAAGTACAGTTTACGCATCGATAGATTCAAAATACAGGGACCCTTCGAAGTGTGAACTCGCATTAGACTATAGGGCCCCTTCATAAAATAAATGAGATACATGCCCTATTCGAATAAAAAAAAAGCTCTTCACAAAAACTGTAGGGGTTCCCTTTTGGAATAAAAAGGGCCCTTCACAAAAATCCAATTATGCATAAGAACCCTTCCTAAAATCAGATAATTTACACTTTCGCCTTTTTTTTTTCAATTCAAGTTAGGCTAAAAGTACAGCTTGCGCGTCGATATGTTCAAAACACATAGTTATAGATATTAGGCTACCTTCACAAAATAAACTCAATATATTCATGTTATATTATGGCGACAGAAATACAAGGGATATTGACCTTTCATAAAAATGCAAGGTCCGCTGTTTGAATGAAAAGGCCTCCCTTCACAATATACCCTGTAAAAATATTATGATTCCACAGATATTTTAAGAAATAGAGTACTAATCTCAAATGAATACGAATTCATGCAATGTAAAAAATAGGTTTTACACGAATACATTTTTAGTATAACGTTCAAAATATAGATTTTAGAAAAAAAAAAGTACATTTTTCACCAAATTTATCATACAAGTCTGTAAAATAGGGTAGATCGTTTCATGAAAAATAATTGAATTTTCGAATGATTATGCTTTAAAATACATATTTATAACTGCGACTAAGATTTGAGTGTTACCCCCTCAACATACATATCGCTGAATTATAATGAGTCATATTATCAGATAAGCGAAGATCTTGCTTTGACACGGTGAATCACTCGCGATAAGAAATGCGGCTATTGGGCTTTTTCTCAAATTTAAACAGTTCTGACACATTTTTTGTAGGTAAATGAGCTATTTAAAACCGTCAATGTATACGAATTATTTCGTGTAGTCCTATATAATTATTAATCTGTTAAGTTTTAAAATGCTTCAATGAAAATTAAGAAATAGTCATTAAGCGATACCCTTAAGAATTTTGAGGCAAACAGATGTTTAAATGAATTTGAACCTGTTTAAATGTACCTGTGTTTAAATGAATTTGACGCATGTTATGGTAAAAAAAAATACAGGGTCCCCCTATAAGATATATGAATTAAACTTTAAATATTTTAAAATTACATTAGTCTATGCTTTTTTTGTATAGAAATATTATACTAAATTGTGTTTTTAGTATTTTAACTTAAAAATTTCTTTTGAGGAATGAATATAATAACTAAGCTTTGTTTTTATAAAATATATATTGTACTAAATAGTTAGGGTATTATTTAAAAAAATTTTGTTTTTAATATTGAAAAAAAAGTTATCTTATCTAAATATTTAAACCATAATGTACTGTGGACTTCATCCAAATTCGACTGCATGCATGCCTTACAACAACTAAACGGTATAACGTGTTCGCTTATCTCTTAAAATTACGGGATATCGTGACGTCATGGATAAAGCATAGGGTAGAATACAGAATGAATAGGTATTATAAAGCAGAATCATAAATTTTGCATACTTTGCACTTGTAGTATGTGAAATGATTGCTACTATTGCCTATATGAGAAAATGAATCATCAACGAATCTTATTAGTGTATGTTATATTTAACCAACAGGCTTGAAATGCGTGCATTTTGACTAGAATTAATCATTGAATGTAAAAATGATTTATTTTTAGATCTAATATGTATATCGTTTAACATTTAAAAATATATACATAAATTAATCTTACCTTATTCACAAACTTGCAATCCCGTATTCAATATATGACTACAGCATGAAAAAACATGCGTGCTACTTGTATAGCAACTAGACCAGAAATGATTTCAGTACAAGTCCATTATCTTATTGTTAATCTATAGATTAGTAACATCACGTGACTGATTGCGATAACATTCTATACAAGATTTACTGATAAGAATACATTTCAATTCATTTCTCCCAAAAGCAAGTGTATGAGTTGGTTGTAAGATCTAGGTAAGTATCCTTACTTTATATGTTTAAAGTTATAATATATGAATAGATATAATATTAATGTATTTTTTCAATATGTATGGTAGGCAAAAAGGAATAGGTAAGCAAAAAAGAATAGGTATTATTGCATGTTTCCTCTAATTTATTTTAAAAATAATTATTTTAAAAATACATACTAACAATTTATGCGATGAGTCACAAGGCATGATGAGACGATATATGAAATTTATTTTTATATTATACAAGCTCCTATATACAATTCATATGCGTGAGCAAGATTATTTTTAGACTAGAATTATTCACTGAATGTAAAAAAAAAAAAAAAAAAACGATTTATATTTAGATCTAATATTTATATCGTTTAACATTTTAAAATCCTATTAAAAGTATATACATTAGTATGCTTGTGAAAGGCCTATTGTTAATACGAAACGTTGTGTGAAGTGTCCTGTTTTAGGGTTAAAAGTTTCGTGAAGGGGTCTGTTTGAAGGAGCCTGTTTCGAAATGACTTAAGAACGCACAATTTATTCCTAAACATTCAACTCGATTCGTTATATATGCTTTATTAAGTATTCAATAAAAAATAATAACTGAGAAATAAAATTAAAAATAGTAATTAAGAGATACCCTTAAGAATTATTGCGATATCTAATTCGATACAAGTCTTGTTAAAACAGAGATTATAGTTAAAATACACATTAATTATACAATATTACACTGTATTACACAATACGCTACCTCACCAATATTATCACAGAGATACCTTCGATAAAATTTAGACTAACAATACACACCTAAAAAAATATATACAGAGTACCCAAAACATGATAGGAATGAATGAAAAATTTTAACGTAAATTATAAAATAGGATCTACAATAAGTGACAATAAATAAATATGAAGGAAAAAATCATGAGTCATGGTATACTTTATGAAACACTTTCCAATGCTATGTGACTATCGTTAAGAATTTGAAATAAGTGAATTAGATTTAATAATTCATACTGGAAATGTATTTAAAAAAAATTAGTAGCTTCGCCTACTTTTAAATCATTCAAGACATATGATGAAGGCTTGGCTGCTGTAGAAAAGCTTAATACTTGTATCTTAATGAATCGACCTATTTATGTTGGATTCACAATTTTAGAATTATCTAAATTAGTTATGTATGATTTTCATTACAATTTTATAAAGAAAACATACAAAGATCGTGCAGTTATACTCTTTACGGATATAGATTCCTTAACTTATCATATTCAAACACATAATATTTATAAGGATATGGAGCACCATCATGATTTTTTCGACTTTTCTGAATACTCGAAATCCCATCGTCTAAACCGCACAAGTTTCGAACCCACAAATATATAATCAGACTTGTCATTTTATAACCAGAAAGCTAACCACAGGGCTAAGTGAGCCCCCCACTTATTTTATAGTCACCACGCTGACTATTGGGCTTAGTAAGCCCCAGGTTAATTTATATCCACCACGCTAACTATTGGGCTTAGTGAGCCCCAGGATAACTTATACCCACCACGCTAACTTTTGGGCCTAGTGAACCCCCGCTTATTTTATAGCCACCATACTAACCACAGGGCTAAGTGAGCCCCCACTTATTTTATAGTCACCATGCTAAGTATTAGGCTGAGTGAGCCCCAGGCTATTTTATAGCTACTATGATAACCCCAGGGCTAAGTGAGCCTACCGCTTATTTTATAGTCACCACGTTTACTACTGGGCTGAGTGAGCCCCAGGATATTTTATACCCACTATGCTAACTAATGGGCTGAGTGAGCCCCAGGCTATTTTCTACCCACCACGTTTACTGGGCTTAGTGTGTCCCCCGCTTATTTTATAGCTACTACGATAACCCCAGGGCTAAGTGAGCCTCCCGCTTATTTTATAGTCAACACGTTTACTAATGGGCTGAGTGAGCCCCAGGCTATTTTATACCCACCACGCTTACAGGGCTAAGTGATCCCCCGCTTATTATATAGTCAACACGCTAACTACTGGGCTGATTAAGCCCCAGATATTTTATAGTCACCACGTTTACTACTGGGCTGAGTGAGCCCCAGGCTATTTTATACCCACCACGCTTACAGGGCTAAGTGATCCCCCGCTTATTATATAGTCAACACGCTAACTACTAGGCTGATTAAGTCCCAGGTATTTTATACCCATCACGCTAACTACTAGGCTGAGTGAGCCCCAGGTTATTTAGTTGCATGAATATGATTTCCAAGGTATATGTCCTAACTTGATTTAAACCATTGCATATGGTAAGATAAAGCTGCGAAGTAAATTGGTAAACTATATGTACATTTCCCATGAAAACTCACTTCTATTCTATTAAATATCTGCAGAAATCAGCATAGTTTATTAAAATTATATACATTCTCATTAATTTATGAATCTACTAACTTGTAATATCTGTATGGTAACTTGGATTATTAGTATTCCCACTTAAAAATTTCTTTTGTAGATTTAATATGATAAACACTAACATGAGACCGACTAAACTTTTACCATTTTCATTTCAACTTAGTTTTAGGAAATTTATCTACATAGCTTTAAATTTTACTGTTTAATAAGTCTATTATTTCAAAGTATTATTATTTTTTTTTTAGTTCTAATATTCAAAACATATTCATATCGTTTTACAAAGTAGGTATCAAATTAATTTAAAGTCCTATTAAAAATATATACACAAATACTATTCTTACCTAACACGCCAGCTAGCTAGCTAAGCACCCAACCGTCTCACACCAAGACTCTGAGAAAAGTGAATGTTTGTTCAGGGCCTTATCAGCTAATATAATCACTGATAAGATTTGATCACGTGACATGTGACGTCACTGATTAAGTGATATCACGTGACCATGTGGTATCATTCAATATCTCACCAGTGACGTCAGAGATCACGTGACTAGGTCCTAAAAGAATCAATTACTAATTACAATTATCAATTTACCTCTAATTGATTTGTATAATATATATAGATAAATTAATATAAGATTTATCTATTTCGTAATACATAGCACATGTACTATGTTTTACGAAATAATAGAAAAATCATGTATTAATTTATCTATATATTATACAAATCAATTAGAGGTAAATTGATAATTGTAATTAGTAATTGATTCTTTTAGGACCTAGTCACGTGATCTCTGACGTCACTGGTGAGATATTGAATGATACCACATGGTCACGTGATATCACTTAATCAGTGACGTCACATGTCACGTGATCAAATCTTATCAGTGATTATATTAGCTGATAAGGCCCTGAACAAACATTCACTTTTCTCAGAGTCTTGGTGTGAGACGGTTGGGTGCTTAGCTAGCTAGCTGGCGTGTTAGGTAAGAATAGTATTTGTGTATATATTTTTAGTAGGACTTTAAATTAATTTGATACCTACTTTGTAAAACGATATGAATATGTTTTGAATATTAGAACTAAAAAAAAATAATAATACTTTGAAATAATAGACTTATTAAACAGTAAAATTTAAAGCTATGTAGATAAATTTCCTAAAACTAAGTTGAAATGAAAATGGTAAAAGTTTAGTCGGTCTCATGTTAGTGTTTATCATATTAAATCTACAAAAGAAATTTTTAAGTGGGAATACTAATAATCCAAGTTACCATACAGATATTACAAGTTAGTAGATTCATAAATTAATGAGAATGTATATAATTTTAATAAACTATGCTGATTTCTGCAGATATTTAATAGAATAGAAGTGAGTTTTCATGGGAAATGTACATATAGTTTACCAATTTACTTCGCAGCTTTATCTTACCATATGCAATGGTTTAAATCAAGTTAGGACATATACCTTGGAAATCATATTCATGCAACTAAATAACCTAGGGCTCACTCAGCCTAGTAGTTAGCGTGATGGGTATAAAATACCTGGGACTTAATCAGCCTAGTAGTTAGCGTGTTGACTATATAATAAGCGGGGGATCACTTAGCCCTGTAAGCGTGGTGGGTATAAAATAGCCTGGGGCTCACTCAGCCCAGTAGTAAACGTGGTGACTATAAAATATCTGGGGCTTAATCAGCCCAGTAGTTAGCGTGTTGACTATATAATAAGCGGGGGATCACTTAGCCCTGTAAGCGTGGTGGGTATAAAATAGCCTCGGGCTCACTCAGCCCATTAGTAAACATGTTGACTATAAAATAAGCGGGAGGCTCACTTAGCCCTGGGGTTATCGTAGTAGCTATAAAATAAGCGGGGGACACACTAAGCCCAGTAAACGTGGTGGGTAGAAAATAGCCTGGGGCTCACTCAGCCCATTAGTTAGCATAGTGGGTATAAAATATCCTGGGGCTCACTCAGCCCAGTAGTAAACGTGGTGACTATAAAATAAGCGGTAGGCTCACTTAGCCCTGGGGTTATCGTAGTAGCTATAAAATAGCCTGGGGCTCACTCAGCCTAATACTTAGCATGGTGACTATAAAATAAGTGGGGGCTCACTCAGCCCTGTGGTTAGTATGGTGGCTATAAAATAAGCGGGGGTTCACTAGGCCCAAAAGTTAGCGTGGTGGGTATAAGTTATCCTGGGGCTCACTAAGCCCAATAGTTAGCGTGGTGGATATAAATTAACCTGGGGCTTACTAAGCCCAATAGTCAGCGTGGTGACTATAAAATAAGTGGGGGGCTCACTTAGCCCTGTGGTTAGCTTTCTGGTTATAAAATGACAAGTCTGATTATATGTTTGTGGGTTCGAAACTTGTGCGGTTTAGACGATGGGATTTCGAGTATTCAGAAAAGTCGAAAAAATCATGATGGTGCTCCATATCCTTATAAATATTATGTGTTTGAATATGATAAGTTAAGGAATCTATATCCGTAAAGAGTATAACTGCACGATCTTTGTATGTTTTCTTTATAAAATTGTAATGAAAATCATACATAACTAATTTAGATAATTCTAAAATTGTGAATCCAACATAAATAGGTCGATTCATTAAGATACAAGTATTAAGCTTTTCTACAGCAGCCAAGCCTTCATCATATGTCTTGAATGATTTAAAAGTAGGCGAAGCTACTAATTTTTTTTAAATACATTTCCAGTATGAATTATTAAATCTAATTTACTTATTTCAAATTCTTAACGATAGTCACATAGCATTGGAAAGTGTTTCATAAAGTATACCATGACTCATGATTTTTTCCTTCATATTTATTTATTGTCACTTATTGTAGATCCTATTTTATAATTTACGTTAAAATTTTTCATTCATTCCTATCATGTTTTGGGTACTCTGTATATATTTTTTTAGGTGTGTATTGTTAGTCTAAATTTTATCGAAGGTATCTCTGTGATAATATTGGTGAGGTAGCGTATTGTGTAATACAGTGTAATATTGTATAATTAATGTGTATTTTAACTATAATCTCTGTTTTAACAAGACTTGTATCGAATTAGATATCGCAATAATTCTTAAGGGTATCTCTTAATTACTATTTTTAATTTTATTTCTCAGTTATTATTTTTTATTGAATACTTAATAAAGCATATATAACGAATCGAGTTGAATGTTTAGGAATAAATTGTGCGTTCTTAAGTCATTTCGAAACAGGCTCCTTCAAACAGACCCCTTCACGAAACTTTTAACCCTAAAACAGGACACTTCACACAACGTTTCGTATTAACAATAGGCCTTTCACAAGTATACTAAGGTATATACTTTTAATAGGATTTTAAAATGTTAAACGATATAAATATTAGATCTAAATATAAATCGTTTTTTTTTTTTTTTTACATTCAGTGAATAATTCTAGTCTAAAAATAATATTGCTCACGCATATGAATTGTATATAGGAGCTTGTATAATATAAAAATAAATTTCATATATCGTCTCATCATGCCTTGTGACTCATCGCATAAATTGTTAGTATGTATTTTTAAAATAATTATTTTTAAAATAAATTAGAGGAAACATGCAATAATACCTATTCTTTTTTGCTTACCTATTCCTTTTTGCCTACCATACATATTGAAAAAATACATTAATATTATATCTATTCATATATTATAACTTTAAACATATAAAGTAAGGATACTTACCTAGATCTTACAACCAACTCATACACTTGCTTTTGGGAGAAATGAATTGAAATGTATTCTTATCAGTAAATCTTGTATAGAATGTTATCGCAATCAGTCACGTGATGTTACTAATCTATAGATTAACAATAAGATAATGGACTTGTACTGAAATCATTTCTGGTCTAGTTGCTATACAAGTAGCACGCATGTTTTTTCATGCTGTAGTCATATATTGAATACGGGATTGCAAGTTTGTGAATAAGGTAAGATTAATTTATGTATATATTTTTAAATGTTAAACGATATACATATTAGATCTAAAAATAAATCATTTTTACATTCAATGATTAATTCTAGTCAAAATGCACGCATTTCAAGCCTGTTGGTTAAATATAACATACACTAATAAGATTCGTTGATGATTCATTTTCTCATATAGGCAATAGTAGCAATCA
Organism: Maratus michaelseni; assembly: GCA_963931845.1. NCBI lineage: Eukaryota > Metazoa > Arthropoda > Arachnida > Araneae > Salticidae > Maratus > Maratus michaelseni. The sequence continues at coordinate 31,775,935 of OZ007594.1, read as the reverse complement.
TTTCACATACTACAAGTGCAAAGTATGCAAAATTTATGATTCTGCTTTATAATACCTATTCATTCTGTATTCTACCCTATGCTTTATCCATGACGTCACGATATCCCGTAATTTTAAGAGATAAGCGAACACGTTATACCGTTTAGTTGTTGTAAGGCATGCATGCAGTCGAATTTGGATGAAGTCCACAGTACATTATGGTTTAAATATTTAGATAAGATAACTTTTTTTTCAATATTAAAAACAAAATTTTTTTAAATAATACCCTAACTATTTAGTACAATATATATTTTATAAAAACAAAGCTTAGTTATTATATTCATTCCTCAAAAGAAATTTTTAAGTTAAAATACTAAAAACACAATTTAGTATAATATTTCTATACAAAAAAAGCATAGACTAATGTAATTTTAAAATATTTAAAGTTTAATTCATATATCTTATAGGGGGACCCTGTATTTTTTTTTACCATAACATGCGTCAAATTCATTTAAACACAGGTACATTTAAACAGGTTCAAATTCATTTAAACATCTGTTTGCCTCAAAATTCTTAAGGGTATCGCTTAATGACTATTTCTTAATTTTCATTGAAGCATTTTAAAACTTAACAGATTAATAATTATATAGGACTACACGAAATAATTCGTATACATTGACGGTTTTAAATAGCTCATTTACCTACAAAAAATGTGTCAGAACTGTTTAAATTTGAGAAAAAGCCCAATAGCCGCATTTCTTATCGCGAGTGATTCACCGTGTCAAAGCAAGATCTTCGCTTATCTGATAATATGACTCATTATAATTCAGCGATATGTATGTTGAGGGGGTAACACTCAAATCTTAGTCGCAGTTATAAATATGTATTTTAAAGCATAATCATTCGAAAATTCAATTATTTTTCATGAAACGATCTACCCTATTTTACAGACTTGTATGATAAATTTGGTGAAAAATGTACTTTTTTTTTTCTAAAATCTATATTTTGAACGTTATACTAAAAATGTATTCGTGTAAAACCTATTTTTTACATTGCATGAATTCGTATTCATTTGAGATTAGTACTCTATTTCTTAAAATATCTGTGGAATCATAATATTTTTACAGGGTATATTGTGAAGGGAGGCCTTTTCATTCAAACAGCGGACCTTGCATTTTTATGAAAGGTCAATATCCCTTGTATTTCTGTCGCCATAATATAACATGAATATATTGAGTTTATTTTGTGAAGGTAGCCTAATATCTATAACTATGTGTTTTGAACATATCGACGCGCAAGCTGTACTTTTAGCCTAACTTGAATTGAAAAAAAAAAAGGCGAAAGTGTAAATTATCTGATTTTAGGAAGGGTTCTTATGCATAATTGGATTTTTGTGAAGGGCCCTTTTTATTCCAAAAGGGAACCCCTACAGTTTTTGTGAAGGGCTTTTTTTTTTATTCGAATAGGGCATGTATCTCATTTATTTTATGAAGGGGCCCTATAGTCTAATGCGAGTTCACACTTCGAAGGGTCCCTGTATTTTGAATCTATCGATGCGTAAACTGTACTTTTACCCTAACTTGAATTGAAAAAAAAACAGTGTAAAGTGTAAATTATCTGATTTTATGAAGGGTCCTTATGCATAAATGGATTATTGTGAAGGGTGCCTTTTTATTAAAAAGGGGATCTGTTCACTATTTTAATTAACTATGCACTATATGGTAAAATTATATTTTGTTCACACAACATTTCAATAATGTTGGAAAGTGATTCATAAACTAAACCGCTACACATGATTTTTCATTCTTGTTTATTTTATATATACGTTAAAATTCTTTTGGTACCAATCTGTATTTTTTGTGGAAAGTGATTCATGAATTATGACGCTATGCATGATTTTTCATTCTTATTTATTTATTATTTTATGTATACGTTAAAATTCTTCTTTTGATATCACTCTGTATTTTTGAAGTGCGTATTGTTAGTCCATCGAAGGACCCCTCTGAGTAAAAAAAAAAAAAGGAGGGGGCGAGCTATTAGAATTGAGTGCAGTATAATTCGTACGGGACCCTGTATTTTTTACTATAACCCTCCCGTGGTGATTCCTGGGACCAGGAAGTTTTGACTCTAGGTCACTTCTAGCTAAAAGCTCACACCTTAAGGCAAAATTCATTTCAGTTGAGAGTTTATATCTTAGATTACTTTCAGTTGAAAATCCTACTTTTGCCAATTTTTTAAACTAAAAATTCTATTTTAACTCTAAATTCTATTTTTGGTTTAAAAGAAAAAAAAATCTTAATACCTTTTTTAATGCATGAATCATTATTTCTAACATATATATTGAATAGAAAAGCATACTCTAGTTGAAAAAAAAATCGCAAAAAAATTTCTAAGTTCCCTAATTAAAATTAATGAATGACCCTTTTTAATTAAACCATTATTGACTTTTAAAATTCTCCTCTAACATGTATATCGAATACCCTACTCTCGTTGAAAAAAAAAAAAAATCTCGCGAAAATTCTTAAGTTCTGCAATTAAAATTAATCACCATTTTTAATTAAACCATTATTGACTTTTAAAATTCTCCTCTAACATGTATATCGAATACCCTACTCTCGTTGAAAAAAAAAAAAAATCTCGCGAAAATTTTTAAGTTCTGCAATTAAAATTAATTAATTACTATTTTTAATTAATATTTTTAATTAATTAATCATTCACTTCTACTGCATACACTCATAATCAAACTGCATACTCTCGTTGAAAAAAAAAAAAAAAAAAAAATTGCTTCGAAAAATGTCTAAGTTTCCCAATTAAAATTAATTAAATTTCTAATTCGCTAAAATAAATCCCTTGAAACACACCTAGTATTCTAGTAGGAAATTCTCGGCGAAAAAAAAAAATTTTTTGCTTCAAAAAATTTCTAAGTTTCCTAATTAAAATTAATTAACACTAATCCTTAATTAATCCCCTTATCTTAGGTGGTGGAGGAGGGCACTTCGGGAGGAGCTGAGCTGCACTTTGGGAGGAGGAGGGCACTTCGTGAGGAGGTGCGCACTTTGGGAGGAGCAGGAGGTGCACACTTTGGGAGGAGGAGGAGGTGCACTTTGGGAGGTGGTGCTGGTGCTGGTGCTGCACCTTGCACCAGCACCACACACCACCTCCTGGGGTCGGACTGTCATTTTCTCTCTACTCACGTATTGCCCCAACATTTGGGCTGCCACACTAGACTGTGATCATTCAAAAATTGAAAAAAAAACTTAATAATTGGATTTATTACAGTGTGTCAGGTGAAGGATTTTTGTGCAAACTATGTTCATTTTGCTTTTCAAAGGGACCATGAATTTACCAAGGCGTATGTCTAGTCCTAGTGGATCATCCATCCAGAGGGAAAAAAAAAAAAAAAAAAAAAACTTAAGACCATGACTTTTCCATAATAAAAATTTTACAGCATTATATTCAAGAGTTATTTCGTAATATTTTTTTGTAATCAGGGAAAAACTTTAGGACCACCCTATTTAATATTCATTGCGGATGTTTATTCAGAAATTTTGAATTCTGATCTGGAAGTTTGATTATTTAAGCTTTATTAGTGATAGATATTCCGTGAATAAATTAAAAAAAAAATTATCATTCACAAATTTCTGGCATGATTTCTGAATTTTTGAATAAAAAATTCGTCAGATTTGGCAACATCGATTTCTTGACTCATAGCTTTAGATTTTGAGCTTAGCTGAAATTTTTATTTTTACAAAAGTAAAAAAAATAAATAAATACGTTTAATGAATACAAGGTTAATTTTATGCATATCATTTAAAACTTTTCTTAATTAAAATAAATTTGCCCATACGTGAAATAATTTTGGACTCTATTCATCAAAATAATATTCAAAAGAGTCTTTTCGTTATGTCAACGTTAATAAACTCTATTTCCATTCAGCAGACTGAATTCAAAAGTTCGATTTAATAAGGCTAACCAGATATAATGATTAATTAACTAGTATATAAAAAAATCCTGATGATTCTAAACTATAACTCTTTCATTATTAACTATTCTCCATGCCTTTGATGTATTATTAAAATTTAATGAGCATGTGATGTTTCAGATTTAGCTCTAAATTAGAGAGGTGGGTGCATACGTTGTACTTAGCTTTCATTATTGATGATAATCGAGTTATAATACCAACACTCATAGGAGAGAAAATGTTATTTGCTACAATGTATATTCTTTCAATAATGTTACAATTTTATGATTTGAGGAAGTAAATGTTTTATAGGTGTATTGTTTAGTTGCATTCAGTACAAATTTGCTAATTAATTATCTCACCCGAACCCGAAAATTCCGTTTGAAGTCAATCCAAAACCCCTCACATAAGCCCAACAAAACAAATCTCATCGACTAAACCCGACTCAATCGACTTAGTTATGTTAGAGGTATTATTAATAGAACAAGCCTGTCTAAAATGGTGTTCGCGGTCGTCATGGCACCCTAGAGATCTGCATTTTTTTTACTGTACTGCCCGAGAAGGACTCCTCAGACTAGGAACCAAGTCTGTAGAACACAGATGTCTCTCCCGGTTCCCTTTATTGAGGTTCTAAGAATAAAATTACAAAATTCCGCCGGTAAACGCGACAGAGGGCGTGGTGGTGAATAATACGTATAAATATATGAATATAACGAAACAATATTTGTGAAAGATAAAAATACAAAATAATATCACCCCCGGAGAATACAAAACTCCGACACGACAAGGGGCAGTAAATAAGGGGGTAAACCGGGTCCCTGGCCCAGTGATAAATTAATAAAGAAAGGTCACATAGAAAGTTAAAGATGATTTTAAGCTGGGAGAGCAAAGTCGGGTGCGATAAAATATTAGCAGCCAACCGTCTGGAAGAACAGGAGGACGACGAATATATGCCAGCGAGCTGTTAAAGGACAATTATAGAAGTAATGAGAACCGAAACTCGAAAATTCTACATAAAGTCAACCCGAAACCCGAACCCAACAAAAAAGGATTCGCGAACACGAAACCCGACCCGATCAACACTTCAATTCCAAACCGAACCAAACCCGAAGTGAAAGAAAATTAGTCTCTATTTGAATACAATTATGGAAAAGTAGTCTACAATTATATGTCTAATACCAATGTTATCTTATTTGTATAAAAATAAACACAATTATATCTCTAATATCAACGTTATCTTTTTTTTTTTTAAACGAACACGATACACTTAATCCCGAAACACATGTACATGCATTGAACACATATACACGCATTGAACACATACACATATACACGCATTAATATTCTAATATACAGTTTTTTTTTTCACTTAAAAAATAAGGACTTTCTTTTCAAAAATTGTGTCAACCTGAATCCTATTGGAAAGAATCAAAACATGCCCGAACCCGAAACATTTAAAGTCACGAAAAAAAATTAGCGTCAACCGACCCGAATCGAACCACGAGTCGTTTCGGGTTCGGGTAAAATTGGGTTATCTGATCCGATGCAGGACTCTATTCGATTCGATGCATAACCTATAGAAGTATCCATCCACAATTCACCTTACTTAATTAAATCATCTTTCACACCCCAATCACAGAAAAGTAGAAAAACTCAAGAAGTATCTCTAACTTACCATGTTAAAAATGAAAAAAAAGTAAAACTTGTGAAATAAAACCTGTCTACTACAGAAAAATATTCACATTTCGAACGGAAAAAATGCCATACAACTTTACCTGCTAAGACGGAAACCATTCTAAAATGGCTTTTTTCAGTTTTTTGCGATTTCATTTTATCAGATTTTGCTGTATAGTCATTTCAAAATAGTAAAGAAAATATAAAAATATATTACGAAATCTGCAATATTGGCAGGTTTTATTTAGTACGATTAATAAATACTTTAAACTTTTATTTCTAAAGCTATATTTCTCCACTCTCGTTTATAATATTACAACTTCAAATATAAAATATCAGAATTTGCACACGTGTTTCAAAATATGTCACCACTCATATCATTCAACATAGTAAACAAAAAAATGTTTACTTTAGCTCGCAAATTTATTACCGTGGAGAGACGACTGAACTAGGGGTTACTCGAGGGGTGACTGAACCTAGTTCAACCCGAAAGATCTATGGGAGGTACAGCTGAAGAAAAAAGTACAGACGATTGTGAACGATTGAAAACAAAATTGAACTATTGAAAATAAAGTTCGTGGCAATTCAAGTACATTTATGAAAGTTAGAGCGTGGATCGATGGACATCCATGCAGACAGACAAACCGAAATCAAACACTTTTAACTACTTTTCTGTACTTTTCAACTCTTTGGTCTTAGAATCCTGCATGGGCTGGGTTAAACCCGACCCGAACCCGATACACTTTAACCCGAAACCGATCCGAACCCGATACACTTCAATCCGAAACCGACCAAACCCGAATTGAGCCCAAAGCGAAAGAAAATTAATCAATATTTTAATAAAATTATGAAAAAGTAGTCTAAAATTATATCTCTAACATCAATTATATATTTTTTGTATAAAGTCGAACCGATATACACTCAATAATATGCAAGTATATAGTTTTTTCAATTGAAAAACATTCAGGACTTTCTTTTAAAAAATCGGGTCAATCCGAACACGACCTGAAAGAATCCAAACTCAATCCGAAACCGAACCGAACTCAAAACACTTAAAGTGAACCTGACCGCAACGAAAAAGAATGATCATGAACCCGAATGTATAAAATCGGGTTATCGGACCCGATGACTCGACTTTGGACTACCAAATTTCCTTTGATAAACTGCAAGTTAAATGTATTCAAGTCATGACAAAAACATTAAATTCCACGTCTGACTATTTATAGCTATAGTTACTGATAGTGAAATTTAAATTCATAATAATTATCCTTGCCATTTCATAACTAGTAGTTTATCAATCACGATCAGTTTTTAAGCGCTGTCCCATTCTTCAATGTGCACGCAAATCAAAACTCAACCCGAAACCGATCCGAACCCAAAACATATAAAATCAACCTGACCCGCAACGAAAAAAATTATCATGAATCCTAATGTATAAAATCGGGTTATCGGACCCGATGACTCTACTTTGGACTACCAAATTTTCTTTGAGAAACTGCAAGTTAAATGCATTCAAGTCATGACAAAACCATTAAATTCCACGTCTGACTATTTATAGTTACTAATAGTGAAATTTAAATTCATAATAATTACTCTTGCCATTTCATAACGAGTAACTTATCAATCAAGATCAGTTTTTGAGCACTGTCCCATTCTTCAATGCGCACGCAAATCAACACTCAACCCGAAACCGATCTGAGCCCAAAACATCTAAAATCAACCTGACCCGCAACGAAAAAAATTATCATGAACCCGAATGTATAAAATCGGGTTATCGGACCCGATGACTCTACTTTGGACTACCAAATTTTCTTTGAGAAACTACAAGTTAAATGTATTCAAGTCATGACAAAAACATTAAATTCCACGTCTGACTATTTATAGCTATAGTTACTGATAGTGAAATTTAAATTCGTAATAATTATCCCTGCCATTTCATAACGAGTAACTTATCAATCACGATCAGTTTTTAAGCACTGTCCCATTCTTCAGTGTGCACGCAAGGGGAAGAAAAACCCCTTTCATATAGCAATACTTTTTATTTTTAAACCTAATGTTTCAGCTTTCATCGTGGCAGACGTAGACCTCCCTTTAAGCGTTATTATTTTTCCATTAACAAATAATGAATCTCTCCAAGTTGACCGATGCGTTCGAATCTTCGTGAAAGCGATTCGATGCATATCTTTAATCATAACCGCCTGACCGGTCCAAAGGAAAAGTGACGTCCATGTCAAAGGGGTTGTGTTCTAGTACATTAACCGGCCAGTACGTGAAGTTGAAACGCGGTCATTTCTTTTGATTTTTTTCCCTTTTAGTTTAACCGCACGTGGCCGATCGTTTGAATCTATATTAGCCGGTGAAAATCGATTCGCAATCGATTTTCCTGATATATATTGGTCATTTAAGTCATTTATTATAGTTTTTATACAGAGAGGGTCTGGGACACAATGAAAAAGGAAATATACTTAAAAAACTGCACTATTGGTAAATAATATTTATGCACATATATGTGCATATATATGTGCACATATGTGTATAAAATTAATAAATATTTTATATTTTTTAAGTTATATCTGTAATTTAATA